>CM076573.1:649422699-649891175 GCA_034641835.2 Pinus albicaulis | reverse complement strand
CACTTGATGTTGAGATTCAACAAGATGATGAGCTTAGTGAAAAGAGTTGCCTTCACTAAGTGGGCCCGCAGGCTATTTTTGGCGCAAAGTCTATTTTTAGACATGTCAATCATATTCTATGAGTTGTAGGATGCTATTTTTGGATGGTTGTTCAAGTTGGAAAAATATATGGACTTCTATTTTTAGACATATTGGGCAGAGTCTATTTTTAGATTGCCAGTCTAAAAATAGATATGTCGAATATTATTAGCTCTTAATAATATTTGGACTCTAAACATTATCTTATTCTCTTGGGGAACTTCAGTTAAATGCACAGATGTGGCACAACAGCTGACAGAAGGAATTACACTATTTCTGAGGGTTTACTGGAGCTATTGCATGGAGGACTTCAGTTAGAACTCATGTGATAGAGTTTGGTGGAGTTGGAGAAGTAGTTGGTGGATTGTATTTAGTTTAACTCAGTTAGACTCAGTTGAGCTAGTTGTATCTAGTTTAACTTATTGATACACTAGTGAGAGTGGAGTGAATTAATTGTTTAATTAATTCACAAATAATAACTCATTAATCAACTGAATAATAAATCAGTTAACTATAGTGCATGGCAGTTTCAATGGAGACCAGTGGAGAGATAGGTGAAAGAGCAAGTGTGACTATCAGTTGTGACTATAGAGATGCATTGATTGCATCCAACACTAAATGGAGATGCCAATGAGAATTGCATGAGAAAGGCTAGAGTAATTCGAGTTCATTCAGAGCCATTCTTCAGCAGGGATTGCACAGTAGAGGCAGGCTATTAGGTGGCAAAGATTGGTGCATGGATTTGCAAGATCGGGCCTGATTAGTGTGTAGTGATTGTATTGTACTGAGAGCTTGATATGATCAGCTTTGTATGAGGATTGTTACATGATCTCTATGACATATATTATATACAGATAGTTTGGGTTTTCAGCTTCAGGCTTTCCCATTAAACAACTGTGTTAATGTGTGTGAATTTTTATTGTTGCATGTGTGCATTGCAATCTTGATTTAATTTCTGCAAATGATCAATGGTGGAATAGATTTTGTATTTTGAATGAAGTTAAAATAGTGTGAGATTAGGAGAATCTTGGACATATAAAACATAAGTTATATAATTTCTACATGGTATCAGAGCAGTTGATCATTGGAGGAGATTGCAATTATTGAAACGATTGAGTTTTGTGTTGGTGGAATTCGAATTTGCTGTAGTGTTTTCTTGGTGTCGAAGTTGAGCATTCATTGAAATGTCTTTCAACGAATTGCGATTGGAGTATGCCCTTGATGGGAGCTTGAATTAAATAGCATGGAAGGATAGGATGGAGGTGGTGCTGGATGATAATGGGTTGAAGGAGTTCATCGATAGCGATGCTCCTAAGCCAGGATCTAGTGATGCAGCCACTCTTGATGCATGGCAAAATAAGGTAGCAAAGTGTCGATGGATTCTGTTGGAAGGTCTGAAGGACTACATTGTATCCAGCATTCATGGTAAATCCACTCCATTCTTAATCTGGAAGGCTTTTAAAGAATTGTTCCAAAGCAGAAGTGACCAGAGGAAGTTGGCACTTAAAGACAAGCTCAGAAAAATAAAAATGGAGAAAGGTGACAGTATACCAAAACACCTCACGAAGTTTGTTCACTACAAAGATGAGATGGGAAGTGTGGGGGTTACTATTGATGAATAATACTTGGTGAGCTTGGCTCTTGGGCCTCCGAAGATTTGACATAGCTACAAAGACTCTGTCAATGGATGGGAGAAACTGCCAGGATGGGAGCGACTTTGGTCAGATCTTGTGCAGGAGGAGATAAGGCGGGGTACCAGGGATGGATCTTCATCGAAGAATGAAGATGAAGAAAATTTCACTTTGGCTGCCAAAGCAAGGAAAGGGAAGGGGAAGAAAAATCCTTCTCAATCCAGTGCGAAAGGCAAGAAGAAGGATTTGTCCAAGGTGAAGTGTTTTCACTATCACTAGCACAGACATTTCACCACTAATTGTCCACAGAACAAGCAGGTTGTTGGATCTGCAGCTGGAGAGGCCTTAGCCTTGCAGTTTGACCTGGATTTTTCTTTGATTGCATGCTTGGTTTCAAGTGTGATGGGATCGGTGTGGTTTCTTGACAGTGGTGCGTCTTTCCATATGATCGGAGACAAATATTTGTTTAGTGATCTGGAGGAAAAGGATCTTGGAGTGCACATTGAGATGGGTGATGATGGTAGATACAGTGTGACTAGTATCAGGACCATTTCCTTTGAGAGGGAGTCTGATAAACCTTTCATCTTGAAGGATGTCATGCATGTTCCAGGATTGAAGAAGAATCTGATCTCCGTGGCGATGTTGGAAGATAATGGTTATGATGTTGTTTTTAGCGAGGGAAAAGTCCTCCTTCAGCATAAAACAACTGGTCAAACCAGGAGGATAGGGATTTGAGTTAAGAATATTTATCAATTGTAGGTAGATGGATGCGCAGCAATGGTAGGCAAAGCAGAAGGAGTGGTGAGCCGGGATGAGGGCGAATTGTGGCATAGGAGAGATTGGGCCATCTTCACCATGGTGCTTTGGAAATTTTGCAGTAGATTTCTACCGGGCTTCTGAAAGGTACACTTGCGCAGTCAGATCAGTGCAAGGGATGTACTTTGTGAAAATTTGTGAAGACCACTTTTCATGAGAAGGATAGTCGTGCCTCGACGATCCCTGAGAGAATTCACACAGACGTTTGTGGACCTTTCTCGGTTGCTTCAACAACAAAGCACAAGTATTATGCGATATTTGTTGATGAATTTTCTCATAAGTGCTGGATCTTCTTCATGCAGAAGAAGAGTGAGACATACTCAAAGTTCTGTGAGTTCAAGGTGCTGGTTGAGAAAGAGTCGGGGAAGCAGGTGAAAGCTCTAAGGAGCGATAATGGTGGTGAATACATCGCTAGTGAATTCAAAGACTTCTGCAGCAAAGAAGGAATACGAAGAGAACTCATAGCACCTCATAACCCATAGCAGAATGGGGTCGCGGAGAGAAAGAACAGAACGATCATGGGTGCTACAGGGGCGATGTTGCATGATCAGGGCCTTCCTATACACTTGTGGGCTGAAGCATGCAACACTGTGGTTTATGTGAAAAATCGTTGTCCTCATAGAGTACTTGGCATGAGTACACCTGAAGAGGCGTTTTCTGGTAAGAAGCCTGATATTTCTCATTTGAAGATTTTTGGCTCTCCTGTTTACATTCATGTGATGAAGGATGCTAGGAAGAAGCTGGAGCCAACTGCAGAGGTTGGGATATTTGTGGGATACACAGAAACACCCCACAATTATTGTGTTTATTTTCTAGACATTCGGATGACTGTCGTGCGACGGGATATCAAATTTCATGAGGAGAAAGCCATGAAGTTGTCACTTGAGAGGGAGCTACACTTGCATGCAGAGGAGGAGCTACTTGTTCCTAAAGATGAGCCTTAAGATGTGGATCAGCCACAAGAGGAGGTTCATGGAGTGGAAGAAACCACTCATGCAGCACCAAACATCAGAAGGCGGAAGCGCACTACAGAAGCTGAGCGACTGAATCTTGATGCAGCGCAGAATGTAGGAGCTCCTACATCACAGCACAGACAGAGACAATCACCTGACCGATTTACTGGATACATGGCTCTGATGAGCAAGTGTATCGTGACGGAGCCATCCTCTTTCGAGGAAGCTATGGAGGATCCCACATGGGTAGATGCCATGGTGGAAGAGTATGATTTGATTGTTAGAAACAGTGCATGCGAGATTGTCCCAAGGCCGGAAGGGAAATCAATGGTAGGTTTGAGATGGATCTACAAAGTGAAGCAAGCTGCTGATGGGAGCATTGAGATGTATAAGGAAATATTTGTTTCCAGGGGCTTCTCACAGATTGAAGGGATCGACTATGAAGAAACCTTTGCACCTGTCACAAGGTATTCTTCCATACAGACCATCCTTGCTCTCTTAGCGCAGATGAGTTGGCACATTCATCAGATGGATGTGAAGACTACATTCCTCAACGGAGTCATTGAGGAGGAGGTGTACATTGAGCAGCCTGAAGGATTCAAAATCTTCAGCAGCGAGTCGCATGTGTGCAAGCTCAAAAAAGCATTGTATGGGCTAAAACAAGCACCTCGTGCTTGGTACACACGGATAGACAGTTATTTCACCGGACTTGGTTTCGCCAATTGTGAGGTGGATTCAAACCTATACCAGATTGTGGTGGAGGGTAAGATTTTTATCATTGTGCTTTATGTAGATGATTAAATACTAATGGGTGATGAATTTTTGATACACTCATGCAAGGAAAATCTTGCAAAGGAGTTCAAGATGAAGGACTTGGGCCCTCCTTCATTATTTCCTGGGATTGGAAATTTGGCAGCGGAAAGGGAATTGTTTGTGTCTCAAGGCAAGTATGCCCGGGAGATACTGGAGAAGTTTCACATGCAAGGTTGCAAGCCTATTGACACTCCTCTTCCTGGTGGTTGGAGGAAAGAGGATGCTACATCGGCAGAGGTAGTGGATGCCACTATTTATCGATAGTTGGTTGGTTCGCTCATGTATTTAGTCAATACATGACCAGACATATGCTATGTTGTGAACCAGCTTTCACAAGTGATGGTGAAGCCTACCAAGCTCTTTTGGAAGGCAGACAAGCATGTCTTGAGGTATCTCAGGGGCACATCTGGGTATGGATTGTGGTACCGATAGTCGGATGAGTTGAAGCTACATGGCTTCATGGATGCAGATTGGGAAAGAAGCCCAACGGACAGAAAGAGCACATTTGGAAGGATTTTCAGTATCAGATCTACAACAGTTTCTTGGTACAGAAAGAAACAAAGATCCGTGGCACTCAGTTCGTCGGAGGCCGAGTACATGGCAGCAAGTTTGGCTGCATGTGAGGCTATATGGATGAGGAAGATCCTGGTCGGGTTGTTCGGTTCTCACTTAGATCCTACTGTGATATATTGTGATAATTAGAGTTGCATTAAACTCTCAGTTAATCCAGAATTTCATGATAAATGTAAACGTATTGACATTTGGTACCATCATATCAGAGATTTGTGCAGTGGAAGATCATGTTGCTTTCTTACATTCCTACGGAGGATCAGGATGCAGATATTCTGACGAAGGCGCTCACCAGGAGAAAATTCGAATACCATAGAGACAAGATCGGGGTGGTAGATAATCCCTATCTTGTTGAGAGGGAGTGTTGAGATTCAACAAGATGATGAGCTTAGTGAAAGGAGTCGCCTTCACTAAGTGGGCCCGCAGGCTATTTTTGGCGCAAAGTCTATTTTTAGACTATGTCTATTTTTAGACATGTCGATCATATTCTATGAGTTGCAGGATGCTATTTGTGGATGGTTGGTCAATTTGGAAAAATAGATGGACTTCTATTTTTAGACATATTGGGCAGAGTCTAATTTTAGATTGCCAGTCTAAAAATAGATATGTCAAATATTATTAGCTCTTAATAATATTTGGACTCTAAACATTATTTTATTATCTTGGAGCACTTCAGTTAAGTGCACAGATGTGGCACAATAGCTGACAGAAGGAATTACGCTATTATTGAGGGTTTACTGGAGCTATTTCATGGAGGACTTCAGTTAGAACTCATGTGACAGAGCTTGGTGGAGTTGGAGAAGTAGTTGGTGGAGTTGTATTTAGTTTAACTCAGGTAGACTCAGTTGAGCTAGTTGTATCTAGTCTAACTGATTGATACACTAGTGAGAGTGGAGTGAATTAATTAGTTAATTAATTCACAAATAATAACTCATTAATCAATTGAAGAATACATCAATTAACGATAGTGCATGGCAGTTTCAATGGAGACCAGTGGAGAGATAGGTGAAAGAGCAAGTGTGACTATCAGTTGTGACTATAGTGATGCATTTATTGCATCCAGCACTCAGTGGAGATGCCAATGAGGATTGCGTGAGCAAGGTTGGTGTAATTCGATTTCATTCAGAGCCATTCTTCATTAGGGATTGTGCAGTAGAGGTAGGCTAGCAGGTGGCAAATATTGGTGCATGGATTTGCAAGATCGGACCTGATTAGTGTGTAGCGATTGTATTGTACTGAGAGCTTGATATGATCAGCTTTTTATGAGGATTGTTACATGATCTCTATGACATATATTATATACATATAGTTGGGGTTTTCAGCTTCAGGCTTTCCTATTAAAAAACTGTGTTAAGGTGTGTGAATTTTTATTGTTTCATGTGTGCATTGCAATCTTGATTTAATTTCCGCAAATGATCAATGGTGGAATATATTCTGTATTTTGCATGAAGTTAAAATAGTGTGAGATCAGGAGAATCTTGGACATATAACACATAAGTTATATAATTTCTACACTTGACACATCTTGGTATGCTTCCCTAGCACTCTAGGATGCCTTGGAACTATCTAGCATATATTGTCACTCCCTCATTAGAAAACCTAGAACTCCATAGCATTCCCTATAACTCCCTATCACATATTGGCTCTTGGCACTTAGTGGCACTTGAAAATTCTTGACATGTGTTTGGATGCCCAGGAATTCCTTAGCATGGTTTAAGATAAAAAAAAATTGAGATAAATTATTCACAATTAAGAGAGAAGTAATATAGGACGATTTGACACTTAAGACACGATATAACTTGGCCCTTGGCATGTATTGGTAATAGTGTTGGTATGCCTAGCATTCCCCTCTTGAAAAAGTAAGGTCTTGAAATATTAACCCTCATATGTGTTCATTTATTTTCATTTTAGCCTGGAATTCCCTTTTTTTGCCTGGCACTCATTGACACACATTCAAATATGCAGCGGAAATAACACTTCATTTCATTAATATCAAAGAACTAAAATTTGTGTACAAACAGAATGGAAATAAACTAGATAGGGCACTGGTAGCTTATCTTTGACAAGAGATGTGGCGGCTACAGTCCTATGAACTCTGTGTTACAATGAGGCTCGAAGTCCTATATATTATTGAGAAACAATGGAAAACCCTAAACATCCAAAAACCTAACCCTAGGAGATGAAACACCAGAATATGGGCCCCGTCGAGGTAAATTGGTACATCAATTTCTCGAGGTCGTAACTTTGGCATACTATCTCTGTTTGACACACATGATACATCATTAGAAAGATCTATTCAAGGAATACAACCAATGACAACAAATATCAAGTCTAAAATGGACTCATTTTCGCTAGAGGTTTGATGCCCAAAAAACATCGTTTAGGGCCTCAAAACGGCTCTGGAAGTTCAGGGCCTGAAAAACTACCAAAAATAGTAAATTTTAATACAATTAAGGAAATTGAAAAACTGAAAGAAACAATATTGGGGGTCCAAGTGGAATAGGTGGGTGGCCACCAATATCCACCTGGATCACAAATACATCAGAGAAAGTTATGAAATATGTTAGCATCGGTTTCTTGGCATTGTATTTTTAGCTAGGATATTGTTGGAAGGTTGGGTCATCTCATCATCAATTTGAATAAGAAAAGGATTGAATTGAAAAGGGAAAAAAATAGGGAACTAATTATCCCATAGACTATTTCTAATCTCATGGATGTTAAAATTTCATTTCATTCCATAATTAAAACCAACTTGTTTAATGGTCTATATCTTCCAGCATTTCCATGCCTTTGTTTGTTTGAAAAGTCTTATTTTTTCACGGGTCCTTGAAATTACACCGAAGGTGTTCCTCTACGGGATTTTTCTGGGCATATTTGGCCAATCAGATACTTCGGTTTCTGTCCTCCTCCCTCGAATCAAAATTTTTACCACATGCAAGATCTCACGACTACCATATTTTCGGAAATGACTTCAATGATCTGATTTTCTCTGTCTGAGGGAAGGTCTTCGAGAGCTTTTCGATCGTTTGATACATAGCCTTTGATTCTCCAATACCAATAGGAGTGTGATTTTGCATGATTGGTTGCTGGAGTGCATTCAAACTGACGACAAAACATGAAGTCCCTGCCTACAGTTTCAGTTGTGTCAATGTCTATTTCTTAGTGATATGGGCGAAGTGGACTCAAATTTTGGAATGTGTTGTATCATACAAAAAATTCTTCCCGAATAGGTTTATTACTTCCACACCTGGATGCGAAGCAGAAAGTATAACACTAATATGGTTGGATGACCAAGCTCCAACTTTAATTGTTTATGTTTCTTTTGGTACACGTGTTCCCTATCATGCCAACAAATACAAGAATTGGCTCGAGTGCTTGAGGCAAGCCAACAACCCTTCAATTGGGTAGTCAAGGTTGTAGATACCCCTCATTTCACAGTGTTGCATGAAGCGCATGTTGAATGGATAAGAAAGGTGCTTCTAGAAGGGTACGAGCACAAAATTGTAGGATGTGACTTCATGGTAAGTAACTGGGCATCTTAACTTGATGTTTTATTGCATGAGTCTACTAGCAGTTTCTTAATGCATTTCATGTCGAATTTGACTTTGGAGAGCATCAACACGAGTGTTCACATGGTGGCTTGGCCACAACATTTGGACCAATTTGAAAACTCGATATTGGTGGCGAAGGATTTGAAGGTGGGCATGGAAGCGAAGAAGTAGACAAAGGAAAACGATAATGAATTCATCACAATGAACGAGATTGACAAAGCCTAATTTGAAGCCTAATGGCCAGAAATTGATATGGAAAAGAAGAAACTTAGTAGTACACTCCATTGTTTGCAAAGGGATGGATGGGAAAGCGTTGTCGGTTTGATGGATTGAGATTGAAAGAGAGGACTCAACTTCGTGATTCTCTTCATCCTCCTGGGGAAATGCATGGTCATTATTTGAAGCCTAATTTAGCACCTTTTATTTATCCTAGGGAAATTCATGGTCATCATTTTGAAGTAAGAGGAATGATTCATATCACTTGCAAGAAGAACAGATAGATAGACCATTGTGTTGATTTCCACGAAAGTTATAAAGGGTATACCCATAAATTTAGAGATTTTTCCATAGACTGAACAAATTCAGGGACATGGGGACACTCTTGTTCCATTCCCAACCATATTTAAAAAAAATTCCAAGTGTTCTAAATTGAGTTTCATATGTGTAGAAGTGTGGATATCTATATACGTCTTGTTAGTGGAGCAAAGATGTTTTCTGGGACCTCATTTTGATATGTCAAACTACTTGAAATTTTCGGTTAAAATATTGGGAAAGAATTTTCGTATGACTTTGTTTCAATGTGACTCGGTGAAGTGCTTAATTTTTTGGTATTTAATCAAATTTACAGAGTGATTCACCAAGGGACTGGTTTTCTTTAACCTTTAATAAACTATCAATTACCCCTAACATATTCTAAAATTAATCTCACGAAGATGAAATTACCTAGGTTGATTGAAGTTGAGGAAACAATGTCAAAACATAGAAACAACCCTAAAAATAAATGATTCTAGATGATGTATATCCTTGAAAATCAATTTTGGAATCAAATTAACTTGTTGTGGAACTATGTAAATAAAAATAAAGAATAAAGAAAATAAGTAACAATACCATGTCATCTTATTTTTAAATACACTAAAAGACTTTCAACATTTTTTTTGAAATCTAAATAGATATTGATGTCAATATTTGAAAAAGAGTTTTCATATTTATTAATTTAGTTTTTTCAAAATTATCTTCTAGGTATCTTTAATGATTAGAGATCATTGCTAGAGGGCCATTTCCATCTAGTGTTAATTGACGGGTCCCTTGCCCTCATATTGGCGCAAAGGTCCAACAGATGGTTTGAAACTCAAATTTCTTTCGAGATACCGCTTTCTGAATGGATTCACTATTGAAACTAGCATCCAGGGGTCTCTGCATTGTCTGATATATCTCAAGTATGGTGAAATTGGAATCCTCATCGCAATTAAGTTCAGACCAGATTTTTCTTCGAAAAATGTTGTGAAATGGAGGTTTTACTGAGGAAATATGTGCAAGATTGGGGTTTTGCGGGAAAATTACATGCAACATTTGAGGGTACAGTGTCAAATCAATAGCCCTATATCAGCGCATAAGCTTTTGAGGGTAGCCTGTGGGAGATATTTTTTAGACATGACTCCACAGCCTTCGGGCAGTGGAAAGGCTATAGGTTTCATAGATTTGTTTGACACACAACCATTGACTATTGATTATATGTATGCCAAATATTATTCACGTTCTCCTCGTCCTTCTATGAGGAAAAAAAGAGTCCAGTTTCTTTGCTAAAAACATTAAGGGAAAAACATACCTCTGGAACATGTAATTGCTTGGTTGGCATGAACTCTTTAACTACAAGCAATGGAAAAGTGGATAATGTAAGAGAGTTAAATTATACACTAGAGAAATCCTCTTGCAGTATAGACAAGGAAGACTTCACATCAAAGAGATGACATTTAAATAAGGCCATAGGAGCAAGCGTAGTAGGTCTTGTAACATGCATTTATTTTAACACTAAAATAGGATGAGAATCCCTTGTTTGTAAAAATGGCATTGCACATGAGATTTATTCATTTTATAGTTCTGCTTTCAACCCTCAAGGTGTAACAGAAGGTGCTATTGGAAAAGGTTTTCTTCCTTCTATCTTGGATAGGTCAGAGAAGCCAGCCAACCAAGAACCGAATGGCAGACAAAGAGAACATGTGTTTCACAAGGTTTGTACTGGTAGTGATCCAGGAGATCAAGACTTCATTCTCAGAAATAATAAAGGAAGGTTGTCGAAGCAGGAGTTAAAAAAGTGGCTTATCTGCAGATGATGGAATACATTTGATAGATATCTTGGAAGGGCTTGTAAGTATGGATGAGAATGGTTTTTTCTCCAATCCGTTGGAAGATTCCTTTGGGCCAAATCATTTGAAGACACCTAGAAATCAAATCTGCTTTTGTTATATGCATCATAATATCCATTCTAAGGACTACAGGACACAGGGATCATTTTTGGATGACTTTGAGGACATCTTCCTTTGTGGGATGAATTAAAAAGAGAGAGGCTCTAGCATTTGGAATGCTACACATACTTTATTATGTCAGGGTAGAAAATATCTTGAACAGTTTGCAGATAGAGTGGAAATGTGTTTTGGTCTCCCAAATGAAACTAATGAGGGTAAAAGCACCTGTTATCTTGAAAATTTTAGCAATGGCCATTGTAAACTAGGAATTATGATTTATCAAGATGCAGAGTGTCGTTTCTTACCAAAGTTGTATTACCTATGAAATATGATAATATGCCTGATCAGAAGCTTGTCAACCTACTAAGAACCGCTAACACCAGTGGTCTCCCTGAAAATGAAAGCCTCCAATATGACTGTGGTTCTACTTTTCCATGCACACAAAATATGGTCTATGTTGAAGAACTGGAGGAGAACAAATCAAACACTGAGACTATATTAGATAATATTTCTGAGGCTAATGTACAATTCAAATAGATGAGTCAATGGTGGAAATTTCAAAATGCATTGGAGATGAAATCAGATTCAATCCTGTTGGGCAGGTCACTGAGTGTTCAAGTTCATTTGGAGACATAGAATTTGACTGTGACTATCATTAGGGGAATTTTGAGGTTTAAAATGGGCCTCCTAAGGAAATTATAAAAGAATAGTGGAAATAATAAAATAATATTTGATCACATCATCAAATTTTAGAGGGAAAAAAGAAAAAAAACTACTTTTTCAACTCATATTTTCAACTTATCTCCCAAATTTTTTACTCAAATTTCAAGCGGGAGTACTCGTTGGATGCAAAATTTAATTCCTCATCTGTAATATTCCTAACTAGCCCAAGCTAGTAGGAATATTCAATGTCATTTTATTTTTATGCTTTATGAATAAAATGTAAAGGAGGACAAATAAAAACTCCTAAACATGTGAATAAATCAATGCCCAATGTGAACAGAGATTAAATCAGGGCTTGCTCAATAAAATCCACTTGTATATGAAATAGGTTCAAGATGTTTGAATGGGTCAAATCATAATGCAGACCAGGTACAATGAACCTCCTAAATGATCAGTGCAGTCCCATGAGGAGGTCCTCCATGTGAAAAGGGATAAATGAATGAATGTGGTTTAGGGTTTTGCAAATGCTAATCTTACATAAAGAAGGAGAAGACTCAAGGAGGGGTTGTTGAGGAATTTTCATTTCAGAAGTTGCTGAAGCAACTCCATTTCTCTACGCTGTTTAGCCAGAGAAAGAGAGGATTTCCTGTTTAGGAATCCTCCCTCCTTCCTTGAGCAACTCTTGGAGGAGATTGTGCTGCAGTGGTCCACTATCTAGCATTTTGGCCAAGCTCCATCTCTCTTGACAGCGTGATTCCTGTTTAGGGGTTTTACTATTCAGAGATTTGCAGCAAGTGGAATCAGATCTACTTAGATCTGAAGAGTTCTATTGCATCTTTTCAGTGGAGGAGTCATCTAAATCACTGGAAGGAGTGTAATAGCTGATTAGAGCTCCAGATCCATATCCTGGCATCAGGCCAAAGTGTATCTTACCATCATG
Organism: Pinus albicaulis; assembly: GCA_034641835.2. Taxonomy (NCBI): domain Eukaryota; kingdom Viridiplantae; phylum Streptophyta; class Pinopsida; order Pinales; family Pinaceae; genus Pinus; species Pinus albicaulis. The sequence goes on along the minus strand of CM076573.1, from coordinate 649,878,698 downwards.
TGCATAGTTCCTTGAGGAAACTATGTCCTTTTTGTAGGAGAAGTTGCAGTGAGAGTTTGGCTTCAGATTGGAGGAGAGATCTCAGGTGAAAAGGGATCCTTTCCCTTCACTGTGGTGATCCATAGATTGGCCAACCAATCTATGTTTATTTCAGATATGATCTGTTGTGTAACATGTTATTCAGAAATTTCTGAAGCTTACTACAGATCCATGGTGTAGATCTCAAATCTATTCAACATTCTTCACTTTCAGCTAAGATCCCCAAGGGGAATGTACTTAAAAGCTATTTTTTCATATAGATCTCATTCTGATCTGATGTTTTGTAATCTGATATGTTATATATCTGTAATATAATGTAATACTGCTACATATTCCTGTAGATTTCATTTTCTGGTTCATCCTGCATTTTCTTATGCTATAATGCTGGGTTTTGAGGCATTTATTCATGTATAGATATGTATTTTCTCATGTAAAACCATTGAATCATATTCTAAGATTTTTGTACTGATATCCCTATATAAAATCACTAAAACCTTCAGAAAATCACACTGCTGAAGCTTCATTCCAATCTGCATACTTGAGGTCATGGGGAATCAGGGTTTTTCTTGACTAGTCGGGAAGGAGGAATTGTTTAACATAGCAAAACGCTTTTTTTTTTCTGAAATTTTGCATGGAGGTTCCATATAACCCTTTTTAACATATGCCAGAGCTGTTTCCATTATTATTACGTAGATTTACTATTACATCCATTTTAGTAAATAAATCCTCATTTTTCCCCACTATTGGATGAAGGGATTGAACATTTTTCTTTTTTCTGTAGTTCCAGATCTGAATTTATGTTTTTTACATTGGTTTCAAAGCTTATTCTTCAAGGTAGTACCATTATACAGTTTTCAGGTTGCTACAGTCCCTTATTTTGGCAGTTTTCAAGGCAACTAGGTGTGGGAGATCTGTTTAACCCACATAGAGTAATTTTTTTGAAGCCTACTCTTGGATTTCGGTCTTAGATACTCTAATATAAGGAATACAAGGGCTGGTTTGAGTTTCTACAGCATACATTCTTGAAAAATGCATTTTCCAGGCATGTATTGCTGAGAAATCCCTCTTGGGATATTACCCTTCGACAAATTTTTATAGATAGAGTCTGTACAGGGCCAGATAGCCTCCGGATCTCACCCTATTTTCAGAGGTGACATATCCATTAAATTCCCCTACAGTCAATCTCTGGAATAAATGCAGTTATTGATTGGTAATGTTTTCGAAAAAGGATTCTCATTTTCCGGATTCATGAGCAGCTCCCGATTTGGAACATTGCATCATCCAAGGAGTACCCATGTTGCACACTTTCGATCAGTCAGGCTACATGAAAAATAATAAATACATGAAAAATGTGATTGTAATTACGTTTTTTTTTTATGTATTTCACATTTTTCGTGGAGCAGGGTCCCTCGAAAGTATGCAACATGAGTGCTCCTTGGATGAGGAATTAAATTTTACATCCAATGAGTACTCTCACTCAAAATTTGTGTAAAAAATTTGGGAGATAAGTTGAAAATACGAGTTGAAAAAATAGTTTTATTATTTTATTATTTTTTAATGTTTTTATGCTTTTACTTAAAAAATGGTGAAACATCCCCCATGGTTGACATCATCATCTTGAATCCTATTGGTTCTTATAAAGTTTATTTTTGTTGTACATTTTTCTTAAGAGGCCCATTTTAGATCTCAAAATTCCCCTAATGGATGGTCCAGGTTTTGGAATGTGTGATGCTGCTGAAGTAGAATCAGAGTTGCGTAATGGTAATGGAGCTACAATTTCTGCAGCAGTTGGTGCAAGTCAATTAATGAAGAGGAAGAAGGCATTAAAACTTGAGTGTAGAGATTATAGACACCATATTGAATGGTGGTGCCAATGGCTTCAATTGCGGATTAGAGAACTTTTATGTGGAGCTTCCAAATACCGAAGTGGAGAGGGAAGAAAAAATGGCTACAAAGGTAACAACTGTTGAAGCTGCTAAAGGTAACAGTAACATAACAAGAGGAATTTGTGAAGAAACTAGAAAGATAGAAAGAGAGATTAGAGAACATATTGGCTGAGCATGAAGAAAAAGAAGCTAGAGAGGTTAGTTCTCTTTAATTATCTTCTATTTATCATTATTCAATTTTCTTTGTTTGCATGGTTGAATCCAAGTTAATTAAGGTCTGTCAGTAGTTTGCAGTGGCACATCAAATTAGTAACAATATCAAGATAAAAATTAGAATAGTTCATATTTACCAAGGATCCCTTCAATATTAACTAGAGATTCCTTCATATAGGGAATATTGTCAGGTTTCTTTATGAGAAACAAGACTAGATCTTGGTGATGATGTTAATGGGATTCTCATAGCTCCACCCAATATCATAACTTTCTATAGAAATAATGATTTATAACTATCCATATTGGCAGCAGAGATCTTGGCAGTACTTAGCAATCCTCTGCTTTATAGCTTGTTGAAGAAAGTATTTGACATTCTTACTCCCTCTTTCTTAAGGAGACCAAAATCCTAATCTTGTGTTTTTAGAGTGCAAAGTGTCTATCTGGTAGCCTACTCATCATGAGATCCATCCACTTTGTAGATAATTATTTGATGCAATCAAACATGTCATAATATAGGTGTTTCTCTTCCATACATAGGAATGTCCTTGCTGGGAAGGTTTATCAGGCTCTTTGAGACTCAATATGTAATCATTAGTCTCTTATTCATTTTCTTCAAATTCTAAGGGAGATTCAATGGAAGATATGATCCTTTGAGGTGAGAAATCAGGAAGTCTGCCATGATATTATCATGCTGTCTATATCTGGTTAGCTGCTTCTATATTAGATCAAACATTTTTTTTGTGTCAGCCTTTAAAAAAAAAAATCGCTCTAAGGAGGATCATCTTCTGCATCTTAGATTATGGCTCATATTAAATATATCGAATTTGACTTCAATTGTACCAAATGCCAAGATATCCATTCTAACAAGGATTCTATAGCTCCCTCTGAGGTCTTACCTTAGATGGATATTCAAATCTGCTCCTCATCTATGAGATATTAATATTTTGAATTGATTGTAGCTCAATATTACAGGTACTCTCGACTGCATGAAGATTCCAAAAGACTTAATCTGAGATTTTCCTTGTGATGATCTGCTTCATGTCTGATTAAGCTAATATGACTAGCCTTTATTAGAACCGTTCCACTTATATCCTGTCATATCAAAGAGGACCTTTGTTACTAGACTTGAATCAAGTTGACCTTCCTCCATACTACTACAACAATGGAGAAATTTTGAACATAATGGGGCTGCTGCTAGGTAGAGCACAATGTTGTTATTGTTAAAAAAGACTTCTGCAAGGATTAATCCTTTAAGGCTTTAGCTGCTGAAAGATTGCGTCAACTAAAACCTTTACTTTATAATATTTGATTTTATCAAAAATCTTGAGGAGTTGACTTTTGGATCGATCTTGGTGACTGCCCTTATGTCTGTTATACCTTTGGTTTTATCAAACCCTTCCTTAATTAGGTGGATTACAATGAGATATACCAACATACCTTCTGGATAAATACTGAATATAGTTCATTTCACATCAAAATAACTAAGAGATATACTATCATTACTATCAACGATGTCAATACTTTTGTCAAACATAAGATGTTTTATAGTAATTATGATTTCACTAGAAATGAGATTTCAAAATATATCTAAAAAAAGGATATAGGATAAGGACACCACAGAATCTATACTCATGATACCATATATCCAAAATACCATAAAAGGTTATGCAAGCATATGCAATCCTGCACCTATTCATCAGTAACATCATGCCAATATTATTTAATATTCCTAAATTAGCCTACAGCTAAATGGAATATAAAAGTTTTGTTTTGTCACTTAGATAGGTGAATAAGTGGGTAGGGAGACCCATAAATCTCTTTATTGTGAATAAAAACACTTCTCATGTGAAAGTGGATCATATTTATAGCTTAATAAAGCACCCTAAGGTGTGAACAGGGGCTAAAACATGTGGACTAGGTCAACTTTGACCAAATCAACAACGTTGTCATGGAGGAGTGGACATTAATGGAGGGACAACATAGTTTTAGATGGAGACACATTGCATGGAAGTAGTGTCATTAATGGATGGGGCTTATCATTTGGAAGCTCATATCTTATAAAAGGAAGAGGATGGAAGCCATTTTATTCATCTTGGCATATTTTATATTCTAATATATGGTTTGTTTAGACATATAGCTTTCTTCAGTTGTTTAGCTAAGATTGCATGTGTTGTTTAGCACAGGGTATTCCTGACTGGGAATCCCACCTCTTCCGTTGAGGAGCTCTTGGAGGATTTTGCATTGTGCTTCCACAATAGGGCATTTTTCCAAGCTTCAGTCTCATGTACAATGCAGTTCTGTTTAGATTTGGGTTGTGTTGCAGGGGTGTAGCAGTGGAGGAGAGAAATCTCCAACTTTTGAGCTTATTTTCCAGTGAGGGGACCAGCCCTTCACCTACTGAGTTGATTGGGTTTTGTTGCAGCTGATAGATCATTCCTTCAGCCCCATATCAGCAGTCATTCCTAGGAATTGCATAAGTCAGGCAGAAGAAATGTAGTGGGCGACTCAAAAAAGGCCAAAAATCCAAACTTAAGATATGGCCAAACCGTTTCTGGGTTTTTCTGGTTTTTTTGAGTAGAATCTGTGGTTAAAAGCATGGATCATTCTAAGCACTCTAATAGCCTTCCACATATGGTTCTTATTCATAATAAAAATAGTTTCCAGCAGTAGCAGCACACATTTCCAGTGCTTGGTTTCTTTGGTGTATTTCAGCCATCTTGTGGTTTGAGTGCATTCCTTTTGGAGAATTATGTACTTTCATTTGATGTTGATATATAATAATATGGCTCAATTGTTTTCTGCCCATATTTATGATGTTTTGATGTATTCTAGCATTTTTCTAGTTCTACATGTTTAATTCTTATTTTACTATAGTTGTAATCGTGCATATGTTCTATATTCCTGTTTTTTCCATTTTGGAATATTACAGTGGTATCGAAGCATAATCTTGGCTCAGCCTATCAGTTTCAAGCCAATATGCTATAAGAAGAAGAAGAGAAGAAAATGAGATCTAAATGATGGAAGGAATGAACTTTGTCTCATCACTTTTCAGATCTATGAAGAACCTCTCCAAGGAGGTCAACATGGAAAATTTTAGGGGCTAATATTCGCAGGTGGGCTAATTTTCAATGGTTTTTCCAAAAAAAAGATTCGCCAATTTCCATTTTTTTATAAAAAAAATTCGCCCAAATTTTACAATATAAAATTATTTTATGTTAAAAATCGCCAACATTATATAGAAAATATATATAATATCATTATAAATTTGAATAATTTTTCAAATACATTAATAAGAATTTTATAGTTTTCATATTAGGGACTAGTGATATTCGCCAATTTTTTAAACTTCAAGATAATTTTCTATCCTTAAAATTATCCCTGGAGGTCAAGCATATGAAAGAGGAGAGATGCAATGAAACCTTTAAAGGGTTTCAAGAAGAGGAAGGTCCTTGTACTTCCTATCATTAGAAGAAAGAACCGGTGTTGCATAGAACTCCAAATAAATACACTATCCCCTTCTCTTTTGAGGAAGAAGACAAGAGGCATGGAGATGGAGGGCACTTGGAGCATGAAATTCTAAGTGAATACCTGGCAGAATATAAGTCTCAACCTATAGCTTTCAAAGAGACTCTAATTCTCGCATAGTTAATTCAGCTAGAAGAAGAAAGGAGACCTTGCAGCAATATGAAAATAAAGGGAAATATATTTCTATTGTCTACCTTTGATGGGTCATCCACATGTACAGCAAGGGCTTGGGGAATGAAGTTATATGCATTCTTCCTACTACATCCAGTGGTAGAAAGAGAAGTCGTTGAGATTGTAGCGCTGCACCTTGAGGGTGAAGAAAACATTTGGTGGTTCAGTAATTTGAGTCATTCAAGACTGACTGCACTTGCAGATTTTACTCAAATATTGGTCAAGAAATTTGACAAGAAAATATTCGAGGAGAAGAGGCCTTCACCACAACTTGCTGCACGAGCACTTGCATCAAGAGAAAGAACACTTGCACCTTTGCAAAGTGGTCTTGACCTCTTGATAATTAGAGCCCCATGCACTATTCTAGAGATGCATGAGGAGGAGGAGACTTGTACCAGCAATGATACAACCATAGAGGAGCAGCCATCATCATCATTAGTTGGTAAAGTCATCACACCAGAGGAAGGAACCCTTGTAGTAGTACAAGATGTTCCCAAGCTTTACCAAGGTATGCATATGTTCCCACTTTCTGTTATTTAAGCACATCTTATGGAGGGTTGTGGGAATATTCCATTGCATGAACAAGGGTCAAAGCATATTATTGAATTATAACAGCAGACTATCACTGCGCTGAGCAGCCTTGAGTTGTTCAAGGAGGGGATAAAAAATAATCCTAGTTATTCATTATTGAGATACACACAACTCTTGGGGTTGGAGTGTGGATTCTCGAAGGATAGGGTGAGCATTGTCTTAAACAATCCAATGCAGAACTATATGCTCAACATTGAGAATGAGCATGAGATAGCAAATGCACCATTATGGAGATCAATAGCGCTGTCATTGAACAACAGTGATGAGTTGGGAGCCCAACTATTATTGGAGCGTTCTGATGACCATTTTACTTGTATGATAGTGGATGGGCAAGTGATTGATGGGAGGCATCGTATCTTCCATTGTTGTGATGGATCCTTCTTAATGAGCATTTCACAACTCAATGAGAAGCCTTTTCCTTCAACATACTTGGATCCCTATGGATTCAACATGGTCATTGATGAGTGGTCTTCATTTGGAGATCTCCAAGAGATTGCATTTCAACATCCCATGAAATGCAAAGATAGAAATCTGATTTGGGAGGATGGTATTCCCCATTGGAGGGATACCTATTTTGAGCATAATGTTAGACACTCACCATTGGTTGAATGGGTGATGTTGATGAGAAAGAGGTTCGAAAGTCACTTGCAGATTTATGACACCGGGTAGTAGGAGGTAAGACTGCATTGGTTACTCTTGAAAGAGTTTGGTCATCATATGACACATTCTATTTCAAAGAGTAGGTTGGTGGATGGAACTTGGCATGGCACTTACATCATTTGGCAGCAAGGAGTTTGGGTATATTGGGTTGATGTGATATCTTTCATGTCAACCATCATGTTGTTGCTCCATAGTTTATATGGTGATGGTGTGGGGAGGCAACAAGATTTTTTGTTGCTTTGGTTGTTCTTGGGAGGATATGGACTGATTTCCTTCCATACTTTGCATAATGTTGCAGGAGTAGGTGATGGCACTATCATGATGCAAAGGGGCTACTCCTTAGCCTTGGAGGATCAGGAGGTACTTCCACTTTGGAAGGAATCTCCCATATATAGCAGCATTATGATTGATGGCTTTGGCATGTGGTATGTCAAAGGATGGAGCTATGAGATGACAGGAGCCTTGTCACAAAGGCCAACAACGTTGTCACATGGGAGCTTGGGTTTGTTGATGGAGTGTTCCCAGGATCACTTCACATATGATGCACTTGATGAAAAAGTAGAAGATGAGAGTGATGGAGTAGTGGATGGGGACATTTATTACCATGATATGATCTTCTTGACTTGGATCCCCAAGTATAAGGACAATTCCTTGGATACAACACATGGTTCATTCCATTCCATGGAGATATGTCATACCACTATGGAGGGCTCATTCTTGGAACTTTTTATCAGTTTACTCTCAGTACATGGTAAGAAATATGTTTTTGCATTTATTGATCATCTAACACAATATTTTCATTCTCTTACCATCTCTATATAGTGCATTGCTCCACAAGAGGGAAAGCCTCTATTTGGGCTTCATGGTCATTTTTGGACCAACATTTATGATGAAGATAGCCATTTCTTGTATGGCTTTGGGCAAGTGTTGTACTATTTTCTGTATGCTCAGTTGATATACAATTCCATGTACTATTTACTAGTAGATGAGATGACATGCACAACTAGCAAATTGTTTGAAGAAACTTGCCACATCATATTCTGAAACTACAGTTGGTGAAACTATGCTGTGACCACTTGGGAAACTTTTGGTACCTTCCAGCACTACATAAACCCTTCAATACTTTCCTCATTTGGATCCCATATGATGATAATGTCATATTCATTTTACATGGGATGATCTAGGCAAGAACCAAAGAGTGGATCTTTGAGGATCCAACTGCCCTTTTTCATCTTGAAGGCAACATTATTACAGCCCAATTTCAGCAGCAGCTCTACACTTATCATAAGTGGAGAGAGAGACACCCTCGGATCGAAAATTTGATCCATCATGTTCAACTATATATCCCACCTTCTTTGCAGGAGCCTAAGGTGGAGGAGATGTTTCATGAGTTGCCATGTTGGAGGGTAACTGAATTTTATGGATGATAGCTTGGGGATGGAGGCTTCATATGGGAACTATAGCTCCCAATATATTTCAATTCCATGCCTCAAGAAGGCCTCTAGAACACACATAGTTGCTTCCATGGATATTCCACTTGTTCATACTAAGAGCCATTTGGATTTTTCACCAAAGGCATACTTATACACTTGGGAGGAGCAACTTGGAGACTTATTGATGAGACAACATCTTGTTCATTGGAGGAGCTTATCACATGAAGATGCTACAGGAGGACGAGGAGAGGTTCTTCAGTTTGATCCTTACATATTCTTAAGGACAAGAAAAATTAGGGAGGGGAGGACTGTAATATTCCTAAATTAGCCTACAGCTAATTGGAATATTAAAGTTTTTTTTTTTCACTTAGATATGTGAATAAGTGGGTAGGGAGACCCATAAATCTCTTTATTGTGAATAAAATCACTTCTCATGTGAAATTGGATCATATTTCTAGCTCAATAAAGTACCCTAAGGTGTGAACAGGGGCTAAAACATGTGGACTGGGTCAACTTTGACCAAATCAACAACATTTTCATGACGAGTGGACATTAATGGAGGGACAACACATTTTTAGATGGAGACACATTGCATGGAAGTAGTGTCATTAATGGATGGGGCTTAGCGTTTGAAAGATCATATCTTATAAAAGGAAGAGGATGGAAACCATATTATTCATCTTGGTATATTTTATATTCTGATATATGGTCTATTTAGACATATAGCTTTCTTCAACTATTTAGCTAAGATTGCAAGTGCTGTTTAGCACAAGGTGTTCCTGACCGAGAATCCCAACTCTTCTGTTGAGGAGCTCTTGGAGGATTTTGCACTATACTTCCACAATCATGCATTTGGCCAATCTTCAATCTCAAGTACAATGTAGTTCTGTTTAGAGTTGGGTTGTGTTGCAAGGGTGTAGCAGTGGAGGAGATAAATCTCCAATTTTTTAGCTTATTTTCCAGTGAGGGGACCAACCCTTCACCTACTGGGTTTATTGGGTGTTTTTGCTGGTTTTTTTGAGTAGAATCTATGGTTAAAAGCACAGATCATTCTGAGCACTCTAAAAACCTTCCACACATGGTTCTTCTTCATAATAACAAAAATTTCTAACAGCGGCAGCAGTAGCAGCACACATTTCCAGTGCTTGGTTTTTATGGTGTATTTCAGCCATCTTGTGGTTTGAGTGCATTCCTTTTGGAGCACTATGTACTTTCATTTGATGTTGATATATAATGATATGGCTCAACTATTTTCTACCCGTATTTATGATGTTTTTATGTATTCTATAATTTCTCCAGTTTTACATGGTTAATTATTATTTTACTGTAGTTGGAATTGTGCATATGTTCTATATTTCTATCTTTTCCATTTTGGAATATTACATATTACATGATGTTGTGCCAAATTTTCAGTTAAACCAATTTTTGTAAAGCCATCCACACTTGAGTTGCATATGATGAATAATGAGCATACAATGAATTGAGGACGTACCAAATATTTCCATACAAATGTTTGAACCAAGATATAGGGATAAATTTTTGATGATAGTTGCAGGTTGTAGATACAATGCATCTACAGAGTAGTCTTAATAGAAGACTTGGATTTACTGCAGATGATTTGACGCTAGAACCAAGATATTTGGAGAAATTTTCGATGATAGTTGTAGGTTTTAGATATGATGCATCTACACATTAGTCTTAACACAAGACTTGGATTTACTACAGATGATTTGAGGCTAGAATAATGGCCTATCAAGTTTCATTGTTTTGAAAGAAGAACCAGACAATTTCGTTTATCTCGGACAATTTCAACAAGATACAACTTGATGCATTGAATAATCAATTGAATATTATGTTTGTAAATTTAATTGGGCTCAGAAGGACCCATACATACTTTTTTGTCTTTGCTAAGTCAACCTATCTCTTCAAGCGTTGCAGAGTGCAAAAAATCTGTTGTAATAACTTATGTTCCCTGAGCCACCCTTGATATTTTAGAATGACGTGTTTCAGATTCCAAGATCCTTGGAATGATATTTATTTGTCATGAAATCCTTTTCCTTTGATACCATAATTTCAGAGATATCATTAACACACATAGGTAAATCCTTCACTTGCAATAAGCATCAGCCCAACACAAACTTTGAACATTGTTCTTTATCAAACCCTCTTGATTGATGTTGCAAGGGTGGAAGTAGCCTTTCATTATTTTATGTGAGACATCCCTTAATACAGGTTGAAGGCTTGTGAACAAGCTCAAGAATAACATTATTGATATGAGGTTAGATGATCGGAAATCTATAGCATCAGATGTGACTGCAATAGAGAAGGAATTACCATTTATTTTACTAGAAATCATAAAAAATATTATCACATTGATAGTAACTGAAGAAAGAACATAAATAACATTTGTAGAAGACAAGTCAAGATAATAAAACTTAGGAATTGGCTCAATCCAGGGAAAAACCCCGATATGGATAAAACCCTTGATCAAATCTTATTATTATTCATGTCAAATGTTCAACAAAGCGAGTACAATAATGCAACATCAAGAATGTCTTGCCAATGAGGAGATCCAAAACCATACTCCTCAATCATAGATGTAATTCTAGAGCTAACATGATGTAACCTCTTAAGTTGCAGAAGACGCTTGTACAAATTAGGGATGCTTTCACTTTAAGTAGGAGCTGCTCTAATTAGATCAATTATACAGCTACAGAAATACCCCATATATTTTGATCAGGAAGGTTGAAAAAGGATGTTGTGCTAGGTGCTATGGTTAGGGCATGTGACACACTGCTTCAACCCTTACAAATTTTCTCAAACTTCTTTTACAGCTGCTGCTCTTCTTCAAGTAGTCAAACCTTTATCTATTTACAAGACAAGGCTTATTTCAGCCCTCAAACATGCCTTCATAACAATTTGCCTTTGTCAAAAGAGGTTTTCATTCTACCTGAGCAGATAACAACCCTCACGGTCCTCTATTTGCAAGTCAATTCCTGCGGCTTTCCTGATGTTAGCCCCCTGTGAATTTTTTGACAAGCAAAACGGGGGGCTAAGTTGTTTTATGAGCTTTCAAGGAATGCATTTCCCCTGCAAACACATCATCCTTGAAACCTTTTTTATGCTCTCTGCCCATTGATTATTTCCCTCTACTGTCCTTATGTAAAATAGCCTCTCTGATTGGAAAAAATGGTGCTCCAAAAGGCCTTTCTTTGCCCTTGAACCCCTGCGGAACCCCCCATTTTGACTCTTGTTTTTCCCTTGCCAAATTCCCCTATAATCCCCTAAATCCTCCCAAAATCCCCTTTAGACCACGCATCTGCCCTTGGTTTAGCCAATAGACCCCTTTATCTCTCTATCGTTACCCATTTTGGGTTTTAATTTCATTTGAAATGGGCCAAAAACCATTTTTTTTGTGTAATTGGGCCTTAGCCCCTTTCGGCCTAGCCCCCTGTACATTTCCCTCCACATGACCCAGTGCCATGACCAGGCGCCAAGGCGGAGAGCGCTTATTTCATATGTTCATTGGGCGCGTTTACAGCCGTTGGTCTAAACAGAATGGACGGTGATCGCCGCCCCCGTAGCATCCATCGTTCAACCTGTTCACCGCCCAATCGAAGATCCACCGTTCTTTCCCGATGATCCGATGGTCTATAGTACGCTCGCCCCGGTGGCCCCCATGCCAATGCACCCACTCGAAAACCGGCGGTATCCAGCGCACCACCTTCTAAGGGCTGGCGGTATTTTCATTTTCGGAGTGATCCCATACATCAATCGATGTGTGGCATCGGTACGGTAGGAAAACCAGCCTCCAATCACGTGTTAAAGTTCGTCCGTGGATGTGGAGAGATATGCATATTAGCCGTCTGATCTGGGGCGCCTCATCCAACGGTTGTCGCTCCACGAAGCTGTGCACAGGTTAACCCATGGCCACCGTACCCCTGGCTCACTGTCCATTGCCCTCCCACGTGTTTTCCACCGTCGATCTCCATTGAGATCGGACAGTCTAGATCTCACCACATGCCCGCCGTTGACCCCATACCACCACATCACCGTTCCATGTGTTCCACCGTATATTCGCCCGTCCATCCATATATATTCATTCAAAGGGTCAAAATTAAGGTTTTCACGTTAAATTTCTCTGCATTCCGCCAACCTTCCCACCAGAGTACTTTCCCACCATTCCTCTGTGTTTTTCAACATTCGTTCGCAGTCCTACTTCCATCCTCACAGTTATCCACACCATCTGACCCCATGCATGGTTTTCCTAATAGTTTTCGTATTTTGCAGGGTTTCAAAGAGGCGTAAAACTGCCATGGTTCAATTGTACTATTGTAATGGCATGTTGCGCAGGGAAAGTTGAATTTGGAGGCTGGTACTACAATGGAAATACTCGGAAAGGTAGCGGCGGCATAGATATTTTCCCAGGATAGTTCAATCTCTGCAAAAAACCTATCCGGCGCCATTAAAACCCAGATCTTGCAGATCGAGAAATTCATGAAGCGGCAGGGAAATACCAGCTAATGATCAAGGATTTCAACGATCGGTATTGTGGATTTCAAGCCTTAATCTAGAGTTTTAAAGGCAGAGTACCGGATCGAAAATCTCGAGGATCACACAGGAGGTCCAGCGCGCAGAAAAAAATGTAATCAGGATTTCAAATCAACAGAATGTTTCTTCCTGAGCATGGACACAGTACACATTATGGTTTCAGTATACATTATGTCCAAGAGAAGTTTTTCCCCTCCTACAACAGTCCTAGGCTACCAGAAGCATTTGTTGCAAAATATGGCAGATCTTAGCGTCTCGATTCTACGTTTTTGTTCAGTTCACCAGAAGTACTATAGAGTGTTGCAGCCAAGTACATCAGAGACATACCGAAGTAAATGGAAGCCTAGAGAAGACCACTCTTTCACCCAAAAGAGTGCCAGAGAAAACTACATAGAATTTATACAGAGTGGGCTTCGGCTTTTCTCCCTCTTCTGAGTTTTTAATGTGGCATTTAGTTTTCCACCTACCTTCTCTACTCCACTGGAGCTATAAATTCATGAAGAAACTCATTGTAAAGGTTGTTGATCAGTTATCAGAGAATTGCAAGTAGTTTCTCTTGAGACACAGTCTCTGTGTAAAGTTATAAGATAGGCTGAGGAATATGTTTTCAGACTGAGTATTCAGCTATTGGCAATGTTGTACTTGACTGGTATTGCTATTTAATATGACAAGCACATTGCTTTAGATCCTGATCTAAAGCAGCGGTGATGTTTTCCTATCTCTGTGTTTTAATTCATTTCATTTCATTTCTACTGGCTTGCATCAGAATATTGGCATAGGATTTACCCTTGTTAGGTACCCTATGTTTCTGCTCTCCTTGCCATTAATGTTTTTCTTCTGAAAGTGTGATCTAAGAATTGATTTCAGTTAATTTAACTAGTGTAGTGGATTTTGTTGCCTACTCTCTGATGTATGAATTAAATGAATCTATTTTTAGACGTTTCTTGTTAAGGATTTAGCTGGAAGATTTGGGAACACTGGGGACTAGAGTTAGCCATGTCCACTAGGATCCTTGTGCGACTAGCCGGTCTTTAACTTTGTGCCCTAAATCTGTGTTGTCTCCTCCACTCTTACCATTCCATATCACACTAACATATTTGAGATTCTACATTTTAGATGACTAGCCCAATTGAAAGCATGCCTATTGATTAGAAAGCAAATCCTTTCATGACTCCATTGCCCAATGGTCTTGAATGCTCCCTGGAATACTTCGCCTCTGCCCTTTTTCCTCTTTTCTCATCCTTCTCTTACATTGAACCCTTATTTCCTGATAACCAGCAACCAAACAAACAATCAAACAAACAAACCCTGTGCCTATAACTAGCCTAAAATCTCAAAATTTTGAGCTTCAAAGACATAAAACCTTTGCTTATATAGAGAGATCCCTCTCTGGACCCAAGAGGGCTAGATCCTGAGGTCTGAAAGTGGTTTGATGTTGTCTCATCTTTTGGTCTTGCCAATCTGGCCAAAACATGGGAACCCAACACTTGAGAGAGGTATCCATGGAATGCAGCTCACCTAGAAGAGGGATTCCATGCCATAGTCTTACACCCAAAGATTCATGATGCCTACGGTTAGGTTCAGAAGGAACTCGGACCTACAACAGAAATATAAATAGGCCCAAAAATTTTCCCAAGAAAATCTAGAATTCCTCCTAAGAAGCTTGACCTCTTTCCTAAGGGACTTGGCCCACCGAAATATTCCTGTCATGACAATAACAAGCCCTTTCCTCCTTCTCTAGAGACACTATCCTTCTACGGCCATTTCAGAGAGAAGAAGATGTGTGAAATGAGAATGAGAGAACCACTACATATACAAGTTGTTGGATTTGAAGGGACGTGTCTATTGGGATTAATGAGCCAACATGTAGGCCGACCTTGACAATTTTATATGAGAGAACCATAAATTTGAAATCACAATTTTCCTTAAAATTCGATGATTTTTAGCTCGATTTTGGTCCTCTCGAAAAGAGGAATTTAATTCTATAATTATATTCCCCAAAGGAGTTTTCCAAAGTAGAATTTAGCTATATTTTCCAATTTTAACACATCTTAAGGCAAAGCAGCTACTTTTCTTATGACAACCTAAACTATGAGAGTGACTTGGAGAGGACTCCATTTCTCAAGATGAAAAGTGAGGGTGTTACAACATGGGAATTGTCATGGAAATCTTACTCAAGTGATAGTCTAGACATATACATTCACATATGGTTAACAAAGATCGAGGCATGATGTGTAGTAAACAATGAGGAATGCCTCTGCTTGTGATGGTAATTGAAGATGGGGACCTCCATATACACCTTGATGTCCACATGCATGGTTTTGGAACACAAGTGTTTACCCAACTAAACAAGACTTCTTCCTGATGCATTCATAATGATATTTTTTCTTGACTAATGAAAAACTTCGTAAGATGATAAATTACTCATTACATAATAATTTGATTTCTAGAATATGTAAATACTACAAATCTTGGTCCATTTCTAACACTTTTAGGACTAGAGCAATGGTTTACAATTTTTTAAGCCTCAAAAAGGCTTGTTGAAAGTACTATATCCATACAATTTCCTTACTCTTCTTTTTGACTTTGGTAATGGCATTAACTATCTTGGATAATTATTCTATGAATCTCCTATAATACCCAACCAATCCATTGAAATAGTGTAGCTTTATAAGAATCCTCTAGTGTTAGGAATTCCATAATGGCCTTGATTTTGGCAAGGTCCATGTCTATACCTTTTCCATAAGTAATGTGGTCCAAAGAATGGATCTTTGACTAGAGGAAGGAACAATCAGAGAGATTTTAATATTCTTATTCTCTCCAAGTCACTATAATATCAACGTTAGGTGCTCCTCATGCTCCTTTGGAACACATGAATAAATTAAAATGTCATCTAGAAACACTTGATCAAACTTGCCTAGGTATTTTTGAAAAACCCCATTCATTAGTTTCATGAAGACTAATAGGGAATTGTTAAAATTAAAAGGTGCCATAATAAGATAATAATTTCTTAATCATGGTTTGAATGCAATATTTGGGATTCCCTTCTAAATTATTAATTGGTGGAATTTAAATCACAAATCAATCTTTAATAATATTATGGTACTTTTCATTTGATCAAAGGAGTCATCAATCTATGAGAACTAATATTGATTTTAGATGACAATGTTATTCAACCATCTATATTAAATGCTAAACTCCAATGACTAATGCTTCTTCATCACCAAAATTAGTAACCTCAAAATGTTGCATTAAGCCAAATCATTCCTAAATTTAACAATGATTATAGATGCATATGTAATTCATATAACTTGGGCGAAATCGTTTGATAAGGAACCTTGGAGATAGGAATCAACCCGCATTTATTTCAATGGTGAATTTGAGATCACATGTGGGTGGGAGCCCAAACAAATCTTTTGGAAATACATAAGGAAACTTTAAAAAAACTAGGTGTTGAGTCATATCTATCATGTCCCTTTTGTTCATAACACCACATGGAAACATTATCATGGTTTTTTTCAATTTCAGACACTGAAACAAGGGAATTGAACATGTTATCACAAAATCAGACCTGATAGGCTGCCAATCAAATCAATCTCATGTAACTATTTCAAACCAATCTTTTGATTGAGGCTGAACCTCCTCAACCTGAGAGGGCTCTCTCAAGGGTTAATGATTTTTGATAGAAATATATATGGCTAACTCTATGTGGGATAATAAGCATATAAAAGATAGATATTGGTTGTAAATCACATTAGAAAGTGCACATTGGGTTTATGGAGTCATAATATCTTCAGTAAAACCAAGCAATCTACTTAGCATGGAAGTCAAGGCATATCAGAGTTCTAGTCAAGAGATACACATGTGAAACTGTAAAACACAAATTCAGGTTGTCTATGTAGGAAGTCAGAGCATTTAAGATGAATTCTGAGTAACATAATCAAACACCACTATAATATCATAGTAAAAATATGTCATTAGAACAATAACACTAGAACTCTTTATGAATCTCAAGTTGGCTAAGTAGGATTCTCTATATATTAATCTGAAAACCAGTCACTTACAATAAACACAATATTTTTGCTAAAAAATGTCCAACCTTTAGCGTATTTGACTTCTTCATAATTTATAGATCATTTACACCATAGGATAACCTTATCTTGAGCTAGATACAACGAATTCCTATTTTTCGACACCTTGCCTAACCATATGACATGGTATTTATTACAAAATGACAGTTGCAAATCTATTAAACAATCCTATTACAAATAGGATTCAAACTCCTTAACTTTACTCATAAAAACCTTATCTAAACTAGACTACATAATTTCTCAAGTGTATTGACATAGGGTCGAATCCATATGATAAGCTTCAACTCTTTATAACCTCAACGCTGATCTCCATTAAACTAGGAAACTGTCCCCTGTTTTCTAGGCATAAGGTCCTTTGTTTTCTTGAGACACTCTAACCATCATGAACCCATCACTTCAAGGTTATTTTCTGTTAGGAATTGAAGTAACACCTGTCAAAACACCTCAAAAATTCCTAGCTACCCAAAACCATCATCAAACTGTTTGAATTAGCTGAAGTAGGCCTGTGCTACGAAAACAACACAGTTTCGTAGCGCTTTTTGTAGCACAGCCTTTTTACCTTTATATCTTAAAAATTTTGTCTTCTTTCTTCCAGATTTATCTTCATTATCAATGAACACAACTCCCCTATCAATTAAAGGTCATAATCCACACTTTTTCCCTTCAAAAATTTATGAGAAAGAGTGAAAAAAGCTGCTACAACAATGTCATAGCACTTTTCACTACTTTTGCACTGTTTGCACTACGAAACTGCTGAGTGAGCAGTTTTGCCCAAATTTCTTCAAAATGAAAACCAAAAATGTGCCAAAACTCAGAATACCACTGATTTCATTAAAACAAAAAGTCATATGAACTGAAAAACACAATTTTCATGAGGTTCATTCTTAATTTTTCACTTCATTTAGCTTTTGACTTTTTATTGATTTGTCATTTTGCACCTTTGTTTTTTAGCTCATCCTAAGTCAATTTCAACTGTTGTTCCAAGTCCTCCACTTGATCTCTAAGTATTCTATTACTGGCTCTCAAGTGAGTGTTGAATACTCTAACAAATTTAGCTTCCTTGATGGCTGGAACTGTCCATGTGAAAAATTGTTCTGCATTTCTTGGAATTTTAGACCTAGAACCAATTTGACTTTACCATATTGCCTTCATTCTTTTGAACTCTGTTTTCTCAATACTATGCTTTCTAGCCCTATTTCTCATCATAGCAATCTCTTGATTTTCTAACCTCAATTTCTCCTCAAGATGTTGGCACTCTGTCATTTCATCTTTTTCCTTCATTGTTCAGCTGGCTGCATGCTCGACTATTGGTGATGAGATATCAACCACTTCTTCAGGAACTTTAGCTATTTAAATAGTTTCTTGGACCTCCTTTTTGCCTTCCTTGAGCTTCTTAGCATGCCTAGTTAAATTTTTCCTTGCTTGAAAGCCTATAAAGGTTGCATTTTCACCCAATTCAAGTTTCTTTTCTGACTTAACCTTTTTCTGTTTGTGTTCATCTACTCCAATGAAACCAACTTGCACAATGGGTGACTTTTATATATCAATTGCATGAAGGATGTCATCTAAATTTCCCTTAATTGTTGGGCTATCTTCTGAAATTGAAGGAACTGTCTTTCCCTTAAATGCCACTCTTGGCTTCTTGTCACTCTCTTGATTTCCTGCTTGCTGGAAACTTGTTTTTGTTTTGCCTCTTTGACACTTTTTGACCTCTGTTTTGCAGGTGATGAATTTGGTGCAACAATCACTTGTGTCTTCTCTATCCTTTTCTCAACTTGTTTCCTTGGTTTCAACTTTACAAACCTCTTTGATTTTGTAACCACAGGCTGACTAGACTCTGCTACTGGTGGTGAAGGAGTTTCTTTAGTTTTATGGTTTCTAGCCGGGGTTAGGGTTTCCAGTTCAAAACCATTCATAAACAAAAAGGAAGACCAATCCTTGCTTATTTTCTGAAGCTCATTCAAAACCAATAACTTCATCAAACCATGTTGAAACAAAGATGTTTCACAACCATCAGATTTGGCTTGTACTTTATCAGCCATTTTGGCAAGGCTCCTATGCAAATAAAAGGGAAAATTTAGTGAAATCATACCCGTGAAATGCAAAAGAAGTTTGAAATGATAAGTATAAACTTTATGGTATCTGACTTCACATGTAAAGTATCTTTTAATGTTGAACATCAACTTAGCATAGGTGTCTTTGATGTAGCTTCTAGGTATTGCATTATTTAGGTCCATATTTGCATAATAAGGTTTCATGAATTCCTTGCATGGTTCCATATCAAATTAAAAACCTTTAAACCAAGTCTCTTGCCCCCTTGGTATTTCTGTCACAGAAGCAATAATCTCAGGTGTAACTGGCACATTTAACATTCCAAATTTGGTAGTTGTTCCACTGAAGTGCATGGAAAATTCTTTAGACACATGTGTGTGGCAACCCTGCAGCTTTTCACAAAACCGGAGACAACCTGCTTTGCTAAAAGCCTCCATCACTGTTTGATCTTCAATTATAGCCTTCATATCTTCAGGCTCATATCTTAAGCAATGTCCCCCTCTGTGGACTTTCTTTTCCTATGCCATGCTTCTTAGAAAAACCTGTCAGCTTCTCTTTAATCTATAAAACAACCTCGCTTGATTAGTACATGGAACAACCTCGCTTGAGTATATGGAACAACCTCGCTTGATTATGATGAAGATAGCCTTTTTATAGAACAACCACAGGCTTAGCTTGACTGCTTCAGAGCTCAGACACTCATATGGAGGCAAATGAAAATGAGAATGACCAAATTAGGCAAGATTTTGAATTTGAAATTTCATCTCGTAACTGAATGATGCCTCATTCATGCCCTATCATGACAATGATGAATATGAGATAGGTAAGTACATTGAATCTGATCACTAACTGACTCACCATACCACTATCCTATCATTTCTCAACGGATTCTGACAGATTTCAACTTAATTGACAAGATGGTTAGGAAACCACACTTTCGTAGCACCCATAGTGCATTTTTCCCAGTTTGCGCTATGAAAGTATTAGCACTTTCATAGTGCAAATCCACTTTTTTGAACTAGCGGTGCTATGAAATGGAGGATTCTTGGCTAATTGTAGAAATTTAACTCGAAACCTTATGGAATGACTCCCAAATGGAAAATGTGAGTATTTTATCATGGAATGGACCTCTAAAAGACTTTATTTGAATTCAAATGATGACCTTTAAACTTATAAAAACTCTAAACTACCCTTAAACAAATCCTAAAATGACTTTCAAACCCATTTTGAAACCATGATCAAAAACAGAGTTGACACAATGATGTTTTGAAATTTTTTGGGTGATAACAGAACTCACTAAAAGCTTCTGACAGGTTTGTCTCACAGAAAACAGTCCCATCCATATGTGGATTTGCTGAGAGATTTCATATGCACATCTCTGATACCATGTCAGTTCTCTACACCATATTTCAAATATTTACTCAAAGATTGAATTTTATAGCTCCTAAAACTTTAACCTTTAGATTACACCTACAAAAAATTTACATGAGTATATACTAAAATATTGTAAGGAAATATTTTGGAGTGCCTAGATTGCATTTCATGAGCTAATTTACAACAACATATATATAATGTCTACTTGACATAAATTCTGTTAATTGAAAATTATGACAACAAGCTATAGCAGGTTGCAACTAAATAGGGCCTGATATACATCATGCAACAATATGAAATGTTCTGGATGGCAAGGACATGCTCCAACAACAATCACATGGTTTTTGTATCACTCAGAAAATAAATTATTATAGAAGCTTGGCATCATGCTCAAGCTCTACACATGTCTGACAGATACAACATAGACAACTCTGTTGTCCGAAATATTAGTGTGTCCTCTGTCCTTTTATAAGAGAAGAGGAGGGGGTTAAAAATTGTCCATTAATAGCCTCAAAGAGTGCACCATTCTTGGCTAATTAAATCCCTTAGGGAGTGTAACTCCTAAAGTAAATGCAGCCACCTAATTAGCAATAAATTCTCCTTGGTAAGTGCAGCCCTACTCAACAATTGTAACTTCCAAGCATAAATGTGTGATAGTTGGATGTATGCCCCACAATCTTACAAGAGAATATTCTCTATGGTATGTGTCTTACCTCATGAATGCACAATAACCCCTGAAAATACAAAATAGAAGGTCCCATAAGACAAATTCAACTCATGAGGACCAACCTTACAAGTGTGCCATCTCTCTACAATTGATGTTGTTGTTTGCCAACGTGGAAATTTTCTTTTACTAACTCAAATAAAAAATCAAAACATGCAATTAGAAAGTGGGTATGGGAATAGCCTTTTTCTATAAAATAATCTTCATTCATGCATGATGACAACTGCAACCTTTGTCACATTTCTCTTACAAAATGCACTCCACATGCCTCCAATATATCGATTACAAATGATAGGCAGGATAAACCATGTATAAAAATATGTCCTAGCAATAGCCATCTCTCATCAAATTCTCAGCATGAAGACAATGCGCCATCTTTGTTTTCTTCATATCTCTCCCAATGTGTCAATTTCTCTACCCTTGAAGATGGCTGATTGAGTTATGATTGAGATCAATCTTACGAGTGGAAAAGCCTTGGTTGCAGAAGGAAGTTACCAAGAGGGAAATCATTTTAATTCACAAGATTGGTTTGTTTCTTTCATGGCTCAACATGCCAAAGTGAGCATCTAGTCTTGGATAATTTTCCCTGTAGCTGTAAAAAAATTTCTCCAACAAAAGAGATTTGGCTGAGCTCCATCAGCTAAAAGCTTTTACCATGGAGTGGGAGGAAATGACAGCTCAACAATGCACCATTTTTTAACAGAAAGGCATCAGTCTCCTGGAATTTATTATTTTTGCTATCAAAATCTTGGATTGCAGCCAACAAAAGGATGAAGACTTTAAAAGTAGAGTCCTCAGTAATTTGGAAACCCTGTTTGATGATATATACAAGTGTTTTCCACATTAGATTGAGTTCTGTAGGAGACTTTGATGGAAGGTTTCACAAAGGCTTGGAGTTAGATTTGTATTTATCTATTGCTTTGCTTGGCCATCACTCACAAAGGTACTTTATAAATGCTAGAACCATGTTTAATTTGTGATATCCTCATTAGTACTCCGTATAATAGTTTAACCATTTTCTAACTATTATTCATTTGCTTCTGTTCAAAAGTTTTCCTCCTCTTCCCCCAGGTGGGCCAGGTATCGGCTATTATATTTAAGTAAATTTTAGCAAGAATGTTTGAGATGAATATTATTTAACTTAATAATAATCACACTGAAACAAATCAACTTGATGGTAGGTCGAAAAAGGTTCCATATTTGAAGTGTCCAAGGAGAATTGCATGCAGATTTCTGCATTTCTAGTGTATTAGTTAGATTTGGATTTATCTTCTTCTTTTCTTGGCCATCACACACTAAGGTTTTGTATAAATTCTAGAACCATGTTTAATTTGTCATGTCCTTTTTGGTACTCTGTATAATAGTTTAGACTATTGTTCTAATTACTATTCTATCGCTTCTGTAAAAATAGGCTCCTTTGCTGCCCCCATGTGGGTTAGGTATGAACTCTTATATTTATATAAAATTTAATAAGAATGCTTGAGATGAATTTTCTCTAACTTAATGATCACACTGACACAAATCGACTTGATGATAAGTGGAAAAAGATTCCATATTTTATTTCCAAGGAGAATTGCTTGCAGATTTCAACATTTCTAGTGTATTAGTGAAGTAGCAGTTGTATCCATTTAAACGCTAAGTGACCCAAGGTTGTTACAAACCAAAATGCCACATTATTGTGCTACAAACTCAGGTTAACATGAGGGGAGGGAGATTTGAAACCTGCACCTCTCCCAAGCATTAACAATACCTTTACCAATACACCTTTTTCAATCTCGGGTTAGAAACCATTTCAACTTTCAGCCTTGGAGACATTATTCAGAGAGTTTTATCTAATTAAGACTTAGAGGCGCGCTTGTAGGTTCAATTTCAGTTGTAAAATTTTCTTGCTTAGCTCATAAAATCCACTGTTAAATCTTAACATGTAGTTGACATCATGCTAACAAGGGTAAAGGGGATTTTTTATGTTATCATCCAGGTCCAACACTCTATGGGTTGCATGGAAGGCTAAAGTGGCTTTTCCTGCACTTATAGTACTTGACAGTGAAACAAATCTCAACCTTGAAATTTCCAACAGGAGGAAACAGAGTAAATATCTATGTAATTCTGAAGTATAGTAGCCATGTGCAGGGAAAATGAAGAATGACAAGACTATAAAAAAAGGTAGGACTGGATCAAGAAAAAAGGAGAACCAAAAGTTAACAAAAATGTAATAATACATAAGGATGGTACGAGATATTTTCAGGTTTGAAGATTGGGCATGTTTGAAAGTTGGGAATATTTCATTAGGGGAATTTTGAGGTCTAAAATGGGCCTCCTAAGAAAAATGTACAACCAAAATAAAATTTATGAGAACCAATAGGATTCAAGATGATGATGTTAACAATGGGGGATGATTCACCATTTTTGGAGTAAAAAAGTAAAAATATTAAAAAATAATAAAAGAATAAAACTACTTTTTCAACTCGTATTTTCAACTTATCTCCCTAAGGGTTTACTCAAATTTCGAGAGGGAGTACTCGTTGGATGAAAATTTTAATTCCTCATCCAACGAGTACCCATGTTACATACATTTGATGGACCCTGCTACACGAAAATGAGAAATACATGAAAAAACGTGATTGCAATCACATTTTTCATGCATTTCTCATTTTTCGTATAGCTCATCAAAAGTGTGCAACATGGGTACTCCTTGGATGGGAAATTAAAATTTGCATCCAATGAGTATTCCTACTCGAAATTTGAGTAAAAACTTAGGGAGATAATTTCGAAATACGAGTTGAAAAAGTAGTTTTTTCTCTTTTCCCTCTAAAATTTGATGATGTAATCAAATCTTATTTTATTATTTCAACTATTATTTTATAATTTCCTTAGGAGGCCCATTTTAGACCTCAAAATTCCCCTAATGGAAGGTTTCAATATAGAAAAATTGATATATGAATCATATTAAGGAAACTAGGGAATGAGCTGAAGAATGCAAAACATAGAGATTAAAAAGAGGATAAGAAAATAGAGAAAATTCCATTAAGCAACAAGAACAAGAAGCACATAGCTTCATAAATCTCCATACCTGAGTATTCTGTTAAAAATGTGGCCTTGGGTTATAGTTTAAAGGCGACCGGTATTATAAAATTTCCTTTAACCACTCTTTTCTAAAGCGTAGGGTCATTCGACATAGGACATTTACTAATATAAATTAATTAATTATTTGGACCAAGGAAAATTTTGTTTGCAACCCATTCTTGGTTATGTAATAATGAATCCCTTGGGTCTCTTGTAGGAACAAAAGGTTGGTGCATGCCTAGAGCACAGTGGGAAATGTGACATTGTCCAATGTATATTGCTCTCAAGCATTTAAAATAATGAGCCAAGGACTTCCTCACCTAGCCATTTCCTCACATAATCTTTAATCATTATATTCTATAAGAAAACATCCCTTGGGAATATTTTGTCAAAAATTTTGTAAACCTGTTAAACATTTCACACATATGCTTCATCTTTAGTCCATGTAGTCCCACTTTGGCTCTTGGCACTCTCAATATCATCATGAGCAGGGTTTCCCTTTTATAAATTTGAAATGGTTGGATAGGTATAGATCACACTAGCCAACATGGAATCATTTATCCTAATTCCATACACATGCATTTCATCGATAGTTTCTAGGACTTTGTAACATGACCACTCCAAACACTCCTATATTGTCATCAATTCCCAAAAATTATGAATATCTCTTGTCGAAACAGAAACACATACCTTTAATTTCTAGAAACCTTACCTCAGTAAAACGCTAAAAATACCCTGCAAAACCGAATATTGCTATTTTAAAATAAATTGGGTCAAACTGTTGACCCCTATTTGTGAACAAAAAATGCAATTGACCGAGAAACTCCATGTTTATTGTTTGATAATGGTCAAGCAGATGGTGGCCATTCCAAAATATTTCCCTTGTGCTATGTCTGTGTGCTTTGCCTCTATCCCATGTAGGCTCGGCGCTGCAACTTGGTTTTGATACCACTTGTAACATCACTCAGTGCTCCTGCTAAGTGAAATCACTCACCCAAGCTCCACATTTCACAATTTTACTGGAAACATGGGCATAATTCAATCACAATTTCACAAAATCATAAATAACCTAGGCACAGTTAAACTTAATGCACAAATCATAAACCACAACATAATCCAACAAACACATAATCATGTAACAATAACAACAATAACAATGTATTAATATTATATGCATAACTTAAATTTAACACACAG
Organism: Pinus albicaulis; assembly: GCA_034641835.2. Taxonomy (NCBI): domain Eukaryota; kingdom Viridiplantae; phylum Streptophyta; class Pinopsida; order Pinales; family Pinaceae; genus Pinus; species Pinus albicaulis. The sequence goes on along the minus strand of CM076573.1, from coordinate 649,853,128 downwards.
TATGAGCACAGTCAAATCACTAGAATACTAGTCCACGTGTAAGTACAACAGAACCAAATGTGCACATAAGCAATTTTAAACACTTATTTGTATGATTTGTTCACTATCTGTGGACCAAAGGTATGAAGTGTGAAGTATTTTGACCTGTATGAAGTGAGGTACTGAAATTTCCCATATCAGTGTTCAAGCATATTTGATGACAAAATTTTGTTTGTGCTTATGGATGCAAAAAAACAAAAAATAATGGATGGAGTCAGATGCAAGTCTTGAGCATCTTTTGGCAGAATAAATGCCACTCACTCACAATATCTTAGTGGATACTATTGGTTTTGATTTGTCTCACTTGAATATCCACCTTGTGGTAAGAGGAGACTAGTTCATATTCTCTCTTTGAGACATACAGAAAGGGAAAATTTGTCAAAATATGTCAGAGCAGTCATCTCTATAAAACTTCCTTTTCAAAATCCTCGATCAAGATTGTTGACTAGCTTAGGAAAACATAATCAAGCTCATTGCATCTTGGTCTAACTTGACAAGATTTGACTAGGTTTGGTCCAAGCTCAAACAAATCTGTCATATTTAGAAACAAATTTAGAAACTCTTATTTTAATGTTGGAGAGTAAGCATAGAGTGTAGCACAAAACCCCAACGCCATACATAGAGGATTTATTCCAGAGGACAACAGAAAATAGGCTGATATTTTCTTCCTTTTTACTAAAGAAGTAAATTCCATTTTATCAAGTGCATAATCAATCAAGCTGGGTTTTTTTGTTTCTGTATAAATTATAGAATATGCATGTATATTACCAAAATCTCCTGATCTAACAATTTAATCCTTATGTTAAATACAGAATGGCTTCTACAAATCTTTGTGGAATTAAAAACAACACAATTGCCAATCACATGAAGCAATGAAGAATAGATCAAAACCACAACACCAGATATTCCCGGGGAAAGCTTACTGCTCAAAACCCCTCTATCATATATTTTATATTCCACAAGGAATCATGAAACAATTACATACAAAAATCTAATCCAAGAGCCCTCAGTACATCAACTAATTTTCTCACACTGTCATACAAAAATTGGCAAGTTCCTTAGCCAATTTACTGTCTCCAGACAACTTTCCTTGCTCATGCAGTTCCTAATGAATGCAATCCTTTATCATAAATAATTTCAGCCTTCCCCAACTGTGATGAGTATCACGGGCATCCTATGGTGTTATAACTACACTTGGGTAGCCTGCTAATATCACAACTGATAGTTACACTTCCCTTTCACCTAAACCTCATCTGGGTCTCCACTGGATCTGACATGCATGCAGTTAATAATAGTAAAAACATCAGTTGCATGTGAGATCACTACATGTGAATTAATTAATATTTAATTCACTTGATCTCTCACTAGTGTATTTGCAGTTACAACTAGCACAACTGACTTTAACTCACTTAACTGAGTTAAAATGATTTAGAACTTGCATTAACTAATGCACCACTGCACTTCCAACTCTGTTACAATTAGAATCACTCTGTTACAACTCAAGTCAACCTGCATGTCCCACCAACCAACCTCTTAACTTGAAATTCACTTAGCTAGCTGATTTTCCACTTTAGTTAACTATTTTCAAGTCTACATTGAGAATAGATTATAGTTTATTGTCCAGCTCATATTGAGGGATAATAATAGTCGACACGCATCTATAAATATACATGTAATCTATAAATAGAACTTGCAAATACATCTATAAATGGACCTCATCTATAAATATAATTTTCTCATGCATCTATAAATAGACCTCATCTATAAATAGAATTTTATCATGCATCTATAAATAGACCTCCACCTAAAAATAGCTTGTGTGGGCCCCACTTAGTTTAGGTGATTATTTTTCACTAGGATCAAGGAATGATGTTTCCGAATGCCACTTTCATTATTTCTTGTTGCAATTTTCAACACTCCCTCTCAACAAGAAAGGACTGTCTTTGCATGTGCCTTGCGACTCCATGCATCTGCCCTGCAACTCTTGTATGCAACACTTTCAAAACTGAATAGCCTCCAAACAACTGAATCAGTACAGTGCATATGTCAGCAAAGTATTCTTACTTCTACTTAGCTACTGCACATGTTTTCAGGATCCACTGCGTTGCTGACACCTGCATCCATGCACTTTGCACTTGTTATCAACTCTGATTTTCACTCCAGTATTCGACATTGTCACTTTGATTTAACTGCATCAATCCAACTGATCATTCTACTGCTGTTGCTCTGTGGGCACCTCGTAGCTAGGTTCAATTCATGAGATCCACACCATCTCAATTAATCCTACCTAGAATTCTCTTCTTGTGATTATTCATGCATCTCGCCCCACCTCTCACCTAGTGGTATAGCTACATGCACTCCCTCTGCCCATATGGCTCGAAATTTCTTTGCATGAGTGGTTGCTCCCACTCCATGATCCTCATCTTATGGTTGTTTCACATCCTAAGGTTCACTCTTACTTGCATGCAAACCCAAATACCTCTCAGGGGTCAATTGCATGGATTTCTCACACTTCCCAATGGTAGGAAGCTCTATAGAAATCACATCTACATCAAATCTATAGAGATTCTTCTGCATCTCCAGTTGTGTCTACTCCACAACCTTCTGAGACTGCTTATCAGGCTGCATGTTGAGAGGCTCCCTCTCAACCACCAATTCACTAACCTCTGCTTTTCTCCTCAAAGCTTTGCATGCATCTTGTACCTCAGTACATGTAGGTTCTTGGCTTGTGCATATTGTAATTGTCCCGTCGTTGCAAAATTTTCTAACAATAAGAGTTGATTTTAAATCAACGATATCTCCCTCATCCGAGCTCCGATTCGACTGATTTTGTTTTTTAAATTTGGGTATTTTTCGCAAGGAATCCAAATATGCTACTTGGATTTGAAATTTTTGCATCAAAATTTTCAGATATTCTCTGCAAACTCGCGCACCCAAATAATTCTTGATCTCATACCATGTAGAAAATTTATAACATAGCTCTGATACCATGTAGAAATTATAAAATATGCATGTATATTACCGGATTCTCCTCATCTAACAATTTAATCCTTATGTTAAATATAGAATGGATTCTACAAATCTTTGCGAAATTAAAAACAACACAGTTGCCAATCACATGAAGCAAAGAAGAATAGATCAAAACCACAACACCAGATATTCACAGGGAAATCTTACTGCTCAAAACCCCTCTATCATATATTGTATATTCCACAAGGAATCATGAAACAATTACATACAAAACTCTAATCCAAGAGCCCTTAGTACATCACCTAATTGTCTCACACTGTCATACAAAAATTGGCAAGTTCCTTAGCCAATTTACTGTCTCCAGACAACTTGCCTTGCTCACAAAGTTCCTGACGAATGCAATCCTTAATCACAAAGAATTTTAGCCTTCCTCAACTGTGCTGAGTATCATGGGCATCCTGTGGTGCTATAACTACACTTGGGTAGCCTGCTAATATCACAATTGATAGTTACACTTCCCTTTCACCTAGATCTCAACTGGGTCTCCACTGGATCTAACATGCAATTAATAATAGTAAAATCATCAGTTGCATGTGATATCACTACATGTGAATTAATTAATATTTAATTCACTTTATCTCTCACTAGTGTAGCTGCAGTTACAACTAGCACCACTGACTTTAACTCACTTAACTGAGTTAAACTGATTTAGAACTTGCATTAACTAATGCCCCACTACACTTCCAACTCTGTTACAACTAGAATCACTCTATTACAACTCAATTCAACCTGCATGTCCCACCAACCAACCTCTTAACTCGAAATTCACTTAGCTAGCTGATTTTCCACTTCAGTTAACTATTTTCAAGTCTACATTGAGAATAGATTACAATTTATTGTCCAACTAATATTAAGGGATAATAATAGTCGACATGCATCTGTAAATAGACATGCAATCTATAAATATAAGTTGCACATACATCTATAAATAGACCTCAACTATAAATAAAATTTTCTCATGCATCTTTAAATAGACCTCCACCTAAAAATAGCCTGTGTGGGCCCCACCTAGTTTAGATGATTATTTTTCACTAGGATCAAGGAATGATGTTTCCATATGCCACTTTCATTGTTTCTTGTTGCAATCTTCAACAGTTTCCTCTAAATTTTGAGTACTTGTGGACACATCTTCAAATTAGTAGATTTTTTTGTTGGGTATTTTTTTTATTATCATCTTTATTTTTCCCACTTTAATCCTATTCTCTCTGGGTATTTTTTTTTATTCCCCTAGATCTATTCTACAAAGGTAGAGGGTGAATGAAGTGTATTTTTGTATTCCTTGTATCCATGCAATTTCTTTTTTGGATACTTTGTATTTTTGTATTGTGTAGTTCTTTTTTCTTTGAGGTTCTTGTCTTCACACCCCTTTGGTAGTTGAAGTACTTGTGGGAGGACATATTTATCATTGAGAGGTAGGGAGTGGTTTCCTTGTATCCATGCAATCACATCTTTGGATACTCGTGGATACCCCAAGTGGATACCTACATGGAACAATAGATGTGTAACTATTACTTTGGAATAAACATATTTCCCTGTTTGAAAACAAATATTGCATATAGTGGGTCAAACATGACCACTCTCCCATATTTTTTACTCTTTATATATGTCTTAGTACAAATGAGTTTATAAATATGTGGACAGTTTCCACAATATTCTCTAATACATGAATAGTTTCTTGTGTTATTATTCACATTTTTGGTACTTTACTCATATCAATAATGTTCATAGATATTCCATCTCGTTGCCTATGTTGTTTCCTTGTTCAAACTGCTACCCACACTCTCCAAATTGGAAGACAACCTACTTTGAATGTTAAATTAATAAGGTGAAAAAGGCTTTTCATTGGAGTAGATTTTTACTTTACGGATTTGGTAGTTCAAAAAAGATAAATTTTGGCTCCATTTTACAGTTTTGTAACTGATTTCTGATGTATAGAAAAATGTGTTCCCATTACAATTCTAGAAGTTGCAATCTCAAGATTTTACATTTAGGGTTTTAGGACTTCAAGTCTCTCCTCCCCTTTTTCCAAGGAAAAGGATGAACCATTTTCAGGTGGTTTATGTTGGGCCATATGTAAGTCAACAAGAACATGTTTTGAAGGTGCCTAGTCTTGGTTGATCATTTTTTTAATGTACATTCTCTTAATCATAAAAAATAATAGGATCGATTGTGAGTGTGATAGATGAAAAACTCTCGATGCATTTGTTATAATATAATGGGCATATTGTGGGTTGTGCAATATGTGTTTAAGTGTTACAGGACTTATTGATAAGTCACCAAGGCCAAGCCAAAATGAGAACTAGGCCTAAAAATTGGTAGATTAACAATTTATTAAAATTAGGAATGTGCTTTTTTTTTTAATAAAGTTGCATAGGTAGGAGGTAAAAATCCATTTTAAAAGTGACTTTTTGGGTCTCATTTTACCCATTGTTGTTTGCATATTTCATTTCCATAAGTGAGAACTTCACTTCATTGTTACAACAGAGGGGAAACATGGTGTTAATGCATGAAGAATATAATTACTTGAAAGAAAAAAAATTCATTTTAAAAATATTAGCATGATATTTGCTGGTTTTTTCTATGCCAATTTTTTGAAGAAAGTTGCGTAGGTAGGAGGCAAAAATCTATTAAATCTATTTTTTAAAGTGACCTTCTAGGTCTCATTTTACCCATTTTTATTTGCATATTTTATTACCATGAGTGAGAAGCTTGCTTCATTGTTCCAACATAGGGGAAACATGGTGTTAATGCATGGAGAATGTAATTACTAGAAAGAAAAATTTTGCATTGTAAAAATCTTAGCAAGATCTTTGCTGGTTTTTTCTAAGCTTTTCCTCAGTCAACAATTCAAGATGATGTTCAAGTCACTATAAATTTTTTGAATCCAAGTGTCGTATTACTAGTTCCAACTGCCCCATCTCATAGAAGTAAAAGCCTATTTTTATCCCTTTGGGATAACCATCTAATTGAGTTTATGTGATTTTAATATCAAGACAATGCAATTATTTTTTCCTTTTCAATTATTTCTTCATTTCCTTTTTCTTTTCTCCAAATATCAATTGGAAGCACTTGTGGGAGGACATAGTTATCATAGGAATTATTTTTGTATTATGTGGTTATTTTTTCTTTGAGGTTCTTGTCTTCACACCGTTATGCTAGTTGAATTACTTGTGGGAGGACATAGTTATCATTGAGAGGTAAAGAGTGCTTTCCTTGTATTAATGCAAATGCATTTTTTACTACTCATGCTTGGTGTGGATTTGGAAGTGTTTGAAAGTCCCTTGGATATTTTGTTGCTGTAATGAATATTAGGCAAACATTGTACTTACAATTTTAATATCTGTTTAGTTGTTACATTTCAAAATCATTGTTATTGATCGTTGCATTTTGAAATCTTGAATTAAATTAATAATGAGAAGCACTGCCAATTAGATTTCTACACTCCATAGCCAGTTGAATTCAAGCATGTAGCTCATTATTCATAATTGCATCATATGTACTCACTGATTTTTACTTTTTGGCATGCAAATTAGTCTTTTAGAGGAATATTTTTATGCTGTCACAACATATTTACATGATTCGCAAGGTGAGAAATCAATATTTGGTAAAATAACAGATTTTAGGTTTAATAATAATAGGTCATTTATAGGCTAGAAATGTATTCAAAGTTTCACTTCTAATTGAGTATTCAACTTAACATCGAGTATCTCATACATAACTAATTTTCCATCCATCTAATTTTCATAACTTTTATAACCATTAGGTAGGGACTTGTAGCTTCGATGGTATTTTTATTTTTTAGTAAAATATTTGCCAAGACTTTATAAAGTTTTATAATTGATTGAAATTTGTAGAATTTACAATTTATAGAGTTTCAAGGTATAATATTTTAAATATTAATCTTTTAAAGGGTGATAGCTCAATGGAAGAGCACCTGCTTTACAAGCAGGAGGTTGGTGGTTCGATTCCATCGTGCCCTAATATTCATATAGAATGGTGACAATCATTTTTTTGTGACAAAGGCTCTTTTGAACATCACCAATGAGCTTATAGTGACATTTTTTGACGCTCACCAAAATATGAAATGGTGACGGTCAACGATCGCCACCATATATATATATATATATATATATATATATATATATATATATATATGCATCAATAGTAAGAGTCATGAAAGGTCTATCACCATAAATCACTGTTGTTCATATGAAATGGTGATGGTCAATGAATGTCATATATATGCATCAATAGTGACGACCATAAAATTTCCATCACAATAAATCGTTGTTATTCATATGCAATGGTAATGGTCACTATCGGTCATTATAATCATTATTTGTGACGAACTTTGAATGTCATTACAACATTTATATTTTGGCGATGCCACCATTAGGGCAATTTTGAGGTCTAAAATGGGTCTCCTAAGAAAAATGTACAACCAAAATAAAATTTATAAGAACCAATAGGATTCAAGATGATAATGTCAACAATGCGGGATGATTCACCATTTTTTAAGTCAAAGAGTAAAAAGATTAAAAAATAATAAAATAATAAAACTACTTTTTCAACTTGTATTTTCAACTTATCTCCCAAATTTTTTACTCAAATTTAGAGGGAGAGTACTTGTTGGATGCAAAATTTAATTCCTCATCCAAGGAGTACCCATGTTGCATACTTTAAATGGACCCTGCTATGCGAAAAATGAGAAATACATGAAAAAAGTGATTGCAATTACATTTTTCATGTAGCAGGGTCCATCGAAAGTATGCAACATGGGTACTCCTTGGATGAAGAATTAATTTTTGCATCCAATGAGTACTCCCGCTCAAAATTTGAGTAAAGAATTTGGCAGATAAGTTGAAAATACGAGTTGAAAAAACAGTTTTTTTTTTCCCTCTAAACTTTGATGATGTCATCAAATCTTATTTTATTATTTCCACTGTTATTTTATAATTTCCTTAGGAGGCCCATTTTAGACCTCAAAATTCCCCTAATACTTTAGTGACATTCAACTTTTTGGTGATGGAAGCTAATGTTCGTCACCATTTCTCACATGAAATGGTGAAGGTCACTATCCATCATTATAAATCATTATTAGTGATGGAATTTGAATGTCACCACAACACCTATACTTTTGGCAATGCGACCTTTTGTGACGTTCAGTTTTTGGTGACGGAGACTCTTTTGACCGTCACAAATGAGCATATGGTGAAAATTTTCGAGCCTCACTAATGTCATTTCTTCTTGTAGTGTGTGTCGTGTAACCACATATGCCATACAACGTGAAACTCCTCTATGCTGCAATGGGTCTTGATACATCGTATACATTTATCCCATCCCATAATTCCTTTAATTCATCTACCAGTGGTTGTAAGTAGACATCCATATTATTCACTTGTATTCTACCAAGGACTATGAGAGCCAACATAAAATGTTCATTCTTCATGGACAACCATGGGGGGATATTTTTATTGATCACTACTACAAGCCAAACAAAATATTTTGTGTTTTGGAGGGAATATGGGTTGACGCCATCCGTGACTATGCTGATTCGTAGACTTCGTACTTCATCCTTGAATTTTTCGGGCCATGTATCCTCTATATGCTTCATGGATATTGAATCAGTTGGGATTCGCATAACTCCCAACTCACTTCTATGTGAGGCATGTCATCCCTTCAAATAGCTAATTCTTTGCAATGAAAGAGCCTTTGAATCCTTGGGATTATAGGCATGTGCCTCAATATCTTAAAAGGAGGACAATGTGATTTACCCTTATTTTTTGATTTATCATACCGGTCATGCCCACATTTCGGGCATATCTCTTTGCCTGCATATTCTCCTCTATATAGAATACAATCATTTAGACATGCATGATATGATATGTACTCAACACCCAACATTTTCAACAATTTCTTTGCCTCTTCGCAGCTACCGGGAAAGACATTATCACTCGGAAGAACCTTATATTTGAATAACCTGTAGTTGGTGAACATGGAAAATATTAAATGTACATTAATGCCAATATAATTATTAATGTTCATAAAATTGACCATTTGTAATGTTCATTGTGTGATTATATTTCTCAAATTTATATAAGGGAGGACTTTATCATAACTTACCTCAAAATTTCTGAGAAACATGCATTCGACAAGCCAAACTTTGCTTTCAAGTTGTACAGTACCATTGTTTTCCCCAATTGGGTAGACTTTGACTGACCTCCAGGTCCAAAGAGAGGGGTGGTGGATGCAAATTTAAGGTTTTCGAAAAATGTGTCAGCGATATGAACATCATCCCCTAGCTAATCATCGTTTTGGAATGCATATAACAACGTTGTCTCCATGGCAGTCGTATCCCTTAAGCAATCATCCATACCAACCTCTATTTGATTACCTCCATTGCTAGCTTGAGAAGAACTACTATTGTTGTAGTCATTCCTAATTGGTGAATCTGGACGTAGCAGGAATTGAATTGGTGGTTGATTCAACCATTCTTGGTATCGTTCCCCTCCAATATTTTCTCTGAATTTAGTATTCTCTCGACTTGACATTGTCATGGGGTGAAATAGAAGATGGTAGGTAGGTTTCTCATCATCACTAGAATCCTAATAATTTCAAAAAATATATTTGAACATGATTATTACAAAATATATGATATCAATTAGTAAGAACATTGACAATGCATGATTAATTTGTTTGACGTTGAAATAATTACATTAATATACTAGGAAATTATTATTACCATGATTGTCCTGGGATTGTGGCTAGAAGATGGAATATTGTTACAATTGGCAGGGTGAAGCGGCTGTCCATTTTCATCTACCAAATGTGCCTTGTGGTATGTTGCTCCTGATAAGAGCTTCCGACATTTTAGAGTTGTTCGAATATTTTGTGCATCTGAACTCGATTCTGAATCTGCATGAACCTGAAAATTTATATACATTATAAATTTTATTAAGCTGATTGACATGGATAAAAAACATAAATTCAATTAGATAATGAAAATATAAATAAAATCTGAAGTAAATATTACGTCTCGAGATGGATAGGGAGAACTCCGCGATGGAAATTTGAGAAATATTATGGAACGAGCTGGATTTTGAAGAATTTTCCATTCAATATAATTATGACATTTTCTCCCTGCATTTGAGCAAAATCAAAAATAAGTTTTAGTGCACACACCTAAAATTAATTTTGGTGCCTTAAAAATGGACTTATTTTTATCGGTGCTTATGTATAGATAACTGCACCAGTGCATTTTAGTTACTATGCCCCAGTGTCGTGTTATTAACTAATGCACCGGTGTGATGTTATTAATTGACACACCAGTGACGAAAAGCTGCAAATAAAAAAGTGCAACACTACTTTTTTAAAGTGAAAAAAAAGGAAATTGAAAAATGGGCAGCAAAATATTTTCGAAAATCTAATTTCATAAAACAATTCTTTAAATACTAAAAAATTTTCATTATTTCACTATTTTTGAAAAAACTTTCAGCCAGAGATTTGCACGAGACATACCTAGAGCAAGAGAGCATGAGAGCACTATGGAGCAGCGGAATAATTTTGAACAGAACTATTCAGACAATCAGAATTCGAAACCTCTGGTGTTTCAAAACCCGTAGCATAGAATTTCAAATGATCTCGTGATTAAATTTTATAGTTTTTTTTACATTTTCTATAGTATTTTTTACGTAGTAAGTAAAAAATTTTAATTTTCTGTTAATTTTCAAAACAAAAAAAAACAAAAAAATTTCCATTTTACCCTAAACCCTTCATTCTTTTGGTTTCTGCCCTTGCTTCTTCCTGTTTCTGTCATTTCATAATTTGGGCTTTTCATTTTAGATTTATAGGGTTTGTATTGCTATATATATAGGCCTATGAAATCTAACCCACGGGACGACTTTCATAGTCGGATCCCAATCCATGTCGTCCCTTGCATGAAATTTTTAAAAAATGATTTTTTAAATCGGTGCGCCCTGCATAACCTAGCGCACTGGTACGTTGGCTTATCACAGTGCACCGCGCACTTATTGTTTGATAAAAAAGTTAAAAACAGATTTTTTAATCTGTGCGCCAGATGTAAAATAGGGCATCGGTGCGCTATTTAATTATAGTGCACTGCGCATGTACTGTTTGGCAAAAACAATTTTTTATTTTTTTGTTAATCAGTGCACCATGTAACATATAATGCATCGGGTCTCCTTGTTTACAAAGAGCACCATACGGTGGTCTCTTGTTTGTGCGGGGTGTTTAAAAGAATAGGCCGCACCACCCCCTCCACGAAGCCATATGCTACAAAAACTAACACTAGACAATTTTTATTATTTTGTCTGTGTTAATTGGTGCAGTGGTTAACAAATAATGCACTGGTGCTCCTTGTTGACATCAAGTACCGTATGGTGTTTTATACTGTTTTGGTGGTGTGTTTATAAGAAAAATACGCACTGACGTCAGTGCATACAACATTAAAAGCGCACCAGTTTCTTGATATTTTTTTTACCTGAAAAGTTGATGACTTATTTATATAATATATTAATAAATGATATGGTACATGCTTTATATTGATAAAGAAATGGCTGACAAGAGATCAAGTAACAAAAATACTGATAACACATCAAGAAAAGAAAAAAATGCAAGTTCTTTGTAAATTCTTTACAAAAAAATATTATTTTTGAAGTATATGTAAGTTTAACTAATATGTATTGTTTGTTGTGTATCATGTAAAGCCACAAAATGATGAATCTTGATAAGATTATTTCTGAAGAACAAAAGAGCGTAAAATCTTGATGGAAAAATTGCAAAATGATGAATCAGGTGAATGAAAAAATACTATCGATCCAATATGAGTCTCTTTTCTAATTTTCATTAATAATATACTTAAAATTATTAGATAACATTTTTCAAACAATATATTAATTCATATATGTTTAATGTTCTACAGGGACCAACAACTTAGAAAATGAATTTTTTTATGAGAAAAGAAACAAAATAGAACATGCAAATGAAAATGAATTTCTCCTTAGCTCATCTGGAGTGGTGCTGGAGGTTAACGAAAAAGGGAAAAGTTTTACAAAAGTTTGAAGGATCCAGTGGAACGAATGTATAGACGTTCTTTCCACTTACAATACAAAAATCAATCCAATGATTCCAAGAACCAAATTTTATCTAAACTACAGGAAGAGCTTCCAGAGAATTGGTTAATGGGACATGTCAGACTTTTAATAGCAAAAACGTACCAAAAAAAAAAATAAGGAATGAAAAAGTAATATTCCTTTAAATGTTTTTCTAGAATTATTTATAAATATCATTTATAAATATCACTTTTGTTATATTTATTTTTCATATATCAATATAAAAATTAAATAGTTAATTTTCATGTTACATTTTCATGAAGATTATGAAAATCTCAAAAGATGAATGAGCTGATATCAAAAATATGCCAGTAGGAATGTACAAAAAGGTGTACAAGGAGATGGTCAAAGAAATGGACAAAATTGCATCGCGGGAGGAGCCATCTCAACAACAATGTGCTTCAAATGTAATATGTAATCATTGAATTTTTCGATCATTAGGTACAATAAATAAATAATTTAGCATTAAATATTAATTTTCAAGTATTTTCTTGCAGAAACGAAAAGAAAATGAAACCCATTCAACACATAAAACAGGACGACAAGGAAGAAAATGGTTGATATCTAATTTTGTGAGTAATTGTTACTTCATTATAACAACTTAAATACATATCATTTTTGTATATTTTAAGTTCTTTTACAATAATCATCATTGAATGTCTTCAAACAGGTGCTAACATACAAAGAAGAACTATCGGACGAATTGATTGACATTGGGTTAAAAATGGGTTGTGAGTATATGTTGGCATATAAGAAATTAATTATGGAATTTGTAAGCATCTATCAATATTGTTTTACTTAGCTCCGTCTATAATTAATAGAACAAAAAAATCTTTTATATTAAATATATGATTTGTTATGGGGTATAAAAATTGCAGGAAACAAAGTATGGAACTGCGCAAATAGATGAAATATTGAAAGATGGCATCAAATTTGGCTTTGAAAGAATGTGTATAGTACATGAGTCAATTGTTGCTATGGTACGTCATTTATTTTAGATTTACATTGATGTATATTATTTAATATTGCAATTTTCATTATTCTCACCAATGTATATACACTCATTACAATTCATTTTTATGTTTGTAGATGGAAGGTGAAGAAGAAGAAAGCAATCAACACCGTGAACAAAACATTCATCAAAATAACCCAAGTCATGGAAGTAGCTCGAGCAGTGACAACAGTTTAAGCGAAGAATGGTGATCATTATGTTTGGATATCAAAGCAAGGCATTTTATTTTTTGAAATATTTGTCTGTGAAATAAGACATTTTGTTTAAGGTAATGGACATAATGTCCCAATTGAAAGACAGAGGGATACCAATAATTGTCCCATTTTTTTTTACAAAGACTGGCTTATTCATATATATAAAATAAAATATGTTTTAATTTATTCTATTGCGTTCTCCATTGTCGTTGTGAAATGTAACACCACTAATTGAATTTATGGATGATGAAATATCATAATGAAGAGATGTTAAATCTGATGATATGATATAACAAATTGATCCAAACATCACATTCAAATGCACTAATAAAAATTTAATTGATATGAATATTGTTATAAGATATGTGTCATCTTTTGATGAATAATCAATTTAAAAAAATCACAATAATTATGATATGATATAACAAATTAATCCAATTATCACATTCAAATGCACTAATAAAAATTTAATTGATATGAATATTGTGATAAGATATGTGCCAAATTTTCATGAATAATGAATTTTAAAAAATCACAATAATTGCATTGTCACAGGTCGATGTTTCTAAAAAATACAAAATGAAAACTGGTGCATTTTAGTTACTGTACACCGGTGCATTTGTATTATAAAGTGCACCAGTGCATTTCTACAACCTATGGGCACCGTACAAATACCAATACTAGTTATAACTCTCGGTGTGTTTGTGCGATACTGCACACTAGTGCGTTTATGTGAGACTACACACTGGTGCATTTGTACGACCTATGGGCACCACACAAATACCAATACGAATTAGAACATTCAGTGTGTTTGTGTGATACTCCACACTGGTGTGTTTCTATAATACTACGAACCGGTGCGTTGATACGACCTATGGTTACGACACAAATCCAAATACCAATTAGAATGGTCTGGTGCATTGTATCACCTACAATGCGCTCAGTGCAGTTTTAGACCTTTACGACCCAGTGCATGCACCTTCGACCACCTCGGGCCGACCGTCTGGATGACATGCACTGATGTGTTAACACCTGAATAACACACCGATGAAAAAAACATCTGTAATAACCTCTGACTACCCAATTTTTTTAGTTGTGTTGAAATTTTGTTAGAAGCTCTGCCAAAACCTCTGTTACCAAAATGGATGTTGTAGCAAATGTTTTTTTGACAATTTTGGCCAATTCTATAACACTAAAAACCTCCTTTATAACCTCCAATATAGGGTCTTTTCCTTGTAGTGTGACAAGCATACACTAAACCTTCTCTCGCTAAAAATATAATTGAGGATCTGATACACTATTTCATTCGAGGGTTATGGTAGGATTTTCCCTTAGATCCTACTTTTGTCCTCATTTGGCTACTCATTAGGGAAGAAAAATCCTCTTTTGGCTGTAATTGCTTCACGTCTCTCCTCTTTAATCCATTTCATTCCCTTTGGAAGAGTGTTAATCCTACTAAGGGAGTTATCATTAGTACATATTACCAAATCATTAACAACAATGACTAACCCTTGATTTTCAAGGTGTTATAAATTCATGGTAAACTCTAAGGCAATTTCATCATCATATCCTATAAGTTTCTCAAAGAAACCTAACCAAAGAAAATTTTCTAGGATGGACATGAACTTAGGATTCTAATTAATCTAAGTGGAATCAATAGGTTCTCTCATGTTGAATCCTCATCCCATTGTATGACATGACTTGAACAAGTTTGGAAAAAAAATTGCCAACAAATTCTATTTTTGTGTTGTTAGGGGAATTAGGGTTTTCTTGCAGTAGAAGGGAATTTTGTAGTTAAGGGGAATGGGGAAATTCCAATAAATTATTTTAAAAATAAATTTTCAATCCATACTCTAAATCATATTGCATATTTTGATACAAAATATTGAATTAATGTTCCTCTGATAATTCAAGCCCTTGACACAAATCCCAATGACTGATAAATTCAAGTAATTTATAAGCATCAATTTTGGTGAAAAGTATGAGTAAGGTAATGGAAAAATGTTAGAGATATGATTTATTGAGGAACTATTCATTTCTTAGGTTGTTTGGGTCTTTTTGAACATTTTCAGTGACGTTTTATGTCCTGCAGTAGAACCCTATGTATCATGTAGCTTGTCACAGACTGGTTCGTGTAGCTCAAATATATTGGACTTGATATCATGTGACATTATCCTATAGTGGTGGTATACATATTTGAGGCTTTATAATACTTGGGTGCATGTAGGACATGGGATGAGAATAGGGCATGCGTTGAATTTGATCCTGAGGTTAAGTGGACATATTGTTGGGTGGTGAAGGAGATAAAACTTAGCGCAAAGTAGTTAAATTGGCCCCCACCTACCTCTCTCAATCTTAGTGTCCTCATACTCCCACTTTTCCTTGTCATTAGTAGGTGGAAACGACCTAATTTTTAAATGATCCCCTGATTTTGTCTTATTCACCTCTTCCCACATGGGAACAACTTTTATATTGAGTCGAATCTTCTACCAAATTTGTCTAAGGCCGCTTTGCTAGTCTATATGGATATAAAACCATTCACTTTTTACACTCATAATGTTTCATAATTTTTCAAATATATTTGAAGGGTAAGTATAAGAGATCCTCCTAGTTAATGTTTTACCTTTCAATGATTTTATAACTTACTCTTATGCATTTGCAAGTGTTCTCATGTTGTTGCTGCTACACAAATAATCCTATAGCAGTTTACAAGAGATCATGTAGTTTCTTAGGCTCATTTTGATAGTTGGAATGGGTGTCTGCAATGCTAATGTTTTTGTAGACATGCAATACATGCCATGATCTTTCTCGAGCATGTTGGAGACTTAGGCATATAGGATTTTTGTAGGTTTCTACAGGATTGTGTAGTCTCCTGTAGAAACCATAAATATCCTTCATGCACAACAAAATATTCTTCTAAATATTAAAGGGTATTGGTAATTAAAGGAGGTAATAATGGTGGCGATGGAGAGAATTTTTGTTGTGGCTGTGCTGAAAAACAAGGAATTTGAGTTATCAAAGGATTAGAAATGGTGAAAATTGGAGGAAAAACTTAGATGTAATGCATCATGATGGAATGGATAGGTGTTAGGATGCCTTTGATTCTTCTCCCTAGCTTAGATGCAAATACATTCCTTGATTTTTGGCTTTTTATTAAATCTGGTTATCCTGTAGCATAACAAGACCTTCGTGTAGAAATTTAGGGGAGTTGAAAATAAATATATGGAAAATATTTAGAGATGTGGATATGATGCTATGGAGGATGGATGATGATGGAAAATTGTGTAAGGGAAATTTTTTAGCCCTATGAGAATGGATAAGTTGATACCCTGGGATGAATGTGTGGGATGGTCTATTTGACCTACCTTGGTAGTATTTTATTATGTGATACCTATACATAAATCAAGGTAAGAAAACATTTTTCATCATTTTTTTCTTCGTTTTTTTCACTACAAGGAAAAGACCCTCTAGCAGAGGTTATAAAGGAGGTTTTTAGTGTTATAAAATTGGCCAAAATTGTCAAAAAAACATTTGCTACAACATTCATTTATGGTTACAGAGGTTTTGGCGGAGCTTTTAATGGAAATTCAACACAACTAATAAAACTGGGCAGCGGAGGTAATTATGGATGTTTTTTCATCGGTGCGCTACTAAGGTGTTTGCGCATCGGTGCATGTCATCTAAAAGGTGGCCCAGGGTGGTCGAAGGTGTATGCACCGAGCCGTCAAGGTATAAAACCACACCGGGCACAGTGTTGGTGATACAATGCTTGGGGCCATTCTAATTGGTCATGGGATTCGTGCGGTGCACATAGGTCATCTCAATGCATCGGTACGTAGACTTATAGAAATCCACTGGTGCGCAATATCAAACAAACGCACCGATTGTTCTAATTCGTATTGGTATTTGTGTGGTGCCCATAGGTCGTACAAATGCACCGGTGTGTAGTCTCACATAAATGCATCAATACGCAGTATCGCAGAAATGCACCGAGATTTATAATTGGTATTGGTATTTGTGCAGTGCCCATAGGTCGTACAAATTCATCGGTGCGTAGCCTCATATAAATGCACTAGTGCACAATATTGCACAAACACACTGAGATTTATAATTGGAATTTGGTATTTTTATGGTGCCTATAGGTCATAGAAACGCACTGTTGCGCTGTATCATTTAAACACACCGGTGTACAGTAACTGACGCGCACCAGTGTTCATTTTTTATTTTTTAGAAACATCGACCTGTGATAGTGCAATTATTGTGATTTTTTAAAATTCATTATTCATCAAAAGTCGACACATCTTATAACAGTATTCATATTAATTAAATTTTTATTAATGCGTTTGAATGTGATGTTAGGATTAATTTGTTATATCATATCGTAATTATTGTGATTTTTTAAAATTCATTATTCATCAAAAGACGACACATATATATCTTATAACCATATTCATATGAATTAAATTTTTATTAGTGCATTTGAATGTGATGTTTGGATTAATTTGTTATATCATATCATCAAATTTCACATCTCTTCATTATAATATTTAATCATCCATAAATTTAATGAGTGGTGTTACATTTCATAGCGACAATGGAGAACACAATAGAATAAATTAAAACACACACACACACACACACATATATGAATAAGACAGTCTTTGTCATACAAAATGGGATATTTATTGGTATCCCTTTGTCTTTCAATTGGGACACTATGTCCATTACATTAAACAAAATCTCTGATTTCATAGACAAATATTTCAAAAAATACAACGCCTTGCTTTGATATCCAAACATAGTGATCATCATTCTTCGCTTGAACCGCTGTCACTGCTAGAGCCACTTCCATGACTTGGGTTATTTGGGAATATTTTGTTCATGGTGTTTATTGTTTCCTTCTTCTTCACCTTCCATCTAGAAACATAAAAATAAACTGTAATGAGTGTATATACATTGGTGAGAATAATGAAAATTGCAATATTAAATAATATACATCAATGTAAATAAAAAATAAATGACGTACCATAGAAACAATTGACTCATGAACTATACACATTCTTTAAAAACCATGTAGTATGCCATCTTTCAAGATTTCATCTGTTGGCACAGTTCCATACTTTGTTTCCTGCAAGCTTTATACCCCATAACAAATCATATATTTAATATAATTTTTATTTATTTATTTATTTATTTTTTTTATTTTTTTTTGTTAATTATAGATGGAGCTAAGTAAAACAATATCGATAGATGCTTACAAATTCCATAATTAATTTATGATATGCCAACATATACTCACAACTCATATTTAACCCAATCTCAATCAATTCTTCTGATGGTTCTTCTTTGTATGTTAGCACCTATTTGAAGACATTCAATGATGATTTTTGTAAAAAAAATTAAAAAATACAAAAATGAAATCTAGTTAAGTTGTTATAAGGAAGTAACAATTACTCAAAAACCTAGGTATCGACCATTTTCTTCCTTGTCGTCCTGTTTTATGTACTGAATGGGTTCCATTTTCTTTTCTTTTATGCAATAAAATACTTGAAAATTAATATTCAATGCTAAATTTTTGATTTATTGTACCTAATGATCGAAAAAATCAATGATTACATATTACATTTGAAGCACGTTGTTGATGAAATGGCTCCTCTTGTGATGAAATTTTTTCCATTTCTTTGACCATATCCTTGTACACTTTTTTGGACATTTCTACTAGTATATTTCTGATATCAGCTCGTTCATCCTTTGAGATTTTAATAATCTTCCTGAAAATCTTACATGACAATAAAATATTTAATTTGTAGATTGAAATATGAAAAGTAAATAAAACAAAAGTTATATTTATAAATGATATTTTATAGATAGTTCTAGACAAACATTTAAAGGAATATTACTTTTTCATTCCTTCTTTTTTGTTTTTTTACATTTTTTCTATTAAACGTCTAACATGTCTCATTGACCAATTCTTTGGAAACTCTTCCTGTAGTTTAGATAAAATTTGGTTCTTGGAATCACTGGATTAATTTTTGTATTGTAAGTGGAAAGAACGTCTATACATTCGTTCCACTAGATCCCTCAAACTTTTGTAAAAGTTTTTCCCCCTTTCGTTAAGCTCCAACACCACTCCAGATGAGCTAAGGAGCAATTCATTTTCATTTGCATGTTCTATTTTTTTCTTTTCTTAGAACAACATTCGTTTTTTGAGTTGTTGGTCCATGTAGAACATTAAATACATGTGAATTAATAGATTGTTTGACACATGTTATCTGATAGTTTTAAGTATATTATTAATGAAAATTAAAAAAGAAACTCATATGAGATCAATAGTATTTTTTCATTCATCTGATTCATCCTTTTGCAATTTTTCCATCAACCTTTCACGCTCTTTTGGTCGTAGATCAGAAATAATCTTATCGAGCTTCATCAGTTTGTGGCTCTGCATGATACAAAGTAAAGAATACATATTAGTTAAACTTACATATAGTTCAAAAATAATATTTTTTGTAAAGAATTTACAAAGAACTTACCTTTTTTATTTTCTTGATGTGTTATCAGTATTTTTGTTGCTTAATCTCTTGTCAACCATTTCTTTATCAATATGAAACTTGTACCATATCATTCATTAATATATTTTATAAATAAATTGTCAACTTTTGAGGTAAAAAAAGATTCTCAAGAAACAAGTGCACCATTCATGGTGTACGCACCGACGTTGGTGCATGGAGGTCTTATAAATGCATCGCCAAAATAGTATAATAGACCGTATGGTGCTCTATGTCAACAAGGAGCACTGGTGTGTTACATATTAACCACCGCACCGATTAACACAGAAAAAATAATAAAAATCATCCAGTGTTATTTTTTGTAGCATAAACACCCCGCGCAAACAAGGGACCACCATACGGTGCTCTATGTCAACTAGGAGACCCGATGCAGTGCGTTATATGTTACATGGTGCATCGATTAACACAATAAAACATTTTTTGCGAAACAGCATGTGCGCAGTGCGCCATAATGAAATAGTGCACCGGTGACCTATTTTACATATTGGACACTGATTAAAAAAATTGTTTTAATTTTTTTTTCACACAGTACTTTCGCAGTGCGCTAGGATAATCTAGCACACTGGTGCGCTAGGTTATGTTGGGCGCACCAATAAATAAAAATTATATTTTAAAAAATTCATGCAAGGGACAACATGGGTTGGGATCCGACTATGTAATTCGTCCCATGGGTTGGATGTCATAGGCCTATCTATAGCAATACAAACCCTATAAATCTAAAATGGAAAGCCCTAATTCTGAAATCATAGAAATAAGGAGAAGAGAGGGAAGAAACAAAAAGAATGAAAGGTTTAGGGTAAAAATGATTTATTTATTTATTATTTTTTTTAATTTTTAATTTTATTTTTTCTAAAAATGAAAAACAAATTGAAATTTTGTTCTTACTGCGTAAAAAAACTGCATAATTTTTTTTTTTAAATAAAATTTAATCACAATATTGTTTGAAATTCTATGCTATAGGGTTTGAATTAGAAGAGGTTTGGAATTCTGATTGTCAAAATACTTCTATTCGAACGTATTTCACTACTCCACATTGCTCTCATGCTCTCTTGCTCCAAGTATGTCTCCTGCAAATCTCTGGCTGAATTTTTTTGCAAAAATAGTGAAATAATGAAAAGTGTTTAGTATTTAAAGAATTGTTTTATGAAATTAGATTTTTGAAAATATTTTGCCACCCATTTTTCAATTTACTGTTTTTTTTCACTTAAAGAAAATAGAGTTGCACTTTTTTTATTTGCGGTTATTCGTCATCGGTGCGTCACTTAATGGCACCACACCAGTGCATCCTTTGATAACACGACACTGGTGCGCAGTAACTAAAACACACCGGTGTAGTTATCCATACATTAGCACCAATAACAAGAAGTCCATTTTTAAGGCACCGTAAATACTTTTAGGTGCGTACACCAAAATTTATTGTTGATTTTTCTCAAATGCAGGTATAAAATATCATAATTATATCAAATGGACACTTCTTCAAAATCCATCTCGTTCCATAATATTTCTCAAAGTCCATTACGGATTTCTCCCTATCCATATTGAGACGTAATATTTACTTCATATTTTATTTATATTTTCATTATCTAATTGAATTTATGTTTTTTATCAATGTCAATCATGCACAGCTTAATTAAATTTATAATGTATACAAATTTTCAGGTTCATGCAGATTCAGAATCGAGTTCAGATGCACAAAATATTCAAACAACTCTAAAACGTCGGAAGCTCTTATCAGGAGCAGCATACCACAAGGCACATTTGGTAGATGAAAATGGACAACCGCTTCACCCTGCCAATCGTAACAATATTGCATCTTCTAGCCACAATCCCAGGAAAATGATGGTAATAATAATTTTTTGGTATATTAATGTAATTATTTCAACGTCAAACAAAATAATCATGCATTTTCAATGTTATTACTAATTGATATCATATATTTTGTACTAATCATGTTCAAATATATTTTTTGAAATTATTAGGATTGTAGTGATGATGAGCGTCCTACCTACCATCTTTCGTTGCACCCCATGAAAATGTCAAATTGAGAGAAGACTGAATTAAGAGAATATTGGAGAGGAACGATACGAAGAATGGTTGAATCAACTACTGATTCAATTCCTACTACGTCCATATTCACCAATTAGGAATGACTACATCAATAGTAGTTCTTCACAAACTAGCAATGGAGGTAATCAAGTAGAGGTTGGTATGGATGATTAATTAAGGGATACGACTGCCATGGAGACAATGTTGTTAGATGCATTACAAAACAATGATCAGCTAGGGGATGATGCTCATATTGCTGACATCTTTTTCGAAATCCTTAAATTTTCTTCCACCACCCCTCTCTTTGGACCTGGCGGTCAGTGAAAGTCTACCAAGTTGGGGAAAACAATGTTACTGTACAACTTGAAAGCAAATTTTGGTTTGTCGAATGCATTTTTCTCTGAAATTTTGAGGTAAGTTATCATAAAGTCCAACCTTATATAAATTTGAGACATATAATCACACAATGAACATTACAAATGGTCAATTTTATGAACGTTAATAATTATATTTTCATTAATGTACATTTAATATTTTCCATGATCACTAACTACAGGCTATTCAAAGATAAGGTTCTTCCGAGTGATAATGTGTTTCCCGGTAGTTTTGAAGAAGCAAAGAAATTGTTGAAAATGTTGGGTGTTGAGTACATATCATATCATGCATGTCCAAATGATTGTATTCTATATAGAGGAGAATATGTAGACAAAGAGATATGCCTGAATTGTGGGCATGATAGGTATGATAAATTAAAAAATAAGGGTGAATCACGTGGTCCTCCTTTTAAGATATTGAGGCACATGCCTATAATCCCAAGGATTCAAAGGCTCTTTCATTGCAAAGAATTAGCTATGTTGAAGGGATGACATGCCTCACACAAAAGTGAGTTGGGAGTTATGCGAATCCCAACTGATACAAAAGCCATGAAGCATATAGAGGATACATGGCCCAAAAAATTCAAGGATGATGTAAAAATTATATGACTCAGCATAGCCATGGATGGCATCAACCCATATTCACTCTAGAACACCAAATATTTTGTAGTAGTGATCAATAAAATGGACAATCACTTCACCCTTCCAATTGTAACAATATTGCATCTTCTAGCCACAATCCTGGGACAATGATGGTAATAATTATAATTGTTTGGTATATTGATTAATGTAATTATTTCAACGTCAAACCAATTAATCATGAAATATTGTCAACATTCTTACTAATTGATATCATATATTTTGTACTAATCATGTTCAAATATTATTTTTTTAAATTATTAGGATTATAGTGATGATGAGTGACCTACCTACCATCTTCTGTTGCACCCCGCGACAATGTTAAATCGAGGGAAGGTTGAATTAAGAGAAAAAATCTGAGAGGAATAATACCAAGAATGGTTGAATCAACCACCGATTCAATTCCTGCTACATCCAAATTCACCAATTAGGAATGATTACAACAATAGTACTACTTCACAAGTTGGCAATGGAGGCAATCAAATAGAGGTTGGTATGGATGATTACATAAGGGATATGACTACCATGGAGATAATGTTATTAGATGCATTCCAAAATGATGATCAACTAGGGGATAATGCTCATATCACTGACACATTTTTCGAAAGCCTTAAATTTGCTTCCACCATCCCTCTCTTTGGACCGGGCAGTCAGTAAAATTCTACCCAGTTGGGGACAATGATGTTACTGTACAAATCGAAAGAAAAGTTTGGCTTGTTGAATGCATGTTTCTTAGAAATTTTGAGGTAAGTTACAATAAAATCCTCCCTTATATAAATTTGAGAAACGTAATCAATACACAATAAACATTACAAATGGTCAATTTTATGAACGTTAATAATTATATCGGCATTAATTATGTACATTTATTAATATTTTCCATGATCACCGACTACAGGTTATTCAAAGATAAGGTTCTTCTAAGTGATAATGTCTTTCCCGGTAGCTGCGAAGAGGAAAAGAAATTGTTGAAAATGTTGGGTGTTGAGTACATATCATATCATGCATGTCCAAATGATTGTATTCTATATAGAGGAGAATATGCACACAAAGAGATATGTCTGAATTGTGTGCATGAAAGGTATGATAAATAAAAAAAGAAGGGAAAATCACATGGTACTCCTTTTAAGATATTGAGGCACATGCCTATAATCCCAAGGATTAAAAGGCTCTTTTGTTGCAAAGAATTAGCTATGTTGCAGGGATGGCATGCCTTACAAAGAAGTGAGTTGGGAGTTATGTGAATCCCAACTGATTCAATAGCCATGAAGCATATAGAGGATACATGGCCCGAAAAATTCAAGGATGAAGTATGAAATTTACGACTCAGCATGGCCATGGATGGCATCAACCCATATTCCCTCCAGAACACCAACTATTATGTTTGGCCTGTAGTAGTGATCAATAGCAATATCCCCCCATGGTTGTCCATGAAGAATGAACATCTTATGCTGGCTCTCATAGTCCCTAGTAGAAGACAAGTGAAGAATATGGATGTCTACTTACAACCATTGGTATATGAATTGAAGGAATTATGGTATGGGATAAATGTATATGATGTATCAAGACCCATCGCAGTAGAGAGGAGTTTTATGTTATATGGCATATGTGCTTACACGCCACATGATTATCCAGGCTTAGGAGTTTGCTATGGTAAATTACATGTTTAATTTATTGATTTTTTTATATACGTAACAATATTCTTTCGCTGATTAGTTATTTAATTCGTTGTAATTGTTCTGATCTTCATGATATTCTTTAACGTGCCATGCATATTAATTGTATAAAATAATCTTGCAAGTCTTGTAACAAAAGGGTATTTTGGATGTAAATTTTGTGGACCTTCTCTGAAAGCTAGATGGTCCAAGGACCTACGAAAGCCAGTGTATGAT
Source organism: Pinus albicaulis (assembly GCA_034641835.2). Lineage (NCBI taxonomy): Eukaryota > Viridiplantae > Streptophyta > Pinopsida > Pinales > Pinaceae > Pinus > Pinus albicaulis. The sequence goes on along the minus strand of CM076573.1, from coordinate 649,828,202 downwards.
TGTTCCAGGGTATTCCTCCTAGAAGAACACCCTGACAGAGGAGAAAAATCCAATTTCAATGGTAAATGAGAGAGAACCCAAAGGCCTCCAGTAATGATACCATATGAATGGCTTAGAGCATATGAGAGAGAGAAGGAGAAGGAGTTCATAGAAATGTTCGATTCAATTGGGGAGCCTATGTTCGATGATACATAATTCTTCGAAACCTATGTTGAGAAATTGCCCATTGGGATGAAAAGAAAATATATCTTTTATAACCTCCCATACTGGGAGCATCTTAAGATTACCCACTTATTATATCCCATGCATATATTTAAAAATGTTTCATCTTCTTTATGGAGGCACACATCATCGAAACAAAGTGACATATTGGTTGTTAGGAAAGATCTTATTACTTCAAAAACTAAAAAGAAACGTTGGCCAAGATGATTAGAAAGTACAGGATCAGAGGCAGTTGTTGGTCCCTCTAATTCATAGTATTTCAAAGAAGGTGATGTCCCATGTATTTAAAAAAAAGATGATATTTATTTGGCAAAGGAAGTTATAATGGGTGTGAGGGTTCCATCTTCATACGGGTCTTCACTACGGCGTTGCTTCACCGTGGATGACCATTTGTCGGGGTTGAAATCGCATGACCATATGAATCTTCTAAGAGTACGTATAATGTCAAAAGCATGCTTTTATTATTTGTTATATTAATAAATTTTATCCCATGCAGAGATCACAAAACATAACTAATTTTGTATATTATTGCACATGCTTATAAATTTATAGTGTCATTATCCTTTGTTCGTGCGTGGGTGTGTGAAACGTGAATTTCCTCAAGACCTAGGATGTGCCATATCCAAATTATCTACATTTTTACGTTGGATCACATCAAAGGAGATTCATGTGGCTAGCATTCCATGGTGGCATCAAGAGATAGTTAAGATTGTTTGTATGTTTGAGAAGACACTGCCGACGAGTTTCATGGACTTGCAGGTTCATCTTCTAATCCACCTATTAGATGAGGTTGAATTAGTTGGGGTGGTTTCTTGTTGTTGGATGTTCTTCTTAGAGAGGTACATGAAGAAATTGAAAGGTTTTGTTCGACAAAGGGAAAAACCAGAGGGGTCTATGGCAAAGGGGTACATATTGTATGAGTCTTTATATTATGCTAGTGAGAACATCAAGCAAATCGACAAAAAACCAGGTGCGGTGATTTGGGATGATGAAAGGGATGAAGACAAAAGAGAAGGGGATTTGCTCCAAACGAGTGGAAAAGCGCACTTGATAAAGAGTAAGCGACTTACAATTTTTCAAATTTACACAAAGTAAATATTCATGTTGAACTTCAATATAATTTATATTTCTCTATGTACTATATAATATTGATTTGATTTCATCAGTGAAAACAAAAATTGAAGCAATCAATAAATTTGTTCTTTTCAATTTTGAAGCGACACAACCGTGGGTTGCATTGTATGAACAAAAGTGGATGAAATGAGATAGTGACAGGAAATAATTGAGACGGTTGAATGGTATAAGTGTGCCTTATACCGATCATTTAAAAGAAAATATGCCAAAAATATGCCCCAACAGTTGGGTTGTTGACTAAGTCAGAGATAAATACAATGCAATTGGCCATTACCTGCATGCTGAAGAGGATGCGATAAACGTAGGGATTGGGTGCAGCAACTCGGTAATAATATATTTAATTTATATGTACATTTGAAACTTAATAATGCATTTTTCAAATGTAATTACATATATATTTCATATTTTAACTATTGGGTTATTATAAGACACATGACACTATGATTTTTTTTACTTTTTTATAATAAGTGCATTTGTTCCCATCTATGTGGGCATATGGACAACATTTTCGCACAGAAAATGCCAATGTTGGAAACATCACACAAGACTGAGTGGAAGTCTAGTTCGATCAATCTAGTCAATCTAGCCACCGTGATCAAAACCTAGTATGAGAGATGTTGGGTTACGTCGGAAAGATACAAGAGATCATTGAAGTGGGTTTCTCTTCTTTCCAATGTGTTATTTTTAGGTGCAAGTGGTGGGACACCTTTGATCGGAATAATGTAAAGGAAGATCGCGATAGTAGGCTGATATGTATCAACTCTAGAAAGATGTGGGATGAAGCTAAGGAGCCCTATGTTTTCCCCAAACACTACAACCAGGTGTTTTTTTACCAAGATGTGTTGGATGTTGATTGATGGTTCATATTGAGACATGACCCTAGATCAAAACATATTTTTGAGAACAATAGTGTTATCATGCCATGCAAGTTGGAATATAATGAGGGTGATCATGAGAACTGAGAGTGATATGTTACATGTGTTATTTCATCAATATTTATACTTTTTAAGATGTGTTTTTCAAAACATTATAATATGTATTTTTAATTAATTGGTAATTTTCATTGTGTTAATGTTAAAATCAATATTTCACTTGATAATTTGCATTATGTTGATCTCAAAAACAATGGCGTACTGTACAAAGTTCTTTTTTTTTGTATGTAAGATCATAGTAAAATAATGATAATTCTAAAGTACATGAATTTATTTGCATTATTTTCTAAACTTTATTATGTTACAAAAATTCATATTATTCTAGATTTATTAATATACAATTATTTAAAATTTTACAAATTTACAAATTTAAAAATTTTAATAAAATCATTTCACATTAATACAATTAAAATTTTACAAATATTTTACATACAATTAGAATTACAATTACAATTACAATTTTACAAATTCACATACAATTACAATTACAATTTTAGAATTTTACATACACTTACAATTTTACAATTACAATCATTACAATTTTAGAATTTTACATACAATTACAATTTTACAATTACAATCATTTCACAGTAATACAATTAAAATTTTACAAATATTTTACATAGAATTAGAATTACAATTACAATTTTAGAATTTTACATATATACAATTACAATTTTTTAAATTTAAAATTTGCAATTACAATTACAATTTTACAAATTTACATATATACCATTACAATTACAATTTTAGAATTTTACATATATACAATTACATTTTTACAAATTTAAAATTTACAAATTACAGTTACAATTTTACAAATTTACATATATACCATTACAATTACAATTTTAGAAGTTTACATACAATTACAATTTTAGAATTTTACATACAATTACAATTTTACAATTTTACATATATACAGTTACAATTACAATCATTTCACAATAAATTAAATATTACAATTACAATGAAAATTTTACAAATATTTTACATACAACTACAATTAAAATTATAATTACAAATACAATTACAATTTTATAATTTTACATACAATTAGAATTACAAATATTACAATTTTACAATATCATGATCATTTAATATTAAATTAATTAATAAACATCACGATCATGATAACCATCATACAAACAGCATATTCGACTAAAAAACACATTCAAATTCGCTAACATCATCGTGATCATGATCATCTTACAAAACACAATTAGCATTGTATAACATGATCACAAAACAAACATCAAATATACATCTCATGTGAAATCACTGTTATCACATACACATCTATCTGCAAGTTGCACATTAAATGAACATATCTAACATGACCTAACAATATACACATCATGATGATCACCAACATGTAAATTAAGTACAACAACAACATGAAAATAAAATACATGGACCATATATATATATATAACTGAATAATGACAAAAATATACAATTGTAATGTAAATGTCATATATCAGCTGGTGGTACATCATCAATAGTAGTACTAGTTGAGGCCTACTTAGTCAATGGTGCAGCCTTGACAAGCTCAAATACATGCTGATCATCATGTGCCTGTTGATTTGGTACTGGTGTCTCGTGCTGATCAGGATCAACTATCGGCTTCTCATCGTGAGGGCTCGACATGGTCGATGGTCTAGCCTACTCATGATCATGAGTACTACTGGATGCTATAGGCTGCTGACTCGACATGGCCAATGGTCCAGCTTTCTCTCCATGATGACTATTGCTCAATGTTAGTGGAGGATGCTCATCTGGCACGACGCGAGGTGAATGATGATCACTTCCCTGCTCGTGATCATCAGATGATGCGTCGGTGCTGCTCGCGGACTGTCGATCACATGTTATGTCTCAACCACACCTATAATGTGCAACGTTCCTCCTCAGTCGCGTAACTAAGGTCATAGCTCCTACGACATGCCGCATCAAGTTGTACATGTCACATGACAAGCCTCTCCACATATGTACCAGCCTACCATTGGCCTGTATGTCTCTCATAGTAGTGGTCCTGATTCCCTCCTCAATAATAAATACACAGAGTTGGTCACCCAACTCCATCCTTAATCTGCTATCAAGCCTACCACGCCTAGCAAAAGGTAGTACCGGCGCACTAGCAGGAGCAGGTATCTCTGCACCGGCCTCATGATCCTCGACATCTGGCATATCCTGATCATCATCAGGATCCACACCTGGATCATGTGGTGGTGCTGGCATGTCCTCGTGATGCAAGAGCATCCTGCTCAAATATCATTGGTGGTTTGGGAGACTTAAGGAGTCTTATGTTTTAAAGAGAGTTGGTTCTCTAAATGTATTTTTAAATATTTTGAGTGATTTAAAATAGGATTTAATTAATATTGTGAGCATAATTGTAAATGTTCTTAAACATTGGAGAACATGAGAGAATTAGGGATTGAAATATTTGAGAAATTATTGTAGATTTTAAATTAGGAATTAGTTCACGATTTATGGGATTGAGAGGATCCCTAGGGATAAAGAGAGATTTTAGGAATTAATGAGGATTTAGAAGAATTAGGGATTTGTTGAGTAAACTAGGGATCTAAATCAAAATTGGTTTAGAATCCATTTGGTATAAAATTGTAAGCCTTGAAGGCATCAGAGGAGGAGATAGGAATAGAGATTTAAGATTTAGATCAAGAGGAAATATTGGATGGAGGAATAATTAAATAGAAGAATATTGCAATTCCTCTGTACATGTGTGAATATAGGTATAATGGTCAAATTCTAGATGTGCATTTCTTTTGGAGATATTACTGAATTTGTTTAATCGAGTTTGAGTTTGATTAATTGATATCTTTGTGTGCGTAAAGGCCAAATATGGGAGACTTAATTTTCCTTTGAAATAAATCTTAACTGATGAAATTCAGGATGAGTTCTAGTTAAATTGATTGCTATGTAGTTTTCCTTTAAATCTCTGTGTCCATTACAAAGGAAAATATGTCTGGTTGTATTGTTAATTAAAAAATTGTCAATTGTTGATATCTGAAAAATCCGTGGCTTATTAGATGAAGTATTAATTCTGGAAAAATTGAAAAAAAGAGATCACCATAGTATTTAAGAGTCTAAGGGTAACTGCCATCATGGATTTGAAAATCGAAGGTAATCGCATCAGGAAGTGATATAGAGTTCTCATTTCATCTCGACCGAAATTTTTTAACAGAACTTCGAAATTTGGAAAATCAAGACTGTCCTATCAGTTAGATATTGACAGCTATCGCATGCAAATGTGCCCACGACATAAACTACATGTGAAGGATTTGTGAGTTTGGGGAACCGAGAGTCGAAGGCACAGTGGAATCTCAGGCACAAAAGTATTAAAGTGAGTGGATGAAGATTTGAAACATCAGTTAAACATAGTCACAGAATCATGAAGCGGATTTGATAAACAACCAGCTGTTTTCGCAATGCATTAAAATGGTAAGTTGTATTTGTTTAAGGAGTGCGATATGGGTCTGGAGGTGCCACATTGAACTCAAAAAACGACTATTTTGCATATAATGAAAACCTTAAAGTTCGTGCTTATTAAAATGCAATATCCATCGGATTAAAGGTTTGCGAGTAGAACGATGATAAAGTTGCATAGATTATAAACTGTGGGACCAATATATATATATACGTTGGCATCGGGGTTTCTAAATCAAAGTTATGAGACCAGGTAAATCTATTAATTAATGGGTATATGTTTTTGGTTTATATTATATGGGTGCAGAAAAGTAAATTAATTCACATGAGAGGGATTCCATTGTTGGGTTATTTTGGGCTATATTGCATGAGATTATGCAATTCAAATATATACTGTGGGTTGTGTAGCTTAGGTTGCGTTACCTCGCCATCAAAAGACCCAATGTCTGCAAAATATATAGACAAGCAGACAACAATAATTAGACAATTTCATTACATAATTTAATAAAAACAAGTTAAAGAACATGTTAGAATAAATTTAAATAAAACATTAATATTACCTCTATCATTCGGTGGCTCATCATTTGTGAAGAGGATGTTGGCACACCCTCGCCAATCTAAACCAGCATAAGGACAGGGGACCATAACAAAGGGATACTCATCAACATTGGCGAGCAATTCCAGTGCATCGTGAGATATCCTCGCGGAAAAATTATTCTTGCCCCTCTTAGGCATCATCTGTCCCCACATGTGCATCCGTGCCTCCAACATCGACCTACGAGACTGCCAAACAAAAGTATGCCTCCTCTCTGGAAATCTCTTACAAAATAAACAAAAAATCCCTGAAGAAAAAGGGAAGTTGACCCTCCCTTGTGCATGAGCACGACATCTATCGAAGGCTGTACATAACTACCACAAAAAAATGGCAGACCACCTGACAAGTCGTGGCTCCTGTACTAAAGAATAAACATAATATAGAAGTGGGCAACTAATGCATTGACTATTGCTAGTGTTGTGTGAAATGGTCAAAATCATAAGTGAGAGGCACCTCACCTCCTCACTACCAAACGCAGCAATACGTAACTGACCTCTGGAGACCTGAAAATATGAAGGAGACAATATATCTGTGCTAATGTATCTCTGGGAGTACACCAACTGACTCCCTGCTACATAGCCAACTTGACCTTTGGGAATGAGGGAAAATCCACCCCTCTCCTCGATAGCCTTGTAATGAAATATATGTCCTCCATAGTGGGTGAGTGCCACTGGTTAGGACTAACCTGGAAAGCCTGTAGGTGGGCATTCCACTTGCGGATAAGATGTCTCAAAAACAAACCATGGCCCTTTAGGGAAGTAACATTTTCATAGAAATCGAGGAGGCCTACTTGCCTTATGAGCGCTTGGGTAGCTGATGTAATAGGGTGAGGGTACACATCTCTCTCCCTCTCTCATGCCTCCCACATGCGAACCATGTTATACGGGTCCGCCTGTTGTTGTTGTTGTTCCCTCTCTTCTCTCCTTTCATGTATCTGAATGATTAACATATTAAATACAATTTTTTTATTAAATGAGACATGTATTTAGGAATATACATATATAAAAAATTTTGGAAAAAAACAGTCGGTGCGCCACAAAAAATAGGCATGCATCGATACTGGTGTATCTTTTTTTTATCGTGCACTAGAAAATCTTCAGTGCATTGGAGGCGGTGCACCTGAAAATTTTCAGCGCACCGCTCTCCTGGCATTGTTCATAAGTCAACAGTGCGGTGGTATAACAAACTGCACCGTTGACTATGGACCATGTCAGGAGGGAAGTGCGCTAAAAAAAACTATACGCCCCGAGGCATATAGTTTGGTTAGCGCACCGACCTCCTGAAATCATTTCATAGTAAATGGTGCATTATTTTACCATGACGCACCGTTGACCATGTCAAAATTCCAGAATGTGGTCTGCTAACAAAAATACCCGCCCCTAGGTGGATATTTCAGTCAACGCACCTCATTATCGCTATTCCACAGGTCAACGATGCGGTCGGGTAACCGACCGCACCACACCTTTTTTAAATTTTAAAATAGCACGATGCACCTTTTGTTACCACCCCAGAACCGGTGTGGATATAGTTAGCACCGATTGCGGTGCGGCATGTAAATTTATAGGCAGCACTGCGAATCAGTGCGAGTCGAACGGCTCGAGCATACCGCGCAACAATTTTTTTTTTTAAATGGTTAATTTTAAGGTAATTTACAATTCTAATTTGCCAAAACGCTTAATTATGGAAAAAAAATAAAAATACCTGTACATTTGGTCGTCGAGAAGGCATATTGGTTTTAGAATTTGCAAAAGTAAATTTTCCTTATCGATTTGCAAAATTCAAAATGAAGATTAATGGGCAATGCACAACAACAGTGCGTGCAATGGGTGCAATGGGAGAACTAATGTCAGGGAGGCTCAGACAAGGATAAATTGCGCCAGTTCTTGAGAGATCTAGAGCAATTAGAAAATTGAAAAATGCGGTTTTTTGGCCGTAATATTTTTTTTTATTTAACCTTGTTCCAGTGCGCAGGGTTTTTTAGGCACACCGGTGTGGTTTCTTAAGACCGCATCGGGCAGTTTCAATTTTGGAGCGGGGTTTTAGGATGCACCGATGCATAATCTTTATAAAGCATCAGTGCGCTACAGTAATAAGACACACCATGCGGGTTTGTACGAAGCGCATAGTGCCCAGTGTGCCAATGTTTTGTGTGCACCAGTGCTTTCAACAATGTTACCGATGAAATACGTAACCGCAATGTTACCTACTTTTTTTTGGTAGCATAAAAAGCCCCCGATTTTGAAAAGTGGTGATGCAGAATCACCATTTTTTTTTTTGTGCACATTTTTGACACTCTAATATTTTTATTCATAAAGTATGAATATTTGTTTTAAAATGTTAGTGATTTTCATGCTAATTTTGAAATGTATTGATGCAGCATCAACTCTTTTTTTTTAGAGCGGTGATTTTCATGCTAATTTTGAAACGTATTGATGCTGCATCAGCCTTTTTTTTTTAGAGTGGTGATTTTCATGTTCGTAATAAAACACAAAACTTAGATAAAAATATATATATATATAAATAATAAAAAAAAACCAATAAAAATGTAAAAAAAACAAAAATAGCTCGTAAAAATAAAAAATTTAAAGAAAAAAAAAAAAAAACAAACAAAAATATTTGAAAATTATATCAAAGGAAATGACAAAATTTGAAAGAAAACACACATAATTTTAAAAAAAAAAACAAAAATTGACCAAAAAAAAAAAAAAAAAAAACCATCAAAAACATTTTTTTCTAACTTATTAAAAAAAACCATAATATATATATATATATATATATATATATATATATATATATATATATATAAATAAAAATAAAAATAAAAATAATTAAAATTACAAAATTAAAATTTAGATAAAAAAAATTAAATTAAAAAAAATTAAATTAAAAAATTTAAATTAAAAAAAATAATAATAATAAGAAAAAAAAAATACAAGTTTTAAAATTAACAAAAAAAACAAATTAAAAAAAAAAAAAAAAAAAAAAAAAAAAAAAAACTATCATTAAAAAACAAAAAAAATGAAAAAAACCATGTGCAAATAATTAAAAAAAAAATATACATAAATTTTGTGTGTGTGTGTTTTTTTTTTTTTTTTTTTTTTTTTTCTTTTTTTTTTTTTTTTTTTTTTAAATTAAACAATTTATAGATTTTAATCTATAATATTAAATATTAAAAAAAAATAAACAAATTGAATTTAAAATTTAAAAAAAAAATTGAATAAAAAAAATAATTTTAAATCTTTTGAAATTAAAAAAATTTAAAATAAATCAAATTAAAATAAAAATATTAAAAATTAAAAAAAAAAAATAAAAAAAAAAAAATAAAATAAAATAAATATATAACGGAGGTTGGTGGTGGTGGGGGCGGTGAGCGGGCTGGTCGGACAACGCCATGGGGGCGGCCAGCCGGCCTCACGGCCCCGCCTCGGTCGAGGGCCGATTCCCGAGAATCGGCCCTCGGCCCGGCAGGCCGTGGCCGGCTCATTGCCTGTGCGCCCCGCCCCACCACCCACCCTCCTGGCTTCCCCGTTTTTTTTTTTAATTATTTTTTTTTTTAATTGATTTTTTCTTTAATTCTTATTTTTTTTAATTTTTTTTTTAATGTATTTTTTTATTAACATATATATATATATATATATATATATATATATATATATATATATATATATATATATATATTTTTTAATTTTATTATTTTTTTAATTATTATTATTATTATTATTATTATTTATTAAATAATTTTTATTAAATTTTGTTTTTTTTTTTAATTTCATAATTTTTCTTTATTATTAAGTTTTACGTTTAGTTTTTTAGTATAATTTTATAAAATTTAATAAATTTTGTATTTTTTTTTAAATTTATTTGGATTTAATATTGTTTTTTAAATGTTTTACTTTTTTATTAATTTTTTTTTGTTAATTACATAAAAATTTTATATTTTTATATTTCAATTAAAATTGTGTATTTAAAATTAGATTTTTTTTAATTAAACTTAATTTTTTTAAATTAATTTGTTTTTTATTTTTTTTTAATTTAATATATATATATTTTTTTTTCAATTTTCCATTTTTAATTGATTTTTAAAGTTTTTAAAGTTTTTCTTTTAACAATGTTTTTTTTTTTTTTTTATTTAAAATTTATTTTTTCTTTCAAAATTTATTTGTTTATTCATTTATTTATTAAATTTTTTTTTTTTTAAATTTAATTTGTTATTTTAATATTAACCTTTTTTTTAAATTTAATAAAATCTAATATATATACATATTTTAATTTAAGTTCATATATATATTTTATTTTTTATAATTTAAATTTAATTTATTTTTTATAGTTTATTTGTTCTTTTAATATATATTGTTTTAAATTTAATATTTTTGTATTTTATTTTTATTTTTTATTTTTTATTTTTTTACTTTTAATTTAAATAATGTTTTTTTTTAATTTTTTAATTTATTAAAATTTAATATATTTCCTTAAATTTAATTTTTTGTTTTAATTTTTTTTTTTTAAATTTAATTAGCATTTTCTTTTTCTTTTTTAAATTTAATTTCTATATTTTATTTTTTATAATTTCCTTCTTCTTCTTTTTTTTAAATTTAATATTTTTATTTTGTTTTTATTTTTATTTTTTAATTTCTATATTTTTTAAATTTTAATCTTAAATTTTTTATTTTTTTATTTTTTTATTTTTATTTTTCCTTAAATTTTAGGTTTTTTTTTAATGTTTGAATTAAAATTTTTATTTTGTTTTTATTTTTCGTTTTTTTATCTTCATATATTTTTAAATTTTAAGCTTTTAAATGTTTTTATTTTTAAATTTTTTTTTTTTTTCTTAAATTTTAGGTTTTTTTTTAATGTTTGAATTTTAAAAATTAAAAAATGTTATTTCTATTTTTAAAAATGGCAAAAGTATGACACAATTTTTTTTTTTTGTTATTCCAGCATCAACTTGTTTTGTTTTGAGGGTATTTTTTCAATCCTTTTTTCAAGAAACAATTTTGTTTTTACTATAATTTTATAAAATGTTGAAATTTGACCTTAAAAAAAAACGAAGTGCGTTCTGGAATACACACTTTTTGTTTTTGGGGTGTTTTTTCATGTTTTTTTAGTCTTTTTGGGCTAGAGTTCCCGTTTTGAGGTCAGGTTACCTATTTGATCGGTAACAGTGTTTTTCTCTTATTGAACACACCGGTGTGGTTTAGGATTATAAGCGCACCGGACGAAAAACATCCGCAAAAACCTCCACCCGCCAACCTACTCTAGTAACCTCCACTAGAAACAGATTTTTGGGGTATTTTTATAAGGGGTTCCTCAAAAACATCCGCTAGAGGTTATTTTCCTTGTATTGTTTTCTTTGCTTTTTTTCTTTTCCTTTTTTCTTTTTCCTAAAGCCCACTGGCTACCTCATGGAGTTTTTTCGCAAGTAGGTATTCCCCAAATTCCTTGGAGGAGGTTTTCACTAGGAATTATTTATTTCTCTCTCTCTCTCTCTCTCTCTCTCTCTCTCTCTCTCTCCCCCCTCAAACTCATAGGTTGCCTCATAGAGGTTTTCAGCTAGGGAGTTTACCTCAATTTCCTCAAAGGAGGATTTTACTTGAGGTTTTTTTTCTTTCTCTTTTTTATTTTTCTTTTGATGGTCAAAGGTTGAATGGATTCAAATTTCTTCAAAATTTTCTCAAGTGGAGCAGTGATAGAAACATATTTGCATATGAATCTATGATAATAGATTGTATGTCGTAGAGTAGATCTAAGTTTCTTAATACTTGTTGGGGGTGGCTTGTTAAGACTTACAACAAATTTAACTGGATCAACTGATACAACAACCTTACAGACAATATGTCCTAATAGATTCCAAAAGGGCATATAGAAAATGAATTTCTTTAAATTAAGGGAGATTTGTAGCTACCTACATCAAAAAAACATTATCGTGAGAAAATTTGAATGTTTCTTCAAGAGATTATAGACAATCTAATCATCCATATAGACTTCCAAAAAATTATGTATGTATTCTCTAAAATTTGCAATGAAAATATTGGATAAAACTCCAGGAGCATTTTTTAGTCTAAATGGAACTACATGTTATGCATGGGATCCCTATTCTCTAGTAAAAATGGTATTCTTATTATATTCTTCTGCAGTTCGAACCTGTTCATAGGCTAAAAAACCATCAGTAAAATATTAGGCCTCCTATCTTGCAACATTTTCCAAGACCTCATCACTAAAGGGAGTAGGGAAGGGGTCATGAGCACATGAAATATTCAAACTTTGATAATCCACACAAAATATGATATCACTAGTATCCTTCATGTCCTGGATAACTATAAGACCTTTCCAATCAACCTCATCTATAAAAAACTAAGTCTTGCTTCCAACATTTTGTCAATATCATTCTTAACTTTATTCTTAACTCTGGGGTTAAGATGATATGGACAATGCTTCACTAGGTGTGCATCCAGTTTCAAAACTATCTTCATTTCCCCTAAACCTCCTTTGAATCCTTTTAGTGCCAAAACAAATGCAAGGAATAAGTCTTCATAATCCTTAAGTATATCAAATATATTTCTAGTTGTTTTCTCATCCTAGTATTATCCTATGGATTCTATTTTAGTTTTTTCATCAGTACTAACGTTAAATTTCCACAACTTTATGGGTTGTGAATGAGGAGCATCTTGGTTAGGGTCATCTTTGATACTTTGTTCTCCTTCAGACTATTTAAAAGAGAGATGTCTCAATCCTTCCAAATCATCATCATCTGGATCCTCATCAACCTTCCACAAGTGATAGCCATATGAAATTGAATTAGGTAGAGTTTCGAAATCTATATTATCAAAGGATTTTGCAAGGGACTTCTCAATAAGAAACAAAACTTGCTTAATTGCTTTCAAGGCTTTAGTAATACAATAATATTCATCCAAAAGGTTGAAATCAATAAAAAATTGAGAAGTCATCTCATCCTAGATAGAGATCTATCTTTTCATATCTTCCTTCAAAAACCAAGACTTTGGGATAACTCCTAAATTGATGTGCCCATAATTAACTAGGGAACTTGCTGTTTTTGGAGAAATTGTGACACAAACATGAATATGTTTTTCAGGACTTGTGTGACCTTGATATAAAGGAATATATATTGTTTCCTTATTTGGTTCAGCAAATATACATATAAAGGTAGAATTTCCAATCTCCCAAGATGAATGATTGTTGTGATGGGTTACCCACCACCAAGCAAAAGTAGCTTGCAATGCAACATCCATTAAAGGAAATATATATATATATATATATATATATATATATAGTAGATCAAACAATTATGCATATTGGAGAATAAATTTCATGATCTCCTTGCTACCATTCTTATAGTGAAACATTAGAACCCACTTCTGTATTCTAAATACTTCGCCATCTAATAAATCCATCAATTATAGGGTTGATGTAATATTCCCTCTTTCCTATAGTAAATTGATATAACTAGTCGAGGAAATTGGAGTCTTATGCATCATCAACAAGTTATCTAAATATAGGGCCTTGACAAGTATCCAAAAGTTGAATAACTCTAACTCCATATATTTCAAAGGTCATGGCATCCCTCTTGAGATCAATAATAGCATAATTATTAGGAATTTGGCTATAAAATCGAGTAGCACGGTTGGATCTTTAAGTAAAAAGCTTATTGAGAGTAACCCCCTCACTCCAAGAATTGATGGTCTTCCTAAGATTCATAAGGTTGGAGTTCCCCTTTGCCCTATTGTTAACACCATAGGAGGTCCGACTTATCTACTCGCTAAATTTATTGCCACTAAGCTTAAACCGCTTGTGGGTCAGACCTCTTATTTTGTTAAAGACTCTTGTTCTTTTATTAATGAATTGAAAGACTTGAAGTTAGATAGTGGTGATAGGTTTGTTAGTTTTGATGTTGTTTCTTCATATACTTGCATCCCCATTAAGCAAGCTGTTGATGTCGTTTCTCGGGTCACTGATCCTGATACGGCTCATCTTGTTGAAATTTGTCTTACCTCGACTTTCTTTAGTTTTGAGGGTGAATTCTTTGAACAGACTTGTGGGGTGGCCATGGGTTCCCCCCTTTCTCCTGTGGTTGCTAATCTTTTCATGGAAGACTTTGAATCTAGAGCGCTTTCCTCCTCCCTTTTTCAACCTAAACTTTGGAAAAGGTTTGTTGATGACACCTGTGTTGTTTGGCCTCATGGCAAGGAGAATTTGGACCTTTTCTTCCAGCATTTTAATGATCAATCTGACTTCATTAAGTTCACCATGGAATTTGAAGACGATGGTAGCTTGCCTTTTCTTGATGTCCTCATTTCTAGGAATGAAGATGGTTCTTTCTCTCATCAAGTTTTTAGAAAGAAGACACACACTTAGCAGTATTTACATGCTAGTTCTCACCATTTCCCTGCTCAGAAGCTTGGGGTTCTCAGCACCCTAGTTACCAGAGCCTGTAGAATCTCTGATGAACACCACTTTGAAGATGAAAAGGCTCATCTCTTAAAATTCTTTAATAAAAATGGTTATGGAAAGAGTCATTGCCTTAAAGCATTCCAAAGAGCTAAAAAGGGTCCCAGAGTTAAGAAAGATCCTTGCGATAGGTTATCTGGAGTTCACCTTCCGTTTATCCAAGGTACTACAGATAAAATTGCAAGGATCCTAAAGAAACATAATGTTTCCTCAACCTTCAAACCCTCCCGTACCATTCGGAGTTCACTTAGATCGGTTAAGGACCCGATTTTCCCTAAGGATCGTAAGGGTGTTTACTTGATTCCATGCTCGTGTGGGACTCATTACATTGGTGAAACAGGTCGATCTATTAATCAAAGGATTCATGAACATGTCGCTGACCTTAAGCATAATAGATCACGCTCCTCGGCTTTAGCTGAGCATGTTGAGAAGACCAATCATCATATTTGCATTGAGGATGCTAAGGTTATTGTGAGGATTGACCATTTTCACCACTGCAAGTTGAGATAAGCCTTGGAAATCGAAAAGAGGCCGGTTAACCTCAACAGGGACGATGGGTGGTTGGTTAGCAGATGTTGGATTCCTGCTCTTCATTCCTTCTTCTTTTTTTTTCTATGCTTGCTTATTTTTAATCTTATGGTTTTTATTATATAACATATTATTATAATTTAATTTTTAATACTCTAAATATTATATATATTTATTTATTTACTTATTTTTATTTGTATTTTTATATTTTTTGTAATTTTATTTTTTATATTTTTATATTTTTTAAGTTATTTTCATTTTTATTTAGTTTTATCATTTTGGTTGATATTTTAACTTTTAATCTTTTATTAGATAGAATAGAATAAAATAAATATATTAATTATTATTCTAAAAATTAAAATTAAAATAAAATTTTTATTCTTCAAGAATATATTGGTTAATTTTATTTTATTAAGAATAAAAATAAATAACATTCCTATTATAAACATTACGCACTTAATTATAAATTAAATAGGTAATCATTATTTTATATTTTTTGATTTCAATTCCTAGGTTTAGTCAAACTAGCCATTATGTTACAAATGGGTAGTTGGAGATTTTTATAGTTTTATATTTAAAAAATAATAATAATAAAATAAAATAAAATAAAAATAAAAATATTAATATTAATATTTTTGTACATTTATCTATTTATTTTTATTTTTAAAATTTATGATATAATTTTTAAAATAAATTATTAATATTTATTCATTTACTTACTTGTTTTTGTTTGTATATTTAATTTAATTTAATTTTAATGTATTTTATTTTTATAGTTATTTTTATTTTATTTTCAATTCTATTTAGTTTTATTATTTAGGTTGATATGTTATATTTTAATCTTAAATATAAAATTAAAAAATAAAATAAAGTAAAATAAATAAATAAATAAGAAATCATTAATTTTTTTTTTTTTTTTTCATTTCCTAGATTTAGTCAAACTAGCCGTTATCTTACAAACGGCTAGTTGAAGATTTTCTTATCTATTTAATTGGGTTATCTAATCAGATTCTTCATCTTGTCCTGATGATGAACCACACTGGCTAGTTCGAAACGCGTCGACCAAAATTATTCCGATGTGATTTTTACTGAAAGATTTTCTCACAATAGCATAATTATCAGAGTAATCAATCATTAATAAATAAGGATATAAGTCCTTGTATCTAATAATGTCGATAACTTCAAATTCAGCATAGGTTTTGACACCTACAACATACACCTCTACGTATTCTAAATGGTTGATAGGAAATATGCAATACTAATTTACCATTCAAAAATGGATTAGAGAGAACACTAACTTAAGATTTTTAAGAACCTTATATGCTTTCTTAGGAAAAATATTGACATTAGATCCAAGGTCCATCATGGTGTCATTAATCTGATAGCCTGCAATCTAAGCATCTATTTTTAATTCTTTCCCAATTCTCCTTTTATTACGCTTGAACCTTTCATTGTGGCATTTTGGTAAGTTTGCATAGATCAGTCATTCATATAACTTTTCATCTCTTACTATTCCCTTTAACTTCTTTCACAACTGATAGGAGAGTTTTTCATCATTCAGAATATATAGGAATAACTGAAACCACATTGTAATTATTGTGTAGATTATGAAGAAAATCAAGGACTAGATGGTGATCTATTGCAAGGGGATAAATTTTTTCCCATATCTTATTTTGTAACTCTAGCACTGTAAAAAGATGAATCTAGTTCCTTGAAATATCAGTGGCATATTTGAATTTCCTCCTTTTTTGAATGGAATCATATTATGCTTATGATTTTTCAACTTTTCTAATTAGGCCTTGATCAAAAGCCCCCTTAATAGCACCAGTCTGAGTGCCTCCATGGGTAAAAACATTAATGATTGGTTGTTGGACTTGTTCTAGTTTACACAACTCCGAATTAGTAAGATGGACACCTCTCTATTTTTTTTTTCTCCTCCTGTTGAGAAATCAATTCTAGAAAATTCTTTGTTGCATGAGTATTAACCCAATAGTGTGAACACCATGGTATTTTGTGGACATAGACAATCCATGGATATGTTTCCTTGTTCATCATAATTGTAGCATCTAACTGGCCCTCTTCTACTTTTCTACCTCCTTTATACCGTACACCTCCTCTTCCTCAGGTGGATTCATTCACTCATAATACAAAATAATCGAGTCATTCAGCGAGAGAATCTAAAGCTCTGCACTATTTAGTATTATGTGTAGGAGATCCACATAACTCAAAAAAGATGGAATTAGGAACATCTGAATACTTATGGAATATAGGGTATAATTGAGGTGAATTTCCATGAGAACAAAAAAAATCACAATATTCATTGGAATATGTACCTTGTTGATTTGGGAAGGCATGATACTATGTGTGTCAAAGGAACAATTGAAGATACTTGCACAACACCTCTTGAAGGTTATGCATGTGGAGGAGGGGGTCCTAACAGGACATTGTAATATCCTACACCCAGCAACCATGGACGCTCTATAACATGATGACCTTCAGTGTATCAACCTATGCAAAAAACTTGAGGATGTTCAGGTTTCATAGTATTCATCTACTTCAACTTCTCAGTCAAAATGACAAGTTAGTTTTGCAAATAATTTATAGTAGGAGCATTGGAAATAGAGCCTAATTTGAAGTGGCAAGGATATCATATCATGGAATCAATTTTCATAGCTTGCACTAAGGCTTCCGAAAGAGTGGATTTTTTTTTCTAAGGGAATTCTTGTTAATGGTAGCAAATCCTGAATGAACCACTCTTTCTAATGATTTGGATGGATGGGATGGGTCAAATTCCATACAAATTTTTTTAATATTTGCATGCACCTGATCGAGTCATTTAGCTAGATAATCTAAAGCTCTGCACTAGTTAGTATTAAGTATAGGAGATCCACATAACTCACTAAAGATGGAATTAGGAACATTTGAATACTTATGAAATATAGGGTATAATTGAGGTGAATGTACATGAGGAAAAAAAATCACAATATTCATTGGAAGATGTACCTTGTTGATTTGGGAAGGCATGATATTATGTGTGTCAAAGGAAAAATTGAAGATACTTGCACAACATCTCTTGAAGGCTCTGCCTGTAGAGGAGGGTGTCCTAACAGGACATTGGGAGATCCCACACCCCGCATCCATGGACATTCTATAACATGATGGCCTTCAGTGTATCAACCTATTCAAAAAACTTGAGGATTTTCAAGTTTCATAACATTCATCTACTTCAACTTCTCAGTCAAAACAACAATTTAGTTTTGAAACTAATTTAGAGTAGGAGCACTGAAAATAGAGCCTGATTTGAAGCGGCGAGGATATCATACCATGGAATCGATTTTCATAGCTTGCACTAAGGCTTCTAAAAGAGTGGATTTTTTTCTTTTCTCTAAGGGGATTCTTGTTAATGGTAGCAAATCCTGAATGAACCACTCTTTCTAATGATTTAGATGGATGGGACGAGTCAGATTCCCTATAATTTTTTTTAATATTTGCATGCACTCCCATGCAAATTATCCTTCTATCTACTTGATGTCACACAACTTAGTCAAATCATGTTACTTAGACTAAGGTAGTTTAAATTATTTTATCAATTATCCTTTCAGTATGTCCAAATTCAAATTTTGAATGGTTGGTATAAACTTGAAGTACCATTTGAGGCTCTTCCCCTCAATATAGTCTATAAATAAAATAACCTAGTTGCATCTAGAGTTTCTCTAGACCTCTATATGAACTCCCATTATTACCAATGTTGTTCCATATCATCAACTCCTCGACCCAAAAATGCAGGGTACCAAGTGAAATACCTCGCCACATTACCAACCATTGAAGTAGGGCTAGAAAAAATTAAAACAAAACCATTTGGACTAGGTTCGGAAATATTCACTAGAATCTGTTGACTACCACTAAAATAACTACTAACTTTATCTAATTTATGAATGTGGTGAAACTTAAAAGTCTTTAAAAGCTTAGAAAATAAACGTACTAGATTCTGATAGAGCATAAGGGGGAGTATTGAAGGAGAACCAAGTTTGATTCTATGTTTTGGAATATTAACTTAAGGGAAAGGAATATCTTTCTAAAACAACCTACACATCACAAAGTGCATATATTCATCTATAGGGGTATTGCGATCAATAATCGTGATATTTTGGTTTGGTGTCTAAGCTTCACTTGATTCTCGGTGGAAATCATTAACAAAACTCTCTTCTCCTAACTCACCTTCTCTATTTTTCTTTCCTCTACTATAACTCTCATCTCCTCTCAATCCTCTCTTCCACAATTTCATGTTGGCTAATACTTCCTCTATTTTCTTCAACTATTCCCATCTCCTTCAAATCTACCTCACCTTTATCTCCCTCCATTAATCATATATATGATCCCTTCTTGTTTTCCTAAAATATCTTGCGCTACATCTTTCTTCTCCTTCCACCAAAACTCTTTCCTATATTCCACAATCGGTCATCTTCTCCCCCAAGAGCCTCCACCCAACATGTGGGCTTTAAGTTGCTATGTTAGATGAAGGGAAGGGTATCGATATTTTTTCCACCAATAATATCTTGATCCACAAAGGGATTTCCTTCAACATCCTTACTCTTATCAAAAGATTGAAAATGATTCTTATTTTGAAAAATATTGATGGTTTTACCTAGAAAATTCAATAATATACCCCTCCAATGTATTTGTCACCCAAACATCGGCAAATTTGGTAATTTCATGATCTAGACGGTGCAATGAAACCATATCTAATGTATTCTATCTTAGATAGATTCGAGGAGAAAGTGAATCTTTTAAAGAATCCTACAACCATCGCAGCCACTTATAGAAATTTTTGGGAAATTAGGCCCAAAATATTTCATACTAATCACTAGCAAGCTCAAAGAGAAATATCTCTTCATGCAGCTAGTTAATATTCTTTTGTCATAATTTTTCTTGTTAAAGAATGAAAGTGTCACACCTTTCTCCCACAATGTCTGAATACTGATCTTTAAGATCCTCCTCACCATTATCAGAAAACAACGGTTAAATTTTAGGGCCCCAACTAAAAACCATTTGTTTGGAAAAAATATTGCAGAGACCAGGGTTCTACTTTAGGGGTCAACAAGAGGGTTCCACTATAGTTTGGCATGCACTGGATTTTTCAATATTCCACAAGGAAATAAGGTATCACCTGAAGCACTACCATGGAATAAGTGTATTTATGGGGTTTTAAAAGGTGAGTGAATACGTTTACCATTTATATAAGATAAAAACCATTACATAGCAAACCAAAGAGTCATTGCGCATGAAATTAAACAAGAATTTAAACTTTTTTATGTAGATACATAATCATGCACATTGCAAAATATATCTACCTGCAAATTTTCTCCTTTTATTATTATTAGGCCACACGGAGCTTACAATCATATATCTACAAAGTTACATCTATATTTGATACATTAGTCCCTCTAGAACTTCAATTACAGATATAAGAAAATATGATCATAGAATGAGTATTAATTCCAATAGCATGTTAGCCTCTCTATGCATCTATATCTCCTACAACTTTCCTTGCAATTCCTTTTATATTTTTTCTTATTAATAGCATCAATCCACCAACTTCCTTGATACTATCAACTTTGACTCACACACCTTAACATGATCAATTTAACTTCTGTGATATTTTCAAACTTAAATCCGTGCCTTGATATCATCAATTTAACTCATGCTCACTTGTTGTTGTCAACCTTAT
The DNA here is from genome assembly GCA_034641835.2 of Pinus albicaulis. Classification (NCBI taxonomy): domain Eukaryota; kingdom Viridiplantae; phylum Streptophyta; class Pinopsida; order Pinales; family Pinaceae; genus Pinus; species Pinus albicaulis. The sequence continues at coordinate 649,807,156 of CM076573.1, read as the reverse complement.
TTTCATGCTCAATTAACAATTCCCAAAATAATGACTTGGTCCAACTTTCATTTTTTTTCACTTCCCGATTTCATCTTTCAACCAGTAGTTTTCGATCAAAATTGACTAATAAGAAAGGAAGGACCCAACAAATGCGATATTCCACATATATTATTCTCTAACTAGAACTTGGTGATATTCAGACTTTAATTCTAGCTTGGAAAAGTATTTCACTTGTTGCAATTAATTCAACAAACTATCTATCCTAGGTATTGGGTACCTATTCTTGAGCATAACTTTATTCAGTTCCTTCTAAACAATACATGTCATCCAAGTCCAGTCCTTTAGCACAATGATGATAGGTGACCCACATGGTGATGTACTTACTCAAATGACACCCTATTCTAGTAGTTGTTGCAATAGTTTCTTTACCTCAGTTTCTTCTATAGAAAACTTCTTGTATAGCCCAATGTTTGGCAATGGGCAGTCTAGCAATGACTAGATCTTGTTCTCCTCTTCCCTCTTGGGTGGTAACCATTTAGTCTCTTCGAACACATCCATGTATGATTGTAGAAACTATTCTAGTTTTTTTTTTTTTTTAGTGCACCCCTCTATGGATGCCTTTCCTCCTACCAACTTTTTATATATTGATTCTATCTTAAAAATAATAGAAAAAAATTATGTTTATAGCTCATTAGTTTCTTGGCTTGGTTGGCACTTACCAGTGAAATTTTTTACTTTCCTTTTAGCATGTTGATGGTGAACAATTTTCCATGATTGACAAGATGGTAGTGGTTGGATATCCACATCAAGATTGCATCTTGCATGACATGTATGGATTTACAAACACCACTCCACATACATCATATGGAACTACATCTAATTCTACTTCATTAATAAAATCAACACTTATAGAAAATCTAATTTTTCACTATTTTGTTTGCTTTAAATTTTCATCCTTATTTACCCATCCTAATGGATATGGGCTTGTATGATCATGAAATTCCAATCCCATTTTTTTGACAAACTCTGTTGCAATAAGATTCAACTATGATCCTGAGTCAAATAGATTATCAATCCTTCTCTTCTTGACTTGTATATTTATGTGGAATATTTTTGTCACTTCTTTTTCTTCATGTTGCTAAAGGCTACTCATATTCATCTCTTTTTGAATTGACATATAGATGATCTTATCTTCCACTTCTAAGTTTCTTTTAACTTAGTTTCTTGAATCAATTCCCATGCAATTATTCTTCTTATTATCATTATTTTTGTTCTTCGGGTTAACCGTTGGATGCAACTTACAACACTTTTCCATTATATGATCGTCAATATTACAATGGTTGTAGTGGTTGTTGGGATCCTTTCACTAGTGTGTTGTGGTTGTTGTTCTTTCACATTCTCACCTAAGTGTTTGCTTCTTCTTCCCCTCCCTAGAAGCATGTTGGTGCTCCTACTTAAATCCACTTGATTTCCCTTTCTTCTTGCCTATGGTATCTAGGTATTGTGCCTATACATAAGCCTCATCCACTAATATGGGATTAAAAAACATCAATTTCTTCTATATATGTATATGCAGACCCACCCATATTATTAAGTAGTACATATAGTTTCTTTGGAGAGATACCCACAATTATGGACATCTTTATGAATTCTATTGTAAACTCCTATACATTTTTCATTTATTCTACCTAATGTAGTACCACTATATCCATTGGTCCTCTAAATACTCGATAGGGAGTGATTTAAAATCCTCCCACTTAGTCACTATTGGATCTCCATCCAACCTCAAGCTCTCCTTGTCGATTTCCCACCAGGTTAGGGCATGGCCCTCTAATTTTAGCCATGCAAATGAAATATTTTGTTCTTAATCTATATGATGAACTTTGGAGTAAACTTATAATTGTTACAACCAGTGATTTAGCTTCAAATAATTGATTTCATCTTAGTACAACTTGATATCGACCTTCATTTTCATTTTGAACATGTAGTATGAACGGTTCATTACACTCAAATTGGTTTGATATTTTTTGGGTACTTTCTTTTACTCATTTTTTGTTTCTTCTTGATATCCTAATTTTCCCTCTGATTGGAACTCTATGTTAGAACCCTCATCTTATCCTAATATCCCAAGCTTATTTATTAAGGCTGACATGAGGAGATTCACATTACAACTTTTTATTCCAAGATGAAAACCTCTCTTCTGTAAGATCATGAGGGTTAATAATAGATTCGTCAACCATTAATAGGGTATTTTTACTTTTGGATTAGTTGATATATATTCCCCATAAATCTCCAAAATATATCCAAAGGAACCTTCTCTGATACAAATATAATTTGTAAACTACCATGGATATTACACTGGTCATTTCGTCACAATAGGTGTGATAAAATTGTACTTAAAAATATTAAAATGTGCACTAGTGGGGTTTATTTCTCTTTATATTTCATGATATATAGATTATTACTTATTTTTCTTGCAATGTGAAAAACAAAAATATGAAATAAAAAATGACAAACCAAATTTGAAACAAGATATGTCCTATAATACCATTTTGGGACAAAAACCAGTTAGAAGGTGAGTTTTCTCTATTCTCTTTATCTAAATAGAAGATAATTGCGAGTACAAAGAGGTAACACATGTGGCTAGTGGGATAATACAATACACAAATCCTCTTTGTGTTCTCTCTCCCTATCCCTTTCGACTACTCTTCTCAACTTTGGAACAAGTGCGCTAAAAAAAAATAGAACCCATTTTCCTCCTAATGGCTTAGTTATAACACAACCTGATAGCCTACTAGTGGTTAGGATTAACTCCCTCAACTCTTAAAAAAAGTTAGAATATGGAATATTCTAGAGTATTCTTCATCATGATCACATGGCTAGCCCATTTTTCATGAATAATGGGGGTTGATGTGGCATCCTCTCAAATTATGGTGGCTAAAATAGGAAGGTCAACTTCTAAGTGCCATAACTTCTACATACAGACTTTGATTGAAGTGATTCTTGTATAGTTGGAAAGGTATCTATGTGTAAAATAGGAAAAGAAGGTGTGGAAATAAAGTGATAGATTTTTATCGCCATAAAATGTCATTTGATGCCTTAAAGTTCTCTTAAAATTTTTCATACTACAATTTGCGAAATTGGGTCATGCTGGTAAAAATGGTCCTATGAGCTGATTCCTCCACTTTTTCTACTATGAAATCATTCAGATCGATCAAAAAAATATAATGATCCAATCTATATCACTAGCCAATTAATTATAGTAAACTATTAACATCCTTATCAACTTATGCAATTATACAATATTCATAAACCACAAACATCAAAAATTACCATCCAAAAGAGACATATATGTCTTCCAAGAAGACAATTGCATTGATTGGTGGGTAAAGTCTATTTTACAAAGGATTTTAAACTATATCATCCAAGTTTTCATGACCCCCCCTTTTTTCCTCCCTGTTTTTTTTATGTGGAGATTTCCTATTTATGCATTAAGTTACAACTAGAAAATTGAATTTGTTGGCAATTCATTTAACGTTGATGTAGTGTTACAACTTCCTCGATGGTAACTGTTGCTGATATGTCTTCCAGAATATATGGATATTAAACACTTCATATTCTTGGGTACTTTCCATAATTTGTAAATATATCTCTCCTTTTAATGCTTGGTTGGATAACATTTTAATGTTTTTCTTCATGTTGGTGGTGTAACACTCGAGTTGAATCACCACTTTGGTGGAAGCAATGATTAAATTCTCCATCCATTCATCCTATACTTTTGAAATATATTCAATCTACATAACCACACATGTCTAGACCTTGGTTATCTCCTCAAGCTTTAGTTTTATGGGCATGGAGCTAGGAAAATATTATATGTCCTTGAAGTTCCATTCATCTATTAGTTCTATGGTGACATACCACATTTTCTTGGCTAAAATAGTAGTGTTAGCTATAGCTATCCTAAATGCCTCATATTCTAATCTCCAAACGTTGACCAGGGACCAGTGTTTCACCATTTGGTTCTTATCAATTTAGGCTAGTGAATCTAGAGTGTCCCAGTGTTTCTTTTTCCATTCAATAATTTGGTCTAGGGCATTACTATTTTTTTTTTAGTTTCTGATAGGGCATTTTTCTCACTGATTTAATGTTCAAATTATGCAAAGTGGTCTTGTATTTCCCCAAAATTTTCCATGAAAGAGTGTTGAGCCTTTTGAAGGTCATTGTTGAGTTTGAGAGCCTATACTTTAAGCATTTGAAGGTCTTCTTGGGACTTCTAGGACTGTTCAACGTTAATGTTAAATTATTTCTTATGATTCCCCTTTAATAACTTTAGCTCATTGATGTGAGCCTCTTTTAGTTGTGCCCAATGTTGCTCATATTGAACTTTGAAGGAATCTAAAAGAACTATGCTTGTTGGGCCCTACTTTTGTTACCCTTTTTGACACCTTATCCTACTATTTCCATTATAACCTACTATATTTTTCCCTTTTTGACACCTAGAAACCATTCCATATTCGTTAAACTGAGTTAGTTTATAAATGGAGACAAGAGTCACAATTAGGAATTTTTTACATATCTTTGGTTAGTCTAAGTAGATGTCAGATGGGTTTATACTTCTTGACTCACTATTGACTTATTTATTGCTAGGGTTCCTAAATATAAGGATGGCATCTTGAATGCATTGACAGGTCAACAGTGACCCAACATCTAGCTCGAAAAGTAATCAGACAGCCATTCAGTACTTAATTCCATACTCTATTTGGTACTTTTATCTAGATTTGGCACCAATATAATGATGGCCATCTCAAAGGTAACTTATTTTGTTCGTGGTCATGGTAACAACCTCTTCAATCTAAAGATAGTGTTACAGTTGGATCAATGCATATACGATAAAATGGATGAGGGATCTTCGGAATTTGTCTTCGCTTAATTAAGCTTAGATCACATGTGCATTGCTTAAGTTATTCTGTTCTAACTATCTTTAGGTCACAAGTTCCTTAAGAAGTCCAAGAATCAATGGGAGGGGTTAGCGAAACTGAAGCAAGAAGATTGTGCTTGTAAATGTTAAATGAATATATTTTAATTTCATTTTGGAACGCTCGTATTCATTTATATCTATGAATTTATGTGTTTATAATCTGTGAAGTTATTGAGATAAATTATCTTGTCTCATGTCATGGAAAGGGCCCACCACCAACCTTAGCCAAATTCTGTAATCGATTTCAATTAAATAGGAAGTGTGCATGTGGATTAACATTAGAGAAACTATACATAGAATTTTTGTTTCTTTTTGTAACTTTCAAATATTCGGTACTTAAGAGTGTAATTGAATGACATTCAAAATATTTTGTAGACTTGGATGCTATGTTCAGTTGGTGATTGGTTAGATTCTTATTCTGAATTACTTGATTTTGTGAAATCATTTTCATAGGGATTACTTGAGTCTGTAGTTTTTTTCTTTTATATCGAGCATTAATAAGTTGAAAGAACATGTTCAAGCTCAAATAAAATTTCTGAGGGATGATTTTTACACGGTTTTGGATTGAACTCTTTGATTTGAACGAAATACTTTACTGTCTGTGGGAAAAAATTTACAATAAGAGGTCCCTGTCGTTGATGTTCAGTATACTTGAATTTTCATGAGATTATGTAGGAACTGTAAGACATTTATTTCATTTTTCAATAAATTTTGAATGAACTCATTGAATTAGAAATTCATGTGAATGATTCTGAGTTTAATAGCATTGATATGATTTCTTTTCGATTTCTAGCTTGACTTTGGGGTTAGTTCCATTTGAAGAGTTTAAATGAATTATGTTTCTTGAATTAAATTAGGGGTATAGCTTATGATAATTGTTGAATTTTTTTCGAGGAAAAATATGTAAATATGAATTATTTGCATCAATATTTGAATTATGTGTGTGATATTGAAAAACATAATAGGTTTCTTCACTTCAAAAAACTTTAGTGCAACAATTTTAAAATAGAAACAAATTTTGGAAATTTCATACTTAATTCCGTACTAAGTATAAAATAGTTAACTTAGATCTGAATTGTAATGTCTTGCAACTCAAATATTAGGAAATTCGGATTTAAAATTTTAATTTAGGGAATTACAACGACATGTAAAAACTCTAATATTTTTGGAGTCGTTGTCAGGGAGTTGCAAACAGTACAGATAACACTTTCTTTTACTGGATTTATGTGTGTGACAAGGATTTTGTAGGGAAATCAAAGGGTGGAGAGAGTACAGTATGACGTGAGTGAAGAGCAACACATCCACCATGGTGGGGTTGCTCCAAAGTCTGTTTGACTTAAGTGAATTTGTGTAGTAATTTTTTTCTCGCTCTTATGCTCAAAAGTAGAGGTAGACCTAGAGATAGTAAGGGGAGATTTATTCAAAATACGAAATCACTTTCAAAACTATCTGGTCCTACAAAGACCCCACCACCTAAGCATGCTAATCATTACACAGGTACCAAAGAGGAAGGATAAAGCTCTGCAAAATAAGTGGCCTTACAAAATGAAATACTACACCGAGAGGGGGCAGTACAAATTCAAGGCATACTACAACAAGAACATACCATATTAGGAGTTGTTGTAGGAATGGAAGTTGTGGTAGTCTCACAAGTAGAATCAATAGTAAGAGGACCTCAAAGATACTTGGGACCTGGGTATATAAAACCTAACCCAATCGAATCCTCTTCCAGTTCGAATACCATACCATAGCTTACTTTTGGACATGTTGGAAGGATAGATAATGTAACAAACCTGATGAAAAACATCCTAGAGGGTGTTCACTTTGTTTATTATGGCTAAAGGAAATTGGAAAAGGCAATGGCTAAGGCATTAAAGAGGCGAAAAGCATTTTTGACACATTTATTTATGAAAATAATGGAAATTAGGAGAAAATGGAGATGAAAGGTCACAGGTTGCATGTGAGGAGGAAAATGACGGAAAATAATGGAAAATGAAGAAAATATAGGCCACTTCTATAAAAAGGCTTATGAGGATCCGTTGGTACTTTTGGTCCGTTCATTTTTGGAGCTCTCTCCTTATTCTCTCTCTCTTTCTCTCACTCTTGGACACTTATATTTTTCTTGGAGCACTTTGGCGTTGGAAAAAAAGCAAGGAAGAGGAGGACCAAGAAGTCACAATGGGATTCTTTGTAGGTATTGATTTGCATATGTGTGATTTCCTTGCTAGATCTGGCATGCATGGTATTTCATGTGGTTCTTTTCTGTATTAGCATGGGTTTTTCCAAGTGTGACAATGTTTTCATCCTAGCCTTGTCATTTCCATATAGCTTTGATGAGATGGGTTTCTCATACTTTGGTTGAGTTGGGTTGTCAAATGGATTCGAAGTTGAGTGGGGTGGATGCCTGAAATAAAAAATACATAGCCTAGTGGTCCCTGAAATGGACTGTGGATCACAGTAAAGCCACTGGCCTATTAACCTCTGAGCCAGACTATGAGTTCCTGTAAAGCTAAATTGTGTGCCTTGGTGGGCCTATGAATACTTTCCGGTGAATGGTGGGATATATGGTAAATCCAAGAGGTGGATTTCTCTGCATTGGGCCTAGTAGTCCCAGGATGGGATATACGGTGAAGCCTAGAATGTATGTCTCAGTTTAGGTCCTAGTGATCCTTGATTCAGATTGTGGATTATGGTAAAGCCTGAGAGACTAGGAGGCACTCAAATTCCTCATGCTGTAGGTGGAGAACCATGGTAGCATTCATGCTTATTTGGTTATTTTTGGTTGGTTATGAGTCCCACATTCATGCTTGGACTATGAAGCAAGGGTGATTTTCTAAAGAGATATTTGGCTCAACCAATCGATGGTCAGGTGGAACGTGGTAGTCCCATCTCTGGTTGGTTTTTATATTCAGTAATGAAGAGATCATTCCTTTGGTATTTTATACTAAAATGTACTAGTTTATGTATGAATTTTATCATTGGTGTATCCATTGTATTTCTGCAGTTATTGTGCTGTTTATAAGCATGTATTTGATCAGTGATGATATATGGTTGTATCCATCTTTTTACTTGTAAATGAATGCACAATGCATATATGGTCAAATAGATTATATTGCAGCTAATTATGTAAGGGATAAATTATTCTTAGTGATTCTGAGATAACTACGAGACCCCTATGATTAAATCTGTTGTTTACACATGTAGATTCAATGTTTGTGACATGTTTGAAAAAAATCTTGTCATGGATAGGAGGGGTATAGATGATTTATTGTTAATTTTATTGCTTTCGTATCATTTTCCTATTCTTATTTATCATCCCTTAAGTTTTCATGAAATTCTTGGTAGTGACCTAAGCTCTGGGCCTGAAAAGGTGGCTCAAATCCTAGAGCCACAAGCACATAACTAAGCATTTGGGGCCCTAGCCACTGGCATGCAATGCTATATCTGAGGCTATATCCTCCTATCCCCTAAAATGTAGTGTTATTCCTACGGCTATGGCTCAAAGGGGGTTAAAATGTCAATGTGACTCAGGGGCAAGAGTCCTGAAAGGTTGGGTTACCTCTTGGGGGTGTTGTGGTTGTTGTACACAGTATGTGTGTTGTGTTTTATGTTGTTTCCACTTCCTTAAGGTGATATAGGAGGTTGAATATCATTATAGTGGCCTCTCGTTGCATGTTTACCCTGGTTGTTCGGTTACTTGGGTAGATGTGGCAAGGGGGTGTTATAGATAACATAGGAGGAGGTGAGGAGAACATAAGCAATGACATAAATAATGGTGGGACCAAAATCAGGGATAATGATATCATCAATACCTTACTCGGTGGGAATAATGACTGAATATATGGGATAAGAGGGGGACCCGAGGAGAATGAGGCAGAGTCAGAGACTACGTTTGGATTTTCCAATCTTGGATGTCACCAGAAACCTTACTATGAAAAATATACCTTTATTAGCTCTTCCACTTTTCCATGGTACGTCCTATGAAGACCCTAAATATTTTGTGTTTAAGTTTGATATTATTTGTAAATTTATATTTATCATGATGGTGCACATGAGCTCAAACTATTTCCTACTACCCTAAAAGATTTAGCCCTGAGGTGGTTTATGAGTTTGGGAAAACATACTATATATTCATGGGATGATATGAAATATGTCTTTCTTAAGAAATATCAAGATTATTGCAAAAATGGAGATATTAATGATATTTTTATAATGTATCAAGTGGAAGATGAGGGTTTGGAAGAATATCTTGAAATATTTCCTTATAATTACCATAAGTCCCGAATAGGTAATCTGGATGAAAGAACCTTTAGGAATTTTTTTCTAAAAGGGTTGAGGGAAGAATGCATTGAAACATTTCATCTGTTGAGCTATGACAATATTAATAAGAAACCTTTTGATGAAATAGCTAAACTGTGTAGAATTTATTCTAGAAGCCAAGCTAAGGTAGGAAAAAAAATTCAGGACAACCCAAGGGATTATGTGTCTAGGAATTCTAAACCGGTGCAGGGTGGTGTTACTCAAAATAAACCAGGGAACCTCTTAGAAAATTTTAAAAATATATCCTGAATACTATTAGTGATCAGTTGGATGCTCTAAAAATTAGGAGGAAACAAGATGAAGAGATGGTTTCTTTATCCAGTTTTTGTCCTAAATGCAGAAGGAAATATGCTAAGAGGGAATGCCCCATAAATGTGGTAGAAGTTTGTGGAATTTGAGCCCATGATCACCCCACTAAATAGTGCCCTTCTATACTAGGATTAAAAGTTGTTTATAAGGGATGGGTTGAAACAAGTGAGCTTCCCAAACCATCTAGGAAAAATTCATGGAGGACACCAAAAAATAGCCCTTAAGAAGATCATAACATGCATATTTTTCCCCAATATCAACCATGGAACTCTCAAGCATCTTATTCTCCATGGACTAACCATCCACCTCAGAATTCACCATGGAACCAGGGATGGAAAGGGAATCCTGATGGGACTATCTTTCATTCCCAAGTTTAGGCACCTCCATAACCCCATTACCAACCACAATATCCACCTTATATGACATATACACCTAATATTCCCACAGTTCCAGCAAGGATATAGACCTCCTTATCCTCAACAATATGCATTACCATTTCCACCTCCATTGCAACAACCACAACCTTTTCCACTACCTCAAAATACTAACCCATCTTCACAGTAGATGTAACAATCATTTAACCCAAATCCTCGTAGACCAACACAAGTGCCTACAAAACCTATGTCTAATCCTAATAATAGACCTCCTCAACTTGTGCAAAACATCTAATTGCAACCTTTCCCACTTCTGGTATCTCTTCCTTTCCCATAATTGAAATTAAACCGAGGTCTGGGAAAATGATTAAAAAAAATATATCTATAGTGGTTATAAAAGAGGAGGATCCATATATAGATTATGAAGAAAAATCAATTGAACAAATGGAAAATGAAAAGAACAATGTAGTAAGAGAACCACAGGAGCTCTTGGAACCCAAGGGGCCTCCTTTTCCTAAAAAAATTCTTGGAAAGAAAACCGAGACACCCATAGAGTATGATTTGGAATGCGAGCTAAGGAATTTTTGTATAAATATCCCTTTATTACAAGCTATTAAAGACATCCCTATTTACACTAATATTATTAGGGATATTTTATCCATAAACCAGGAAGGAATAAAAACAATAATCATACTATCAAAGTAATCAACGAGATGTCAGTTATGATATATGGACTACCACTGAAATGTGATGATCCAGGTACCCAATAGTAACTATAGGGATTAATGGGAATTTTTTTCCTAACAATTTAGTATATTTTGGGGCAGTCATCAATGCAATGATAGTTGATACTATGACATTGCTGCAACTCAATGAGATAAGACCCACACCAATCGTGTTGGAATTATCAGATAAGTCTATTGTTAAACCTATTGGAGTCCTAGAATATTTGGTGGTAACAATAGATTCTTGGGAATATCCGATTGATTTCATAGTAATTTCTCAAAAAAATACCAAGCCAGGACACCCAATAGTCATAAGTCGGCCCTTTATAGCTACTGTTGATGCTGTCATTGGATGCAAAACCGAGGAAATGACTATCTCTAATGGATCTCAAATTCAAAGATTGACTATTTTTCCATCTGCCCAATTAATTGGTGAAGTACCTCTTTGGTTGGAAAGTCTTATGGGGAAGAAGAATGAATGCTTCCTTTTCTAACCTTAGAAAAATCAAGAGGAATTCAAGAAAAATTAGAGGAACATGTTTAAATTTTTTTTTTTTATCTGATATAAGATGTATTGAATATCTTGTTTCTTTTAGTGGTTATCATCATGTTTTCAACAACGAGATTTAGGAAAATTGTTATCCTATTGTGTTTGCATCATTTACTATTGCATCCCTAGAAGAAAACTGAGAATAAGGTGTTCAACCTATTGAAATTAGTTATGGAAAACAATGTATAGTGGTACAAAGTTAAGTACAGAACAGAAAAAACAAGTATTAGAAATTATCCAAAAAGAGATGATCCTGACACCTGCATATATAAAATTTACATAAATGAATAAATCATCCCTGTAAGGCAACCACAAAGACGAATGAATCCAACCCTTAAAAAAATTATTAAAGATGAACTATAAAAACTTTTGAGTGAAAATTTCATATATCCCATTTCTGATAGTAAATGGGTATCTCCTTTAGTGTTGGTTCCCAAGAAAATAGGAAATGGAGAATTTGGGTTGATTATAGGGAGCTAAAAAAGGCCTCTTTGAAGGATTATTTCCCTCTACCTTTTATTGATCACGTGTTGATACTTTATCAGGAAAATATATATATATATATATATATATATATATATATATATATATATTTCTCCTTCTTGGATGGGTACAGTGGTTACAATCATATCCAAATATCCCTAGAAGACCAAGAGAAGGCTAATTTTACCTTCCCATGGGGTACCTATGCTTAAAAATTTCTCCCATTTGGCTTATGTAATGCTCCAGCCACCTTTCAGAGGATTGTTCTACCTATTTTTGTTGACCTTATACATGACTGTGTGGAAGTCTATATGGATGAATTCACAGTGTATGGAAATGATTTCCAACAGGCTTCGGAAAATTTAGAGAAATGTTTTATTCATTGTTAGGAAACTCATCTATCCCTTAGTATTGAGAAATGAAAAATGATGTAGAATGAGGGGATTTTCCTTGGTCACCATGTGTCACAAACATGGATAAAAGTTGACCTTGCAAATATTGAGGTAATTTCACAAATTTCAGTCCCAACATCGCAAAAAGAGGTAAGAATTTTTTTGGGGCATGCAGGGTATCATAGGAGATTCCTTGAAAATTTTAATAAGCTTGTTGCACCTATGTTTAAGTTCTTGGCTAAATATTTTTATTTTTCATGGGATACTGATGGTCAAAACGATTTTCAGGTACTAATAGACATATTTTCGACTACTCCAGTGTTGAGAGGGCATAATTGGTCTCTCCCTTTTCATATTCTCACTAACTCATCAGATACAACCCTCGAAGCTATGTTAGAACAAAGGGAGAATCACGTTCTATATGATATTTATTTTGTTAGAAAAAGTATCTCACATGCAGAATTAAATTATATTGTTACTGAAAAGGAATTACTAGCAGTAGTCCATGCTATCAACAAATTTAGGCACTATATTGTTGGCTACTAAAAGTTTATCCCTATTGATAATTTAGCTATTAGATTCCTTATGAATAAATTCATTACAAATGGAAGAATTACTAGATGGTTACTTATGCTTCAAGAATTTAACATTACTATGATTAACATGCCTGGACGAGACGATTCAGTTGTAGACTTTTTATCTAGAATGAACATTTCACAAGACATTGCTCCAGTTCCACATGATTTTCCTGATGAGAATCTATTTTATATTTCTACTTATACTCCCTGGTTTGCTGATGTGGCTAATTATTTGGTATCATGCAACTTTCCACAAAATCTATCTGCCAGGTAGAAACGTAAGATTGTGTAGCTGAGTGCCAACTACTCTTGGATAGAAGGATACCTATACTACACCAAAAAAGATCTAATCATGAGGAGGTGTGTGCGGGAAGATTAAATGTATGATGTCTTGAGAGCTTGCCACTGTGAACCCTATGGTGGGAATTTTGAAGATGAAAGGACAACTTATAAGGTGCTACATGCGGGCTATTATTGGTCCACTCTTTTCAAATATGCCAAGAATTTTGTTTCCAGCTATGATGCTTGCAAAAGAATGGGAAGACTTGTTCCAAGTGATTAGATTCTTGTTCAAACTTAGGTATCAATAAAACCCTTTGAAAAGTGGCCATTGATTTCATAGGGCCTATTTCTCCTATGTCCAGAAAGAAGAGGTATATCTTAGTCTGTATTGATTATGTGAAAAAGTGGGTGGAAGCTAAAGGTTTATACTATGCCACTGAGAAGTATGTTGTAGATTTAATTTTTGAAGATATATTTACTCATTTTAGGGTACCTAGAGAATTTTTCACTGATTAGGGGACACAATTGACTTCCAAATTGCTAAAGGATATTACTAAACAAACCAAATTATGAACCAAAAGTCCACACCATACCACCCTTAGGTAAATGGACATGTTAAATCTACTAACAAAGTCCTGGAGTCCATTATTACTAAAACAATTCAGCTACGCCATGGAGACTGGGCTGATAGGCTACCAAAAGCACTATGGGATTACCAAATAACATGGAGAAATGTGACAAGATATGTTCCCTATGAGTTGGTATATGGGAAGCAGGTGTTTCTCCCCATTGGATTTCAGGTGAAAACATTTTGAACTACTGCTCAAATTGGGATGGATTTAAATGAAGCTCAGAAATAGAGAGTGCTTCAGCTAAATGAACTTGATGAAATTAGAAAAGATTCCCTCCAAAAGACTATGTTGGTACAGGACCAAAGGGCCCGGTGGCATGATAAGTGTATCAAGAAAAAAGTCTTCCAGCTAGGAGACAGGGCACTATTGTATGATAGCAAGTTTAAACACTTCAAAGAGAATTTTTCAACTAGATGGTTGGGACCCTATGAAGTAGAGGAAGTTTTTGACAATGGCTAGTCAAAATTAAGATCATTGATGATGTTTGACTTCACTTGTGGTGAATGACCACAGACTCAAAATCTACCACCTCCCACTTTCTTGAAAATAATTTTTGCAAGATGTGATGCAAAATGTAGAAATTGAGCTGATTCATAAAGGGGATCTAGCTCTTGTTGTTTCTTCAAATTAATTTCTTTTTATTATTTTAATATGTATATATGTACATAGTATAAATAAAAATGGGATGATTCTTGTTTTCCTCCAAATTTCACATAGAATAAAGAGGAAATTTGTCAAGGATATGTTTATTCCTTTATCCAGACTTGATGGATTATTTACGGAGAGGACCTTCTAGAGTTTATTTTGAACATTTCAGACTCTCTAAAATTGAATTTTTCAAGCATTAACTGACATAGACTTGTTAATATTAATGGGACAATGGTATTTAGAGATATTCCAAGTAAAAATGTATTCTTTTCCAGGCTTGGAAGAATAATTATGGAAAATAAACCCCCTACAGTCTACTTTAGGTTTTTCAGACTCTCTAAAACATAACACTTTAAGACTTAACTAACTTGGGCTCATTAAAATTTATGATATGGAAGTAGATAGGGCTCTACTGAGTATAGGTTTATTCTTTTCTAGGCATAGTAAAATAATTACGGGAAATAAGCCCCTTGGAGTATTCTTTCATGCATTTCAAGCTCTCAAAAATTAAAATTCTACCAGGAAATAACCATTCTAGGCCTGGTAAAGATATGTGGATTTGTGGTACCAATATTGATTCAAAGCAGTATCAGTCAGACTTCAGTTTCAATTCATAAAATTTGGTTTTCTATATCAAGTTACAATCTAACATGGTAATATTTCTATTTACTTCTTCAACACATTCACAATTATTCATTGTTCTTTATGTGTTGATGGGTAATTTCAGAGATTTTGTAATTAATTCAGTAATTATCACATAATACAATTTTAGGTACTGAACAAATTTTTGTATTTAATAATGTGAATATCAAGTCAAGAGAGTATCAATGGTACCAAATTCAGTTCAACAACATTAAAATTTATGGTGGTATTAAAATTTATAAGTTTTAGTTTATTCATGATCAAAGTAGCAGCTTTTCTGTAACAAACACGACGAATGGTAAATATACTCAGTTAATGATCAAGGTGTCCTATCCTTTATCATTTTGGAACTCCTATACATCATTACACATTCAATAAAGGTATGAATAAGTTTTCATTTATTTAGATTAATACAAGGAATGTGAATAATAGAACTTAATTTTTGATCTACCTCCATTCATTTAAATTACACGCATGTCCCTTCCACATAATATCAAAATATGATTAATGTCAGACTGTCTTATCCAATAGTTCATTTTAATCATTTCTTTCCATCATGATATATCTTTCTAGTACTTTTACCATCATTGTAATCGACCAGTTCATAGCATAATTAAAAAAAACATAGTCACCCTTTAAAAATTAATCTGAGCCCATTTTAAACCCCGAGAAATAAGGAATTATTTATCTCGAGAGTGTTGCTAGACTTAATGTCGATTAAACTGTGATTTTATAATCTACTCTTCGACCTTTGACATTGTTCGATCGCTGGCATGGGGGTGGATAGACATGAGCCTACCTTTTCCCAATTTCGTGCCAACCCAAAATATGCATCCTGTAGGAGTCGATTTGAGGAAAAAGGGTGGATATATTTCCTTAAAAAGTTTAAGGGATACAATTACAAGTTTTCTGTGGCGTTCACACAGAGCTTTGATAGGAAATTGGCATATGTTGGAAATTCAAGGATTAAGGTCAGATAGAAATTGATAAGCAAGGCAACTAGGTTACCTTTGACTGACAAAAGGTATTTCAAGGGTGGGCCACTTGAATGGGATGAATGTGAAAATTTTCTCAAGCCCGCATAAAAATATATCAATTGGTAAAAAGGAGTGGCGGCCACTTATTACTACGCTATAAAGGTTCATCACCTGTGAGGGAAGGTATACAACTGTATTCCTCTATCATATTAGGCTTCTACATTCCACAAATGGGCATGAGATTAATTTTATGTTTTTCCTTCATCAAATTCTATATAAAGTTTCCATAGGGTGTTTAGTATGCTTCTAAAAAGGTTGAAATTAGTTTATGTCATCATATTTTTATAAAAATGCTTGTTGTTTATGAACTAGGTCGATGAAAAGATACATGGGAAGAGTTCTTCGCTGAGAATTTTCCCAGGGATAAAAATCAAATCAAGGGAAAACATTGGATTATAAATCCTCATTCTAATAAGTTAGACAAGGAGACCAAAGTCCCTCCCAACTTCGTTACCAAGAAAGACGAAGTCCATATCCAACCCCTAAACCAACATACGTGGAGTGAAGTAATTCGGCGAACCCACTGGGTAAACTAGGATCTACAAAATCCAATTCTTCTGTAAACAAAGAAACCATAGCTTCAAAGGGGAAGAAACAAAAAATATTTTGTGGAAAAAATAAATAATCTATGGTCAAATATGCAACATATGAAAAACCCCAGTAGAGTATACAGAAGAAACCTCACGTGGAGGTTGTGAAGTCAGTTGCCCCGCCAACAGAAGAATGAATTGATGAAAAATCCAAAAATGTTGCTAAGAAAGGGAAGAAGAATTTATTTCATGAAAAAGATGAAGCGACAATAGTACCGACTCCACTGCTGCAATCAAAAGAAACCCCAAAAGCATATGAAACTCCAACCACACAATAGGGTTGGTGGCACACCAGAAGCATGAATTGACAACAATTCCCACCTTCAAGCACTAAACCCTCGAGCCAGTAACTACTTTATATTCTTCGGATCTAGAAGTAAAAAATACCTCTCTGGTACTTGAAGAAATAGATAAGTTGGAAAACATTCTGCCTGAGGAGGAAGGGTCAATTGATAATTTTTAGGATCTTCAGAATGAATCTATACATAATGATCGGTCCAAATTAGAGCCATTAAAAGGGAAATAGGCAATTAAAACCCTGGTAATTGAGACTCATAAGAGATCAACCCATAAGGGAAGCAGTTTGCAGAAGGAACCGCTACCTCCTAAGGATGTCTCTACTCATAATGAAGAAGACTTGGAACTGCAAGCAAACAAGTTGCAAAAGAAAAAAATGAAACTTAGGGAGAGGTATCATAGGTACAAAGCCTTGTTTCACCATGTTAGGAAGGAAAACGAGATGTATAGAACTTCAAAACTGGCTTAGGTATCCAAGAACGATGAACTAGTCCTAAAGAATAAACGACTTCTTAGTTGGAAGGTGAGGCAATTAAATCATATTAAAGGATTTAGTTTTCAAGAACCAGCCCAGAGGTTTCAGTAACAATCAATGCAAAAAAATCATGGTTTATAAGTTTTAATTAGCGTGGCGGGAATATGAAAATAGGGATGACCCACATTTGATGACTAACCAGTTTCAAGGAAGACAGTTGCATGAATAGATGCATTCTCTATAGCATGGGGGGATGTTGGGCACTACTTTTTTTTACCCTTTTTGACACCTTATCCTACTATATCCATTATAATATACTCTATGTTTCCCATTTTGACACCTAGAAACCATTCCATATTAGCTAAACTGTGTTAGTTTATAAATGGAGGTAAGAGTCACAATTAGGACTGATTTTACATATCTTTGGTTAGTCTAATTAGATGATAAACGAGTTTATACATCGTTACTCACTATTGACTTATTTATTGCTAGGGTTCCTAAATACAAGGATGGAAACTTGAATGCATTTACATGTCACTAATGACCCAACATCTAGCTCAAAAATATATCAGGCATCCATTCAGTACTTAATTTTGTACTTTATTTGGTACACTGTTCCAGATTTGGCACCAGTAAACGATGGGAATCTTGAAGGAAACTTCTTCTGTTCGTTTTCATGGTGATAACCTCTTCAGCCTAAAGATAGTGTTACAGTTGGATCAGTGTAGATACGATAAAATGGATGAGTGATCTTTGTAATTTATCTTATCTTAATTAATCCTAGATCACACATGCATTTCTTTTCCATGTTATTTTGTTGTAACTATCTCCAGGACATAAATTCCTTAAGAATGCCAAGAATCAGTGGGAGGGATTAGATAATTTGAAGCAAGAAGATTGTGACTGTAAACATTATATGACTATGTTTTCATTTCAATTTGGAATGCTTGTATTCATATTTTATTGAACATTTTAATATATAAGTGATATCTAATTTTATATCTATGAATTTGTGTGTTTATAATCTATGAAGTTATTGAGGTAAATTAGCTTGTCTCAGGTCATGGCAAGGTCCCACCACCAACCACAACCAACTTATGTAATCGATTTCAATTAGATAGGAAGTGTGTATGTGGATTAGCACTAGAGAAACTGTACTTAGAATTTTTGTTTCTTTTTGTAACTTTCAAATATTCGGTACTTAGGAGTGTAATAAAAATGACATTCAAAATATTTTGTAAACCTGGATGCTATTTTTAGTTATTCATTGGTTATATTCTTATTCTGAATTTCTTGAGTTTGTGAAATCATTTTCGTCAGGATTACTTGAGTTTGTGAAATCATTTTCGTCGGGATTACTTGAGTCTGTAGGTTTCTCTTTTAATATCGATCATTGATAAGTTGAAATAACATGGTCCAGCTCAAATCAAATTTCTGAGGGATAATTTTTACATGGTTTTTGGATTGAACTCTTTGATCTAAATGAAATAGCTTATTTTCTTTCGGTCAGAAGTTCTAATAAGAGGTCCCTATAGCTGATGTTCAGTATACTTGAATTTTCGTGAGATTATGTAGGAATTGTAAGCCATTTATTTCATTTTTCATTCAATTCTAATCAACTCATTTAATTAGAAAGCCATGTGAATGATTATAAGTTTAATATCATTGATACGATTGCTTTTCGATTTCTAGCTTGACACTGAGGTTAGTTCCGTGTAAAGATTTTAAATGAAACATGTTTCTTGAATTAAATTATGGGTATCGCTGATGATGATTGTTGAATTTGTTTCTGGGTAAAATATTTAAATATGAATTAGTTGCATGATTATTTTAATTATGCGTGTGATAGTGAAAAATATAATAGGTTTCTTCACTTCAGAACACTTGAGTGCAATGATTTTAAACTAGAGACAGAGTTTGGACATTTTGTACTTAATTTCGTACTAAGTTAAAAATAGTTAACTTAGATCTTAACTGTAATGTCTTGCAACATGAAGATTACGAACTCTGGATTGACAATTTTAATTTAGGGAATTACAAGGACATATAAAAACCCTAACAATTCTTTATTCTTCTAGCCTATCTTGGCTCTCGGTCTCCATTTGTTGCTTTTTTTCTTTTAGTTGTTCCTACAGTGATGCAACCACTTGGGTTAATTATTCCACATCCATTCATACCACATTATAAATGCATGACAAATATTTTAGGGTGGAGATATGGATTTGTTGTTGGTATTGTTGAGGAGGGTCTCATCCCGTCACGTTGTTCCTAGTGGTGTTCGATGGTCTATTGGTGAGTCTCTTCTGGACTACCAGGAGGTTCGTTTCTTCGTTATTATCCATCTTATTGTGAGTTTTGTTCATGATTTAAGCTTAAACCCTTCTAGATCCCCTATGTTTTTTTTTTTTTTTTAAACAAATTGTTCAATTTTTTTCATGATTTTTCTCCATAATATGGGTACCGATCCTTCTATCAAATTAATGGCCATTTTACCTTCTAAGTCATCTCAAGTCCCTAATACTACCGAAATTTTTTTCAATTAACCAATATTGGTTCGTGGAATTTGGTACCCCGACACCTTTTCCACTTGGTTTTGATATTGTATTCTCATCATCTAGTCTCAAAATTGGTTCAAGGTTTTTGGGTCCTAAATGTCTCTTTATCTCACAAATTGTGGTTTACTAGGAGGTAGGGTTTGTGCTCTTGTTAAAATATAGCTAAATTTATTTATATCTCCACTCCTTTTCTCTTCGCATAAAAAATGATGTCCTCTTTATTTGGGTGCTTGCTCCATACACAAGAGTAAATCTCCCTAACTTCCCACCTTTCACTTCACGTCATTTGCCCCAGTACCCCATTTCCTATGTAATTATGGCTCAGCGGCAAATATTTCCCAATTAGCATGGTGGCATACCTGGTTCATCTTCCTTATGACTCAGTTCATGTTTGGTTTTCTGGATACATTTTGGATGTCATCATTCGACTGTCTTAACATTAACAAGCCTATTTTTGTAGTTCTCTAGATTTTATATGCTTCTTCTAAAAGTTTGTAAAACTCTTAAGGCATCAATGCAAAAATAAATGTAGTATGTAAGGGTTTCTTTGTCTCCGGCACAACCAAAATTTTGTATCCTAGATTTCAATAGCAGTGATGGTGTTTGTTGGTTACCCCTGGTTGAAGCTACAAACTCCTAGGGTTTTTTTTTGGAAGTTTAATCAGCTATCAATGTAACATATTTTAGCATTAATGGAAACCTTTGACAAAGCTTTAAAAAGGGGATGAAAATCTAGAATTTGATATTAATGTATCTTACAAAATAAAATGGAAATAAATAAAAATATTTAAAATTTGGATATCCATACAAAAAGATAAATTTATTTACACATAAAAATAAAATAATAAATTTTAAATGATATTACAATTAAATAAAAAAAATTGTGATATTATATTATTTTAAAGTATTAATTATAAAGAGAAGATATAAAAGTAACTAGTGTAATCATATAAATTAAATGTTTAGTCAACTTCAATAGGCATCAAAACACTTCATGATGCATTTTATATTGCCAAGATTTAAAAAAAAATAACAATTAACTAAATGATAACTTTGCTATAAATTATTACTATTATTATTAATTATAAACATATATGCATTTAAAAAAACATGTAACAAGATTCCTAACCACAAAGATGCATTCTTACTTTACAAAGAAAATGTTTAACCTGTAAATAAGCTTTGTTACAATACCATTGGCCAATACCATAGCTTACTACTACCACATGTCCAAAAAACCATAACTTTCAAATAACACATGTTCATAAGACATTCTTTTAATTAATCAATTTAATTAAAGAGATAAGAAGAACATAACTATTTTTGAGAAAAATCTCAATTTTTTATATGTAATTATTAATAAAAATATTTTAGAATATTCTATAGAGATTAAATTCTTATAATTCACCTAATAATTATTGATAATTAAATTAAAATTCAAAAAACTTTATTTCAAAATAAATAAATCTTAGCACAATAATCATAATTATTAAAACATAAAATTAAATTTAAAAAACAAATTATTTTAAATATAATTTTTTAATGTTTATTACAAAATAATAGTAATTATAAAATTATATTTAATATAAATAATAAAATAATAATTATTAAAAAATAATATAAACGAAAAAATCTATTTTATTTTTTAAATATAGTTCATGAAATATACATCTCAATTATTTGATATTTTTTTTTCATTTATATAATGGAATACAGGGTCACGTAATTATAAATCTCTAGGAGTCTAGAGCCCGTTCTCCTCTTTGTAAATCCATCCAGTAGTAAATAAAGAGATTTGATTTCACATCACTTTAATTACCAATTATACTATATTAAGAATTATTCAAACTAACATTTTAGTTTAATCATTTCAAATAACTTATTAAACTAATAAAAACAACAATTTTATTAAAAAAAAATTATAATTTCAACAAATATTTTTAATTTAAATAATAATAAACTAAAAAAATAAAAATTTAAGAAATTTAAATTTTACAATTTTTAATGATTTTCATTATACAACACATAAGTTATACCGAATAAACCATATTGCTTTTTAAAATAAATAATGACACCGAATAAACCATATTGCTTGTTAAAATAAATAATGAAACACTATTGTATAAAATCTTAAATCAAATTAAATAACTCTTTTCTTTAGGTCTAATAGACCAAATATTGGTCTCACTGGACGTTAACCATCATCATCATCATCATAAGTTCTTAGTATGGAATTAATTAAATTATTTAGAAGTTGTCTATTTAGTATAAGGAATAGCTCGGTAGTTTTTTGCTAGAATCCCGTAAAAAAAATTCAAAAAATTAGGTAGTTGGAGTGTTTGAATTGCATTTCTTAATAGTGTAAATGGATTTAGCACTATCAAAAACCCTTAGGACACCCAAAATACTGAAGTTTAACCCTAAACAAGATTTTGATAAATCTTTGCCAGATTTTTTCAAAATTTTTGTCCGATTCTAATTTATTCTATTCCTTTTTAAACTGTGATTATGATGAGTAGCTTTCACTAATATTAAATAGATTTATTAAAATATTATAATAAAATATTTTTAAAATTTTTTAATATATATAAATATTATAATAAAATATTTTTTGAAATTTTTAATATATATAAATATAATAAAAAATAAAATAAAATCGTGTATGAAATTTTGAATAAACCAACTAATTTTCATCTCGTCTCAGCTTAATAGACAAAAACAATATACTTAGTTACAAATCATTTAATATCTTGTAAATTAAAAGTTATACCATTTAATCAAAACAATTTTAAATCAATATAAAGGATAATTAAAAAATATCTTATATGAAAATTAATTTTAGTTTTATAAATTCAAATTAAATAATTTTTAACTGAATGATTCGTTATTGCTTTTTAAAATTTAGATTTGGAAAAAATTATGGAGAATTTCATTATTTATAGAAAGACATGTTTGTGTAATAATCACAAAGAATTTTATAGGATTATTATTTCAAAATATTTCTTTATAAATTATGGATCACAAACACCAAATTTTAAATATTTTTATTATTTTTAATAGTTTTTTTCATTAGTTTTGAAAAAAACTAGTATTTCTACTCTAGGTAAATTTCCACATTTCCATGAAAGTAAAATACAAAATAAATTTAAATTTTTTTTTTTTTTTTTGAGATTTTGGTTTCTTTAATTTGATAGTGGATTTTGGAAATACCATAAATTTGAATTAAAAAAAAGGAAGAAAGTTATTAAAGAAAATAAATTTATTATATGAAACCAAATATATTTTTAAATTATGATTATTCCTAACTTGATTGAGATTTTGAAAAGATTTCTTATTCTAACATAACTTAACAAATAAGAGTCAAAATAATTAATTTTAATATAAACATAAACAATAAAAGTATGTGTTTCTTCCTAAAAGGTCACAGGTTCAAAACAAGGAGGAGTTAGAGTATGTATGCCTTAGCTGTGAGGAGGTGGGTCCCGTGAGATAGAGTATGTATGTTCCTTGTCCCACAAATAAAGGGATCTCATACACCAATTTAATAATAATAATAAGTCCTTGCTCACATGGCAAAAACACAATGAAGGTGGGTCCCTTGTCCTACAAACAAGAAGATCTTATACACCAATTTAGTATTTGGCTTGACGGTGACCTTAAAATTGAATAATAATAATAATAATAAGTCCTTACTTACACAACTTCCATGTGTATTTATTAGAGACAAGTTTCTAGACGAAGAGTGTCAAAAATGCTTTAAAGATCCTAAATATGGTTTGGAATGGAGGTTTGACCTTCACAGATCTTGTCTTTGTTTTAATTCCAAGGAAGACTATGCATACCTGAGAACTATTTAAGCATCTATTTATACTCGACCAGTTGCTGGAACAGGTTCTCCAAAAATTACATGGAAAACAATACTTGAAGCTTTCAAAGGTCGGGGATTCTTTATAAAAAATGGCCAATGGGTTTTCCATCTTATATCAGGATTCAGAGAATGACTGGGATGGCTTTATCACGAAACTGGATTTTAATTGGTACTATGGTTGTCTCTTTAGTACCAGAAAAAGAGCATCTCATGATGCTGCAAATCTTATAAATTCACTTGATGATGACAATAGAAAACCCCGTGAAAATGGTGTGGAGGTCACACTACAGGAGCTGAAGAAAGAGATCAGCCTGAACTTTGAAGATCTGGAGAAGAATGATGAGGAATTAGTTATTGCAGGGGGTGGTAACTGTGTTGCCAGCATTTTTAGAATATTGGACGAGGATGGCGATGGAAGGGTTAGCTCAGATGAGATCATGAGATTTCTTGAAAGATTAAATCTGGAGATTTCCATGGAAGACTTGGAATCAACTGTGAAATCAGGATCTGCAGGTGGGCTTGAGTTTCTCACTTGTATGGAATTTAGGGATTTTTATCGCAAATTGATATTTGCAGGAAAAGATGAGAATGAATAATTTGTAAGATCTGGTGATTTAGAGATCGATGATACAACCATCTGTGAAGCATTTGGTGTGTTTGACCAGAATGGAGATGGATTTATCAGTCCAGTAGAGTTGGGTGATGTTTTGTGTAGGTTGGGGTTCATTGAGTTTGGTGATAAGTGTATCAAGAAAAAAGTCTTCCGACCAGGAGACATGGCACTATTGTATGAGAGCAAGTTTAAACACTTCAAAGACAAATTTTCAACTAGATGGTTGGGACCCTATGAAGTAGAGGAAGTTTTTGACAATGGCTAGTCAAAATTAATACCATTGATGATGATTTGACTTCACTTGTGGTGAATGACCACAGACTCAAAATCTACCACCTCCCGCTTTCTAGAAAATAATTTTTGCAAGATGTGATGCAAAATATAGAAATTGAGCTGATTCATAAAGGGGATCCAATTCCTGTTGTTTCTTCAAATTAATTTATTTTTATTATTTTAATATGTATATATGTACATAGTATAAATAATAGTGGGATGATTCTTGTTTTCCTCCAAATTTCACATAGAATAAAGAAGAAATTTGTCAAGGATATGTTTATTCCTTTATCTAGACTTGATGGATTATTTTGGAGAGGACCTTCTAGAGTTTATTTTGAACATTTCAGACTCTCTAAAATTGAATTTTTCAAGCATTAACTAACACAGAATTGTTAATATTAATGGGAAAATGGTAGTTAGAGACATTCCAAGTAAAAATTTATTCTTTTCCAGGCCTGGAAGAATAATTACGGAAAATAAACCCCCTAGAGTCTACTTTGGGTTTTTCAGACTCTCTAAAACATAACACTTTAAGACTTAACTAACTTGGGCTCGTTAAAATTTATGATATGGAAGTAGATAGGGATCTACTGAGTATAGGCTTATTCTTTTCCGGGCATAGTAAAATAATTACGAGAAATAAACCCCTTAGGAGTATTTTTTCGTGCATTTCAAGCTCTTAAAAATTAAAATGCTACCAAGAAATAACCATTACAGGCCTGGTAAAAATATGTGGATTTCTGGTACCAATATTGATTCAAAGAAGTATCAGTCAGACTTCAGTTTCAATTCCTAAAAGTTGGCTTTCTATATCAATCTACAAGCTAACATGGAAATATTTCTATTTACTTCTTCAACACAATCACAATTATTCATTGTTCTTTATGTGTTGATGGGTAATTTCAGAGATTTTGTAATTAATTCAGTACTTATCACATAATACAATTTTAGGTAATGAATAAAGTTTTGTATTTAAGAATGTGAATATCGAGTCAAGAGAGTATCAATGGTACCAAATTCAGTTCAACAACATTAAAATTGATGGTGGTATTAAAATTTATAAGTTTTAGTTTATTCATGATCAAAGTAGTAGCTTTTCTGTAACAAACATGATGAATGGTAAATATACTCAGTTAATGATCAAGGTGTCCTATCATTTTATCATTTTGGAACTCCTATACATCATTACACATTCAATAAAGGTATGAATAAGTTTTCGTTTATTTGGATTGATACAAGGAATGTGAATAATAGAACTTAATTGTTGATCTACCTCCATTCATTTAAATTACGTGCATGTCCCTTCCACATGATATCAAAATATGATTAATGTCAAACTATATTATCCAATAGTTCATTTAAATCATTTCTTTCCATCATGATATATCTTTATGGTACTTGTACCATCATTACAATCGACCAGTTCATAGCATAATTAAAAAAAACATAGTCACCCTTTAAAAATTAATCCGAGCCCATTTTAAACCCTGAGAAGCAAGGAATTATTTATCTCAAGAATGTTTCTAGACTCAATGTAAATTAAACTATGATTTTATAATCTACTCTTCAACCTTTGACATTGTTCCATCGCTGGCATGGGGGTGGATTTACATGAGCCTACCTTTTCCCAATATCATTCCAACCCAGAATATGCATCCTGTAGGTGTCGATTTGAGGAAAAAGGGTGGATATATTTCCTTAAGAAGTTTAAGGGATACAATGACAAGTTTTCTATGGCATTTACACAGAGCTTTGATAGGAAATTGGCATATGTTGGAAATTCAAGGATTAAGGTCACATAGAAATTGATAAGCAAGGCAACTAGGTTACCTTTGACCTACAAAAGGTATTTCAAGGGTGGGCCACTTGAATGGGATGAATGTGAAAAATTTCTGAAACCCGCATAAAAATATATCAATTGGTAAAAAGGAGTGGCGGCCACTTATTACTATGCTATAAAGGTTCATCACTTGTGAGGGAAGGTATGCAACTATATTCCTCTATCATATTAGGCTTCTACATTCCACAAATGGGCATGAGATTAATTTTATGTTTTTCCCTCATCAAAGTCTATATAAAGTTTCCATAGGATGTTAGTATGCTTCTAAAAGGGTTGAAATTAGTTTATGCCATCATATTTTTATAAAAATTCTTGTTGTTTATGAACTTGGTCAATGAAAAGAGACATGGGAAGAGTTCTTGGCTGAGAATTTTCCCGGGGATAAAAATCAAATCAAGGGAAAACATTGGATTATAACTCCTCATTCTAATAAGTCAGACAAGGAGACCAAAGTCCCTCCCAACTCCGTTACCAAGAAATACAAAGTCCCTATCCAACCCCTAAACCAACAGACGTGGAGCGAAGTAATTCGGTGAACCCCCTAGGTAAAATAGGATCTACAAAATCTAATTCTTTTATAAATAAAGAAACCATAGCTTCAAATGGGAAGAAACATAAATAATTTTGTGGGAAAAATAAATAACCTATGCTCAAATATGCAACATATGAAAAACCCTAGCAGATTATACAGAAGAAACCTCACGTGGAGGTTGTGAAGTCAGTTTCCCTGCCAACAGAAGAATGAATTGATGAAAAATCAAAAAATGCTCCTAAGAAAGGGAAGAAGAATTTATTCTGTGAAAAAGATGAAGTGACAATGGTACCGACTCCATCGCTGCAATCAAAAGAAACCCCAAAAGCATCTGAAACTCCAACCACACAACAGGGTTGGTGGCACACCGGAAGCATGACTTGACAACAATTTCCACCTTCAAGCACTAAACCCTCGAGCCAATAACTACTTTATCTTTTTCAGATCTAGAATTAAAAAATACCTCTCTGGTACTTGAAGAAATAGATAAGTTGGAAAACATTCTGCCTGAGGAGGAAGGGTCAGTTGATCATTTTTAGGATCTTCAGGATGAATCTATACATAATGATCAGTCTAAATTAGAGCCGGTAAAAGGGAAATAGGCAACTAAAACCGTGGTAATTGAGACTCATAAGAGATCAACCCATAAGGGAAGCAGTTCGCAGAAGGAACCCCTACCTCCTGAGCATGTCTCTACTCATAATGAAGAAGACTTGAAACTGCAAGCAAACAAGTTGTAAAAGAAAAAATGAAACTTAGGGAGAGGTATCACAGGTACAAAGCCTTGTTTCACCATGTTTGGAAAGAAAACAAGATGTATAGAAATTAGAAACTGGCTTAGGTATCCAAGAACGATGAACTAGTCCTAAAGAATAAACAACTTCTTAGTTGGAAGGTGAGGCAATTAAATCATATTAAAGGATTTAGTTTTCAAGAATGAGCCCAGATGTTTCAGTAATAATCAATGCAAAAAAATCATGGTTTAGAAGTTTTAATTAGCGTGGAAGGAATATGAAAATAGGGATGACCCACATTTGATGACTAACCAGTTTCGAGGAAGATAGTTGCATGAATAGATGCATTCTCTATAGCATGGGGGGATGTTGGGCCCTACTTTTTTTACCCTTTTTGACACCTTATCCTACTATATCCATTATAATATACTCTATTTTTCCCATTTTGACACCTAGAAACCATTCCATATTAGCTAAATTGTGTTAGTTTATAAATGGAGGTAAGAGTCACAATTAGGAGTGATTTTACATATCTTTGGTTAGTCTAATTAGACGATAAACGAGTTTATGCATCGTGACTCACTATTGAATTATTTATTGCTAGGGTTCCTAAATATAAGGATGGAAACTTGAATGCATTTATATGTCACTAGTGACCCAACATCTACCTCAAAAATATATCAGGCATCCATTCAGTACTTAATTCTGTACTTCATTTGGTACATTGTTCCAGATTTGGCTCCAGTCAACGATGGGAATCTTGAAGGAAACTTCTTCTGTTCGTTTTCGTGGCGATAACCTCTTCAACGTAAAGATAGTGTTACAGTTGGATCAATGTAGATACGATAAAATGGATGAGTGATCTTTGTAATTTATCTTAGCTTAATTAAGCCTAGATCACACATGCATTTCTTTTCCATGTTATTTTGTTGTAACTCCGGGATGTAAATTCCTTAAGAATGCCAAGCATTAGTGGGAGGGATTAGATAATCTGAAGCAAGAATATTGTGACTGTAAACATTATATGACTATGTTTTCATTTCAATTTGGAATGCTTGTATTCATGTTTTATTGAAGATTTTAATATATAAGTGATATAGAATTTTATATCTATGAATTTATGTGTTTGTAATCTATGAAGTTATTGAGGTAAATTAGCTTGTCTTAGGTCATGGAAAGGGCCCACCACCGACCACAACCAAGTTATGTAATCGATTTCAATTAGATAGGAAGTGTGTATGTGGATTAGCACTAGAGAAACTGTACTTATAATTTTTGTTTCTTTTTGTAAATTTCAAAGATTCGGTACTTAGGAGTGTAATTGAATGACATTCAAAATATTTTGTAAACCTAGATGCTATTTTCAATTAGTCATTGGTTATATTCTTATTCTGAATTGCTTGAGATTGTGAAATCATTTTTGTAGGGATTACTTGAGTCTGTAGGTTTCTCTTTTAATATCGAGCATTGATAAGTTGAAATAACATGGTCCAACTCAAATCGAATTTCTGAGGGATAATTTTTACACGGTTTTTGTATTGAAATCTTTGATCTAAATGAAATAGTTTATTGTCTTTCGGTCAGAAGTTCCAATAAGAGATCCCTATAGCTGATATTCAGTATACTTGAATTTTTGTGAGATTATGTAGGAATTGTAAGCCATTTATTTCATTTTTCATTCAATTTGAATGAACTCATTTAATTAGAAAGTCATGTGAATGATTATAAGTTTAATAGCATTGATAGGATTGCTTTTCAATTTCTAGCTTGACCCTGAGGTTAGTTCTGTGTAAAGATTTTAAATGAAACATGTTTCTTGAATTAAATTATGGGTATCGTTGATGATGATTGTTGAATTTGTTTCTAGGTAAAATATTTAAATATGAATTAGTTGCATGATTATTTTAATTATGTGTGTGATAGTGAAAAACATAATAGGTTTCTTCACTTCAGAACACTTGAGAGTAATCATTTTAAACTAGAAACATAGTTTGGACATTTGGTACTTAATTCCGTACTAAGTATAAAATAGTTAACTTAGATCTTAATTGTAATGTCTTGCAACATGAAGATTACGAACTCTCGATTGACCATTTTAATTTAGGGAATTACAAGGACATAAAAAAAACCCTAACAATTCTTTATTCTTCTAGCCTATATTGGCACTCGGTCTCCATTTGTTGCTTTTGTTCTTTTAGTTGTTCCTACAGTGATGCAACCACTTGGGTTAATTATTCCACATCCATTCATACCACATTATAAATGTATGAATTTTTTTTTAGGTTGGAGATATAGATATGTTGTTAGTATTATTGAGGAGGGTCTCATCCCGTCACATTTTTCCTGGTGATGTTCGGTGGTCTATTGGTGGGTTTCTTCTGGACTACTAGGAGGTTCGTCTCTTCGTTATTATCCATCTTATTGTCAATTTTTTTCATGATTTAAGCTTAAATCCTTCTAGATCCCCTATGTTTTTTTTTAATTTATTTACAAATTGTTCAATTTTTTTCATGCTTTTTCTCCATAATATGGGTACTGTTCCTTCTATCAAATTAGAGGCCATTTTACCTTCTATGTCATCTCAAGTCCCTAATACTACCAAAATTTCTTTCAATTACCCAATATTGGTTCGTAGAATTTGGTACCTCGACACCTTTTCCACTTGGTTTTGATATTGTCTTCTCATCATCTAGTCTTACAATTGGTTCAAGGTTGTTGGGTCCTGAATGTCTCTTTATCTCACAAATTGTGGTTTACTAGGAGGTAGGGTTTGTGCTCTTGTTAAAATATAGCTAAATTTATTTATATCTCCACTCCTTTGCTCTTCGCATAACAAATGATGTCCTCTTTATTTGGGTGTTTGCTCCATACACAAGAGTAAATCTCCCTAACTTCCCACCTTTCACTTCACGTCATTCGCCCCATTACCCCATTTCCTATGTAATTATGGCTCTGCGGCAAAGATTTCCCAATTAGCGTGGTGGCATACATGGTTCATCTTCCTTATGACTCAGTTCATGTTTGGTTTTCTGGATACATTTTGGATGTCATCATTCGACTGTTATAACATTGGAAAGCCTATTTTTGTAGTTCTCTAGATTTTATATGCTTCTTCTAAAAGTTTGTAAAACTCTTAAGGCATCAATGCAAAAATAAATGTAGTATGTAAGGGTTTCTTTGTCTTCGGCACAACCAAAATTTTGTATCCTAGATTTCAATAGCAGTGATGGTGTTTGTTGGTTACCCCTGGGTGAAGTTACAACTCCCAAGGTGTTTTTTTTGGGAAGTTTACAACTCCCAAGGTGTTTTTTTTGGGAAGTTTAATCAGCTATCAATGTAACATCTTTTAGCATTAATGGAAACCTTTGACAAAGCTTTAAAAAAGGGATGAAAATCTACAATTTGGTATTAATGTATCTCACAAAAAAAATAGTAATAAATAAAAATATTTTAAATTTGGATTGCCATAAAAAAAAGAAATTTATTTACACATAAAAATAAAATAATAAATTTTAAATGATGTTACAATTAAATATAAAAAAATTGTGATATTATATTATTTTTAAGCATTAATTATAAAGAGAAGATATAAAAGTAACTATTGCAATCATATAAATTAAATGTTTAGTCAACTTCAATAGGCATCAAAACATTTACTTCATGATGCATCTCATATTGCCAAGATTTAAAAAAAAAATAACAATTAACTAAATGATAACTTTGCTATAAATTATTATTATTATTATTAATTATAAAAAGAATTATCCAATTAAACATATATGCATTTAAAAAACATGTAACAAGATTCTTAACCATGGAGATGCACTCTTACTTTACAAAGGGAATTCTTAACCTTTAAATAAGCTTTGTTACAACACCATTGGCCAATACCATGGCTTACTAGTACCACATGTCCAAAAAACCATAATTTTCAAATAACACATAACTACTTTTGAGAAAAATCTCAATTTTTTATATGTAACTACTAATAAAAATATTTTAGAATATTCTATGACGATTAAATCCTTATAATTCACCTAATAATTATTGATAGTTAAATTAAAATTCTAGACACTCTATTCCAAAGTAAATACACCTTAGCATAATAATCATAATTATTAAAACATAAAATTAAATTTAAAAAACAAATTATTTTAAATATAATTTTTTTATGTTTATTACAAAATAATAATAATTATAAAATTATGTTTCATATAAATAATAAAATAGTAATTATTAAAAAATAATATAAATGAAAAAAGTATTTTATTTTTTAAATATAGTTCTTGAAATATACATCTCAATTATTTGGTATTTTTTTTTACATTTATACAATGGAATACAGGGTCACGTAATTATAAACTTCTAGGAGTCTAGAGCCCGTTCTCCTCTCTGTAAATCCAGTCGTAAATAAAGAGATTTGATTTCACATCATTTTAATTACCAATTATACTATATTAAGAATTATTCAAATTAATTTTTTAGTTTAATCATTTCAACTAACTTATTAATTTAATAAAAACAACAATTTTATTAATAAAAAATCATAATTTCAACAAATATTCTTAATTTCAATAGTAATAAACTAAAAAAATTCAAAATTCAAAAAATTTAAATTTTACCTTTTTTAATATTTTCATTATACAACACATAAGTTACACCGAATAAACCATATTGCTTTTTAAAATAAATAATGACACCGAATAAACCATATTGCTTGTTAAAATAAATAATGAAACACTGTTGTATATCTATCGTATGATATAAGTTCTTAGTATGGAATTAATTAAATGATTTATATGATTATGATGAGTAGCTTTCACTAATATTAAATTGATTTATTAGAATATTATAATAAAATATTTTTTGAAATTTTTAATGTATATACATATGATAAAAAGATAAAATAAAACCGTCTATGAAATTTTGAATAAACTAACTAATTTTGATCTCGTCTCAGCTTAATAAACAAAAACAATATACTTAGTTACAAATCATTTAATATCTTGTAAATTAAACTTTATACCATTTAATCAAAACAATTTTAAATCAATATAAAGGATAATTAAAAAATATCATATATGAAAATTAATTTTAGTTTTATAAATTTAAATTAAATAATTTTTAACTAAATGATTCGTTGTTGCTTTTTAAAATTTAGATTTGAAAAAATTATGGAGATTTTCATAATTTATACAAAGACATGTTTGGTAATAATCACAAATAATTTTATGGGATTATTACTCAAAAATATTTTTGTATAAATTATAGATCACAGAGGCCAAATTTTAAATATTTTCATTACTCTCAATAGCTTTTTCCATTAGTTTTGAAAAAAAACTAGTTTTTCTACCCTAGGTAAATTTCCACATTTCCATGAAAGTAAAATAGAAAATAAATTATATATATATATATATATATATATATATATATATATATATATATATATATATTTTTTTTTTTTTTTTTTTTTTTGAGATTTTCGTTTCTTTAATTTGATCGTGGATTTTGGAAATATTCGCAAATTTGAATAAAAAAAGGAAAGTGATCAAAGAAAATAAATTTATTATATGAAACCAAATATATTTTTAAATTATGATTATTCCTAACTTGATTGAGATTTTGAAAAGATTTCTTATTCTAATATAATTTAATAAATACGAGTCAAAATAATTAACTTCAATACAAACATAAAGAATAAGAGCATGTGTTTCTTCCTAAAAGGTGACAAGTTCAAAACTAGGAAGAGGTAGAGTATGTATGCCTTAGCTGTGGGGAGGTGGGTCCCTTGAGATAGAGTATGTATATCCCTTGTCCCACAAATAAAGCGATCTCATACACCAATCTGATATCCGCCTTAGCTGTGACTTTAAAATTGAATAATAATAATAATAATAATAAATCCTTACTCACATGGCTTTTATGTGTAGTTATTCGAGACAAGTTTCTAGACTTTTATGTGTAGTTATTCGAGACAAGTTTCTAGAGGAAAAGTGTCAAAAATGCTTTAAAGATACTAAATTTGGTTTGGAATGGAGGTTTGATCTTTACAAATCTGGTGTTTGTTTTAATTCCAGGGAAGACTATATATACCTGAGAACTATTTAAGCATCTATTTATACTCGACCAGTTGCTGGAACAGGTTCTCCAAAAATTACATAGAAAACAATACTTGAAGTTTTCAAAGGTAAGGGATTCTTTATAAAAAATGGCCAATGGGTTTTCCATCTTATATCAGGATTCAGACAATGACTGGGATGGCTTTATCACGAAATTGGATTTTAACTGGTACTATGGTTGTCTCTTTAGTACCAGAAAAAGAGCATCTCATGATGCTGCAAATCTTATAAATTCACTTGATGATGACAATAGAAAACCCCATGAAAATGGTGTGGAGGTTACACTGCAGGAGCTGAAGAAAGAGATCAATCTGAACTTTGAAGATCAGGAGAAGAATGATGAAGAATTAGTTATTGCCAGGGCGTGATGACTGTGTTGCCAGCATTTTTAGAATATTGGACGAGGATGGCGATGGAAGGGTTAGCAGAGATGAAATCATGAGATTTCTGGAAAGATTAAATCTGGAGATTCCCATGGAAGACTTGGAATCAACTGTGAAATCAGGATCTGCAGGTGGGCTTGAGTTTCTCACTTCTATGGAATTTAGGGATTTTTATCGCAAATTGATATTTGCAGGCAAAGATGAGAATGAAGAATTTGTAAGATCTGGTGATTTAGAGATTGATGATACAGCCATCTGTGAAGCATTTGGTGTGTTTGACCAGAATGGAGAAGGGTTTATCAGTCCAGTAGAGTTGGGTGATGTTTTTTGCAGGTTGGGGTTCATGGAGGTGAGGGATCTCTGTTACTGCCATAGCATGATTGCAAAGGTGGATGTTAATGGGGATGGGTTTGTAGATCTTCAAGAGTTCAAGATCTTGATGACTAGATGGAATTCCCCTTTGGCATCAAATCTGTTGTGTTGATACTATTTCATGCCGGTTGTATACATTATATATTCTGCAAAATAAGAATATTGTGGTATTTCAGTGATGATTGAAGTGTTATAGTCTTCTGGTGGTAGCATAATCTTCTGGTGGTGTTACAGTGATGAATACTGTGGTATTTCAGTGTTGATTGAAGTGTCATAGCCTCTGGGTAGTAGAATAATAGGTAGATTCAGTGCATTTGTTGATTTTCTTTTCACCTCCACATCGTTATGATGCACGCTGGTTTACCATCTTGTTGGTCCAACATTTCGGAATATGTGATGTCAATTATATGTTACTTTATGTTCTCATATTACCAATTTTCATTAATATTGTAATATGTTTTAAAAGATGTTCCGTTTTGATAAAACTTGATATAAAACAGGTTCGTTGAAGGAATATTTAGAAATAAAAAATTGGAGAAAAGAGATGGAAAATAGTAATAATATAGTTTAATTAAACAAATATTTGGAAAAAAAATTACAATAAGAAAAGAAAATGCATATAATTTCTGATTATGAATTTGGTCAAATTTAAATTTCTTCCAAATTTAACGTATATATTTCATAGATTTGACATAAGGTTAAGTTATTGTTATAAGATAAATTATTGGTGTGATTAAGAGTTTGGTTAAATTAAAAATTTTCAATTTAAGTGTTTGTTTTTCAACATTTAATATAAAATAAATTATTTGGTAAAAAATAAATTATTGGTTTCATGGTTAATTTAAAGTAAGGTTACTATAGCCATATAATTAGATTGTTGGAAATACAAATTGACATCAAAATACTTCTCATGATACATCTCACATGATAAAGACTAAAGAAATCATAAAAATGGTTGGTAAATTATGGATAGACATCAAATGCTTATGATACACTTGACATTATCAAGTTTACAAAAAATATCAAAAATTAACTAAATTATAACCTTATTGTAAATTATTATTATTATTGTTGTTATTAATTATAAAAGGAATTAATATATGAATTAGAGAATATATACAGTTAAGAAAGAAAACCTGTTACGTGATTTTTAATCATGGAGATTCACTAACATAATATCATGGAGATTCTTAACCAATAAATAGGCTTTGTTACAATACCATAGCTTACCATTATCACATGCCCAAAAAACCATAACTCAAGTTCATTTGACATTTAACACCTGTTCAGGTGACATTTTGCTTCATTAATCAATTTAATTAAAAATGAAAGAAGGGCATAACTACTTTTTAGAAAGAAAGAAAAAAAGAAAGGCATAACTACAGATTGCTTCTCCATGTGGCTCTCGAATTCGGCCCTTTTCCTATGGGGTTTTACAATAAACGCTCCTAGTTTCTCGACAAACTGGTCGTTGAATACATTATCCCAAGAGTTAGTTGCCAGAATACCTGCATATTTTCCCTGATGTCTTTGAAGGCCTTGCATTCTAAAATGAAATTTTTTTTTTCTGTTTCCACTTTTCTGGAAGAGAAAAAAATACGTACTCTTTCCTCCCACATTTCTTTTGGCCTTTTCCAACGCCCTGTTTCACAAAGGAGTTGATGAGAATTAGTCCTTAATTGAACAAAAATAATTTTAGATCTCCAAGAAATATTGGCCCCTATGTACGGTTTTTGTTGATGATTATGAGTGGGGTTAAACTCTTCAATGTAGTACTTCTTCTTTCTCCCAAGTATGTTTGTGCAACTTATCCATAACAAAAGTTTTTATCTCTTTACTGTTTGTAGGACACATGCTCAAGCAAATACCCCATTTACTAAACTATTTGTTATTTTTCCGCATCCAAGTCTTCTTTCTTTTGCACAATTTGTCATTAAACACAACCTTAGGCCATCTACCCTCTTCCATTTTCTCAATTTTCTTCAAATACCTTATGACTCGCACCATAAAAATTGATTTCAAATATATTATGACTTGCACCATAACAATTGCTTCAATAGGAGCAACCCCTAATTCACTTAACAAAATAGCATAAGGAATTGCACTTTTAATTTTGAATTTTTTTTGTAATCAAACGCGTCTGAATTTTCTCAATTTGTTTCCACTGCATCTTGGTTGTGGTGTTGGCCTACAGTTCACAGCCGTAGAGAATCACCGGAATCACTAGAAGCCCAAAAAGAGTTAGAGTGGTTTTCAAAAAGAGTGAGTTAGGTAAATCTCAACCTTTGATTTGTGCCTACTAAAAACATTTTAGAATATTTTGTGGAATTTAAATATCTACCATCCACCTAGTAGTTATTGATCATTAAATTAAAATTATAAAAACATTATTTCAAAAATGACACACCTATGGGGGGTAAAATTTCAATAAATTATAGCCTCTAGGATTAGCTCAATTGGTCAAGTGACAAGTCCCTATTGTTAAAATAATCTTTGCTATTGAGAGGTCACATTGAGCAAGCAGGACTTCAGGTGGATCTGTTCATATAGTAGTAGTCCGCTTGTTATATGTTTTGGAGCTTGTTTCTAGTAGAATTGGCTTATAATCCAATGGGTATTTGTAAGAATCACAAATTTGAGTTCTAAACTCTCTACAATCCAAGTGCCCAGGGGGTTTTCTAGGGTTTTGAATTCATATGTAGAGTGGAAAAATAATTTTAAATAATAAAAGATCATAATTTGACCATATATTGTTTTTGTTAACATAACATTATTATTATTATTATTATTAACTATAAAAATAATTCATATATTGTAGTCTACCTATTGTATGTTTTGGAGCTTTTCCAACCATATTTTCTTATAGAATTTTCTTATAATCTAGTGGGGATTTGTTGGAATCACAAGTTTGAGTTGTAAAGTCTCTAGAATCCAAGTGCCCCTGGGGTTTTCCAAGGTGTTGAATCTATATATAGAGTCAAAAAAGAATTTTAAATAACAAAAGATCATGATTTGACCATAAAAGGTTTGGTCTAACTATGACCAAAAACTACAAAACTGATAATACTTTGACAATTCCACTAACATATGAGTTAAACATATATACAGTTGGAAACCCTCAAAATATTTTTAAATATATTTTATAATAATTTAATTTTAATTTTTTTTTAAATTAAATTGAAAAAAAAAAAGTGAGATAAATCTCAACCCTCTATCCTAATAATCACTTAAATCCTTATCATCTATCTATTAATTATTAATAATTAAATTAAAATCTTAGAATTCTTATTTCACAATAAAAGAGAATAAATTATTAGTTTCATGGTTAGTAATTTCCCCATATATATATATATATATATATATATATATATTATTATTATTATTATAAATTTTTTGATTTAGTTTAAAATTATTTACCAAAAACAAATAATATTAATTTTATTTATTTATTAATAAAATTATTCAAATATATTAAAATATTTCTTAAGAAATAAAATGCAATTTTAGTTTTTATAATTATAATTCAAGAAAACCACGAAGTTTTCCTAGAGAAGTATATCCCAACATAATTATTAACTCTTGAAATCTACATGCTTAATTATTAACTCTTGAACTCTACATGCTTAGATAATTATAATTGTTGTGAATATTTTTTTATGAATTGAATTTTATTAACTTCAAAAACTAAGATTTACAGAGTGGATTCCGAAAATTTAGGTCAATTTCTTATTGGGAGACCATACCATATTTAAAAATAGATTCTCTTTAAGGAGGAGAGGGACAATTTTGTACTAAAAGATACAAAATTAACCAATCTAGAATTGATCTTAGTGGCCTTCTACATAAACCACTGTAAAAAAAAAAGGTCAAAAACCATAAACATTGCACATCTAAGTCTAGGGATATAAATCCAAGACTACAAATTAGATATATGTTTTTGGATCCTCTGATGTTCTTCCTACCATTGAAGCAATGCTTAGATGTTGTTTAATCTTCTCCATCCTCCGATTTAGATCCCTCAAGTTCCTATGCAAGTGTTCAAGGGAGTGAAGGATGTTCATGTGATTTTCATGTCATTCTGGAAGAGTCTTTCTCAGTAAAAACTTCATCAGAGTCTTTCTCAATAAAAACTTCATCTTCTAGTAAATATTTGTAGCCTCCTTGTACTAGTTAAACTATCCCCTAATGTTTCCTATGTTCGGGATCTAATCATACCATTATATAAGAACCTCCATATCTAAGAGGGGATTCCTTTGAGAGGAAGCTTCCCCCTTCACCCAGATGAGTTCTTCTTGTATGTGAGCTAGTGTGAGAACTTGATATCATGAGGAAAAATCCTCTATTCGATGGTGCATTCAGGTATGACCCTAGTGATTCCACTCTTTATAGTAGTCGACCCCCTTCTAACATGTGTCCACTAACGTGGCATGGAGGACAAAGTAGCTAAATGAACAGGTTCTAGCCAAGGCCAAGATAGACCTAGTGGTGCAATTGATCAAGGGGGATTCCATGTTATAAAAATGTCGAGAGAAGAGAATTCATGAATATAAGGGGAGGCAAGGAAAGGCTCTAGGACATCTAGATGCAAAAGAAAGAGAGGGGCAACAATAATTCTCCTTGGCTGCTGATTCCTCGCCCAACACCAAACAAAGAGATTACATAGATACCACAAAATAACGACACTTGGAATATAGTAAAGCAAAGAGAGAGGGAAAGAACTAGAGCCTCCAACATGAGATGAAAGGAATGACCATTATCTACATAAAGGAACCATCATTGAAGGAAGGGACCACCGAGAAAGAAAAGGGAAGAGACTCACTAATAGTACCAAATAGGTGAAAACAACATAGGAAATATATAATACTTCCACCCTTGCCTAGACACCTTGCTGACCTCCCTGCAAATTAACCAAGAAAAATAATTCAAAAAAAAGCTGGGAAACAACACATTATTACCTATTTCCAGAAGGAGCCAAAAATCTTAGATGGAAGTAGCAACTTCCCCTTGATAGAAATCCAACTGGGTGGTCAACTTCACCACTAGAAAAATTAATTGCATCGTTGCTCCATGTGCGTGATCACTCAATCCCAATCCCTAGCACTTCATATGCTTCCCCATTGGTTGCTGCTTAATCCCTTCCATAAGAGTGACATCAGTGCATGTCCGCAGATGTAACATCATTAGAGGAGTAATATTGTTCGTGCTCATCACATGAGTGAGCAGCTCGATCAAAGCACCTTTTGTTTACCATTCACACCTCTCCATCTTAATTCTTTTCACATTATGAACCCACAATGATGCATTTAACATTGTCACGGGTATGTTGCCACATGCCCCAATTCATTAGCTAGGTAATATATTGGAAGCCTCCCCCCCAATCCTCAATATTCACTCAATTCGGGGCTAAGAATTATTTGTGTGTCAACTGCCAACATGTGATGTTCAAACGATAATTTCAGAGTATGTTCTAGGTGGATGCTAATGGTTGAGAGTAATCTAAACACCATATTTTGTGAGAAAATCAACACTATTTTTATCAATTCATCATATGTTCACCATAATAATATTTGGAATACAAGACATAAGGGAGGAAAATTATTCTAGGAGGGATTTTAATTTTTAGCTCAATGAGATCTTATAGATGTGGATCTTATTTTTAAGCTTTTGGAGCATGTTTATGATGATTTATTAATCTCCTTCTACCAAAATCTTTGTGAGGCCTTGGGCATGAAAAAATGCAATCCCATACAAGGACCCATAGTTTCAACAACATTATTATTGTAGGTGCTAATTATTATGAAATAAATGAATATTGGAAAGTCTACTTGATCTCGAATTATTCTATTGTATCTGGTTGGCCTTGGACTATCTTTGAAAGGTCCATAAAATTTCAATTTGAGGAAAGAGGGTGAGGGAGGAAGCCAATTAATAGGACTAGAGACAAGAAATGGGGGATGGGGGGGGAGCAGAGGATATCCCTGGTTGGGGGAGGGGAACCACCCACATATAAGTATCACTTCATTTCATGAATCCTGCTAGTCCTATGGGTACCAAGAGAGGGATAGGATCCATTTCTTAACCTGGATTACAATAGAATTCCAAATGGATTTTGAGGGGATATACCATCCTTCAAAAATTCTTCGATTGCATTCTTTCCAAAACCCCCAGAGAAGGAAACCAGGTGAGAGGATCTAGATGTGGATAAGAACTAGATTGAGAAATGTTTCAGAATGCCAACTAAATGAAGTATTTAAATACTCGAGGGTCTCAACTTGATCTCATGAAATATTCATATAATATATTCCATTATCCCAAAAATAAGGTAAAATTATTGAATAAATGCTCTAAATTATTTGAGTGCAGAAGATATAAAGGACATCGAGAGGAACCCTCATAGTTTTGTTTTTGAATATTATCCCATGTTAATGGATTTTTCTACATTAACACCCAAAAGAAATTGGAGAAATTTGGCTAAAAATTTTGTTTCCATGTTTTAGACCATACCTATTCCAATTGCATATATTGATGCCCCACTTATAATTGATATTCTTCATTGACATAAAAAGTACCTTTTGATTTATACCCCCATCATAGTTTATCCTCTTTATTAGAGATTGGATCAATTTGTTTTGTAAAATTATCTATAATTTCTACCATAGTGCACCATCTCGTATAGGGAGCCATGTATCGGGTGGGATCCATCAAAGCCATCATTGGTGTACCTCCTCATTTGTTCAGTAATACACAATTGTGATTCTACCATGAGCTAGCATATGTTGGCTGAAACATTCCAATTGAATTTGGTTCCCCAATTTGGGAAATTGCTACCATAATTCAACCTAGAAGAAAGTTATGCGACCATTTTTAGTATCCCAAAAACAATGCTTTTAAATCAATCTCGTACCTTTTTTAGTCCAGAGTCGAGATTGATGATCTAGGGGATAAGGTGTTTAGTCTAATCAAGTTTTGTTGAGATTTTTGAGGTGCATAATTGCATTTCTAGTTTCTTTTCCAGAGATCAATACCTCCTTGGAGGTGCCTTGGAGGTGCCTCCATTAGACCTTTGCACCTAATACCATTGCCATGATGGATGAATCATGTAATCTCATTCCTTCCTTCGTATTTGGTTGGCACAATGTGTCCCATGCTACTAAGGGCCATTTATTTTCTAATTACAATCCACCTCAAAGGAAATATATCTGAATTCTATGAAATACTTTAATAGTGGATGATGGTGCCATCATTAATGAGCAAATGTATATAGGTAGAGCTTGAACTCCTTGAGAAGTACTAATCATCCAATGTTATTCAAAGACTAAAAGGTTCATATTGCTTATTTATTGTGAAATTTTAGTGAGAAGCTCCACCCACAGACTCCATATGAGTGATATTTCTGCCAGGGGAGCACCTAGATACTTTGACGAGAGTTTGCTGATTTGGATCCCTAATATTTGTGCTACATGTCACTAGAAAATAACATGAGTATTAAAGAACAAAAAAACATGAGATTTATTTCTATTAATATCCATGGATGTAAATCCATATTGAAAGTTTTCAAAGGTAAGTATTCATTTATGAAATATGGCTGAAAGGTTTTCCATCCTAGATTAGGATGCAAAGACTGACCAGGATGGATTTCTCTTGAAATTGGATTTCAGTTGGTACAATGGTTCTCTCTTCAGTACCAACAAAATATTATCTCATTATGTTGCAAATATTGTAAGTTCATTTGATGATTACAATAGGAAACACCTTGAAAATGGTGTAAATATCATCTCGTGATGTTACAAATATTATAAGTTCATTTGATTATTACGATAGGAAACACCATGAAAATGGTGTGGAGGTCCTACTATAGGAACTAAAGGAAGGGATTGGCTTGAAATTTGAGGATCGAGAGAAGAATTATGCGGAATTATTTATTGTAGTGTGTAATGATCATGTTGCCAAAAAATTTAGAATATTTGATGAGGATTTCTATGGAAGGGTTAGCACAGATGAGATAATGAGATTTATGGAAATATTAAATCTAGAGATTCCCATGGAAGACTTGGAATCAACTAAGAAATCAAAATCTAGAAGTGAGATTTAGTTTCTCACTTCCATGGAGTTTAGGGAATTTGATCACACATTGATATTTTTTGGGAAAGATGAGAATGCAGAATTTTTAAGATTTGGTGATTTAGATATTGATGATACAACCACATGTGAAGCATTTGGTATGTTTGACCAGAATGGAGATGTGTTTATCAGTCCAATAAAATTGAGTGATGTTTTGTTTAGATTGGGGTTTATGGAGGGGAGGGTCTTTGCTATTTCCATAGCATGAGTGAAAATGTGGATTTTAATGGGGATGGGGATGTAGATCTTCAAGATTTCAGGATCTTGATAACAAGATGGAGTTCCCCCTCGCATCGAATTTTATATGATGGTACTATTTAATGTTGGATGTATAGATTAATGTATCAACCACACTAAGAGTGCTATGGTATCCCAATTATGATTGATGTTTTATTGTAGGGTTTTTTCTTGTCTTGTATGCCATCACATTACATTTTTGTGTAAATATAGCTACACTTCAAGTTGTTAATTGAAAAATGCTTGATTTTTAATTTTTGTGTCTGGTGATTTATTCCATGGATTTTTTGGGTGATTGTTGGTTTAACCATTGTGTTACTCTAACATGTAAGCATATGTTATGTCAACTAGCATAGATCCATCTTAACTCTGGATCTATCAAGTCGAGATGGATCAAATCTCTTGAGTTGCAAACCTCTTTTAGAGTGAAAATATATTTGATCTCTCTCAAAACTTAGATCCAGAGTTAACATGGATCTAAGTTGGCATTCCCCCTTTAAAGCAATCCCCCACTTTTAAATAGGCCATATTCCACTCCTTTAAAGCATTTCACCCCTTTTAAATAATATTCTACTCCTTTAAAGCATTTCCCCCCTTTAAATATGCCATATTCCACACAAATATGTGGGATAATATCATGGGCTAATACATTGTTTTTATTTTAACTTGTGGTTATTTTTTATTTATTTATTTTATTATTATTATTTTTGTTTACATAAGAGGATAGGACAAGAAAATATAGTAAATTACGAGATCTCTTCCATACGCGTTGAAGTTCGACACAATTATTTGTGACTTTGTGTAGGGCTAAATAAAAAGAATAAAAATTGTTTTAAGAGATGTTTAGTTTTGATCAAACCACATATAAACTTGGTGGAAACATCATTTGTTTGAAGGAATATTTGAAAAATAAGAGAGAGAGAGAGAGAGAGAGAGAGAGAGAGAGAGTAATAACATAGATCAATTAAATAAATATCTGGAAAAAAAACATATAATTATGATTTCTTGATTATAAATTTGGTCAAATTTAAATTTCCTCCAAATTTAATATATATATTTCACAAAATATGACATAAGATTATTATTTTTGGTACTAGATAAATTATTAAATTAGTGGTTAAGAGTTTGGTTGAATTAAAATTTTCTTCCAAATAAAACATACATGTGTCTTTTCTTTTTTTCTAATTTAGGCTATTTCTATTATATTATACAAGGCAAAACATTACCTATCTCTTCCTCTGAGCTTGGCAAGCTAGTGTCGAAGGGAAGTATCAAGAGTTTGAAATAAAAATACGGACTACCCCAGACGGGGAAACCAGTCGACAAGTAGCACAAGTTAGGAGCTGCCCAGAATGGGAAACCAGCATACATAGTTGTTAAACTGAGACTGAAACATAACTAAAAAAATTTCCATAACATGTTCAAACTAGAGAGCGCTATGAGAAAACTAAATGAGAGAAGAGCACCTGACATCTGGAATTAGGGTGGACCTTCATTATTCTTGTTGGGGTTGGCGTCTTCTTCCTCGATCCTACAAACATAAAAATATTCATC
Organism: Pinus albicaulis; assembly: GCA_034641835.2. Taxonomy (NCBI): domain Eukaryota; kingdom Viridiplantae; phylum Streptophyta; class Pinopsida; order Pinales; family Pinaceae; genus Pinus; species Pinus albicaulis. The sequence continues at coordinate 649,762,658 of CM076573.1, read as the reverse complement.
ATCCTCCTTACTCAGTGTGTGGATAGGAGTCTGAAGCCGTGGTGACACCTGAGCATCTGGCCAGTTGGAGGTGGCCGCAAGTTGACTGGTATCCACTTCCTTGCCACTAGTGTCGCTGCTTCAACTTCAACCATCACTGGAACCCGAATTACTGCTGATACAATGGTAATCATTGGAGGCACTCTGCACCGGCAGAGCTTTCATCTTGCGAGGAATGAAGGTCGGCTCAGACTAAATAGTGGACTTACGCGGGCATTTTTTGGGCCAAATGCCAGAGGAAGCAGGCTAGGAGATAGGGAGCTGAAAGGATAATTGGGCAGAGAGGTTTATGGGGTCGAGCTTGCTCGGCTCCTCCCAACCTATAGAAAGGTTTAATTCCATTCCTAAGGCATTTGACAGAGGTGTTCTAGAGGGGAGGCTGCGACCGCCAGCCCTTCAACACCGCAAACTATGACACTTAGGCATGACAGACAAAGGAGCAAAGGCGCAGGACAGGGAGGGGACGCTTGACGGAGTTGCAGAGGAGCTACCTCTGCTTAAAAACACTAAGGGACGGCTACAACAGGACTAAACAGGGCCAAGAGCCGAAGACTACAAGGGAAACTAGGAGGCGAGCATGGAAAGCTGAAGGGAAAGCCGAATTGAGGCCTGAGAAGTGCAGTGAACAGGATTAATAGCCATGGAAGCAAAATCGAGAGTCATTAATGCTTTGCAGCAGGAGGATGTCTCAATGAAGTTGGCGGGGAGCGAAATAAAGGATGGCATGCTTGGGCATTTAACGTCGGGTGGGCGACCATGTGTGGGCACGTGGGGTGGACAACTGCCCCACCACATGGCGCCCATGCAGCCCATCCATTTACTGCATAGCACCCGCATCCAGGAGGTGGAGGTCTTTGTGAACCAGGAGAGTGCAATCATGTTTGAGAGCTTCATCATCAAGGGTGTGGAGTCGGCTAGTGGTGAGAGAACTGCTGTGAGTAACTCCTTTGTTTGCTAAGAGGTCCACAACAGCATTGGCAGTTCTTTTGATGTGCTTGAAGGTGACTGCAGAGTGGTTGAGGAGCCATTGTCCCAGGAGCTTGAAGCGTGTTGCTAATTGCCAACTCATAACAAACTTTGAAGCAGAGGATCTCGCCTAGAGGCGCTTGGCAACGTCTATGATGATTGAGAGTCCCCTTCAATTTCTAGAGGGAAGAAATTATTTTCTTGGGCTAAGAGGAGATAGCGAAACAACCCTTCGAGATCGGCGGAATTGTTGGTGTCCCAACCCATGGAGCTAAATAATATCAAGAGAGCATCTCCTGCTGAATTTCTGATGATCCCTTCAAAGCCAGCATCCCCAGGATTTCCCTTTGAAGCACCATCAAAGTTGAGCTTGAAGAGTCCAGGAAGAGGTGGAGACCATTTGCAGGGAGAGCAAGGAGAGTGGTTTGAAGGGGGCTCAAAGATCGGACACGAGCGAAGCGAGAGATTCCAATTGGACCATATGATTTTCTCCCTTGGATGAGAAGGGAGATTAGAGTCCTACCACCTCTAAAGCGCGGGGGTTTCTTGAAGATTACTAAATATGGTGGTCCATAGTATGTCAGGTGAGGTGGATTGGTCTCGAAAGATGCGGCGGTTCCGCTCTTTTTAGATAGCCCAAAGGATTTGCCCAGGGAGGATGATCTAGAGAGAGTTGAGAAGATCACAAAGGAAGGGCGTGGAGGGCCAATTTCGAATGGTGTTGAGAATGTATCCCTGTTTTATGTTTGATCTTCTGCTCAGAATCACTTCTTTGTCCCAAAGGGTGTTGGCTAGAGTGCACGAGTTGAAGAGGTGCTCAATGTTTTCTTCCGCATTACCACAATTTGGACATCGAGAGGGACCAATGAAACCTTTTCTGAGAAAATTATCCCAAGTGAGAATGCACCTTTTGCTAAGAAGCCAGAGAAAAGTAGAGATTTTTGGCTAGATTCTAGGATGCCAAATTTGGGACCAGATGGTATTTTGATGGTTTTGAAGATTGGGGAGAAGCAAGCGGTAGGCCTCTTTGGTGGTGAAAGTCCCTTGAGAGATGTATCCCCAGTGCACAATATCACCCCCTTCAGCAAGGCGAATTCTCCTTTTTGTCAATTCTTGGTTGATGTCATCATGAAGACCATGAACCTCCTACAGACGATCAGCTGAGGGCCATTGACGAAATTGAGAATTGATCTAAGGGCTCCATAAATTTTTAATTTGAGGGTTCTCCTGTTGAGTAAGAATGTCCTGCCAGGTCGAGTTGGGGAAGAGAGTGGCCAGCTTAGGCATCTGCTACCAAGAGTCGTTCCAGAACTTGGCCTAGGCTCTAGATCGAACTTCCCAGAAGCTGTGATCCCTGACAAGAGCCCTGTTTTGTTTCACAGCTTTCCATATGAGTGAGCCATCTGTCTCAATGTCAAGGTGAATTAGATCCCTGACTGGCTAGTTGTTTGTATATTTGGAGAGCTAGAGTTGTGCCTGGGGGACCTCAGGATTGGAGATCCACTGCCACTAGATTTTTTCTCCCATCACTGCATTACTGTGATGAGGATATTTGAGTCCCAGCCCACCAGAAGTTTTAGGAGCACACACATCTTTCTAGTTGACCAACACCCATTTCCTATTATCCTTCTTGCCTCCCAAAAGAAAGTTTCGTTGAAGGTTTTTGATGGATTTGAGGACCCATTTGGGGACTGCCAGCACTGAAAAATGGTAGAGAGGCATGGATTGGAGTACCGACTAGATAAGAATAAGGCGACTAGCAAGATTGAGGGCACGATGGGTCCAGAGGGAGAGACTATTCTCCAATTTGTATAAAAGGTCTTTCCAAGAGGCATTCTTGATAGCAGAGTCAATGAGGGGGGTGCCCAGGTATTTAGAGGGGAGAGAGGAGATGGAGAACCCCAGAATAAGGGCAATGTTGCGCTGGGTGAGGGGAGGAGTATTGAAGAAGAAATTTTGGGATTTAGCCTGATTGATAGTAGGACCAGCAGCAAGGGAGAAGCATTCCAAAATATCTTTGAAAGATTTGGCTTCCTTAACAGAAGGATGACCATAGAGCATGTTGTCATCCACAAATTACTAATGGGAGAAGGGGGGACGACGATGGATATTAAACCCTTTGAGGGAGCCTAGCCTGACATGGTGATTAATAAGTCTACCCAACCCTTCGGCCATAAGGACGAAAAGAAAGGGAGAGAGAGGGTCACCTTGACAGATGCCTTTGGAGGGCGAGAAGGGCATGGAGGGGGAACCATTTAGAAGAATGGAGAAGATCAGGGAGGAGATAAGACTCATTATCCAATGAATCCAGGTGGGGCTGAATTTGAAGGTAGACAACATTTGATGAATATAGGACCAACTGAGTTTATCAAAAGCTTTTTAGAGGTCGATCTTGATAAGCATACCTGGGATTTTGCCAGTTTTCAGAGAGTGAGTGACCTCATGGGTGATAATGGCTCCGTCAAGAATATGCCTGCCCTCTACATAGCTAGTTTGCTCCGGAGAGATTAAAAGGGGAAACAGAGGTTTGAGACGATTGGAAATTACCTTGGAGATGAGCTTGTACAGGACGTTGCAGAGGGAAATAGGTCTATACTTGCTGGGTGTGGAAGCCTGCTCCTCCTTGGGGATAAGAGTGAAGAAAGTGGAAGTGAGGGCAGGGAGCATCGAATGCATATTTCGAGATTCCTCCACCATCTCCTAGATTTACAACCTGATGTCTTCCCAGAAAAAGTGGAAGAAATTGGTGGTGAAACTATCCGGGCCCGGAGCTTTCTCGGCCTTAAGTTGAGCCATAGCTTGGTCCATCTCCTACAGCTGAACATGTATCAGAAGCATTTGATTGTGCTCTTTCGTAATGATGGCTGGGATGTGCTGGGTAATGGTGTTGATGGTCACCTGTCTGTCCACTAGAGGTTCTGCAAGAGTCTCCTTGAAATAGTTAAGAAGTTCCTGTTCAATATCCTCATGCGTTTCCAGATTGATACCTTGGCCGTTTTTTAAGGTGGAGATTCGGTTGACCATCCTTCGTTGGATAGTGGAGCGGTGGAAGAATTTCATGTTCTTCTCCCCCTCTTTAAGCCAACAGATTCTGGACTTCTACTTCTAGAGGATCTCCTCCTGCACTGCTCTTTCTTTGATTTGATTCTTGAGCTGTTGTTCTTGGCGTTCTAGCTCCTCCGTGCGACCTGAAGTGATAAAGTTTTGTTGGAGAGTTGCCATTTGAGTCTCCAACTCCCTTTGGCTCTTGAAGATATTTCCAAAAGTGCTCTGGTTCCAGTGCTTTAATCTGGATTTAATGATCTTTAGCTTTTTTTGAACTTGGTACATCTTGGAACCTTCTTGGGGGATGATGTTACACCACCATTCAGTGACCATTTCTTTGAAACCAGGGTGGGGTAGCCAGAACTGTTCGAACCGTAAGGGTTTATTGAGAGCTCTACCTGGCCTTACCCACTCCAGCTGTATAGGCCAATGATCGGAACCTGCTACAGGGAGGATGGTGGAGAAGATATCGCCCTTTGCTTGAATGAAGGCGTCTGAGATGAGAAAGTGATCCAAATGAGAAGCTATTTGCTGGGAGCCTCTTCTACAATTATTCCAAGTATGAAGCTCGTTGGACGAAGGAAGATCAATCAGCTGATTATGGAGAATGTAGTCTTTAAACCTGTGAATATCATTTTCCAGATGCATACGGCCTCCTTGCTTTTCTCTGAGGCTAGTGATCATGTTGAAGTCACCTCCCAAAATCCAAAGGGAGAAGGTGCGTTGATCATTGAGGGATTTGATGTCATCTACAAGCTGAATTTTGTGGGCTGAGGTTTGGGGAAAGTATACATTGGTGAGGAGACCGCGGATGTTGGTGCTAATAAGATGGAAGGAAGCTTGTATGAAATGAAGCGAAGCATGGAGATTAGAGAGGGAGATGATGGAAGGATTCCAAGATATGGCTAGACCTTTGGAGGCCCCCATGGCATCAACGACAACTGTATTGCAACCAGGCTAGAGCCTGGAAAAAATGGAGTGGAATGTGGTACTGGAGCATTTAGATTCCTACATGAAGAAGATATAGGGGTTATCATGCCTTATTCAATTTTTTATCATACGGAGCTTTGAGGGGCTAGTAATCCCTCTGATGTTCCAGGAAGTGAGCTTCATCATTTAGGGTGCTAGGTCAGTGCCTTAAAGAACTTTTTCAACTTAGGGTATCAGCCAGATTCAAGTAGCTGATCCCCTAAAGTTATCAATCTTTGCATATCTGTCAGCCTCCTCCTTTTCCTAGATTCTCTGATAATGTTGATAGTTTCCCTTGGATTATGTTCCCCCTTTATGCCCAGTTGCTCGCTTCCTTTTAGAAGTTGGGCTTTGAGGAGAGCTTCCTCCAAGCTATCTATTTGTCTGTCTGGGATGGTGTGATATTCCTTGAATTTACAAGCTTTTTCCAACCCAGTGATATCCAGGTCCCCAAAGTCAATGGTTTCTGGTTCTTCATCCATATAGATGATGGGGGTGTGGTTCTTGCCTCCTTCCTGTGCTTTCTCCTCAAGAGGAATAGCTTGAGAATCGATGTCCATATTAAAGCTGGGCTTCTAGGTTGAATCTCGGATCTTAGTAGAGGCGGAGGTCGAGATCTCTTTTTGCTTGTCCTTATTTATGGGACCTTGAGTCTTGTCTTGTGTATTTGGTCCAGGGAGGGAGAGCTAGGGGGGGATTTGAGCCAGAAGCGGGGTCAATGAGGGGAGTGGTTACTTGAGAGGCAGCTAGGGGGTCCTTCTCCGGGGTTTGGTTGGCCATAAGGTGAAAGCTATTGTTGGTGGAGGGCTGAGAAGGGCCAAGGTTGGGGGAAGGATTTTTTGCATGCCTTTTGTGGGAGGTGACTTTGGTGAAACCATCTTGGTCAGAGGAAAAAGGGCTAGCAATGGCCTTGGGAGGGATAGTTTGTAGGAAATATCTGAAGAGATGGCCATGCATGTGGAATTTGCAACAACAGAAAGGAACATGCTCATAATCAATCATTTGAATCCACTCGAAATCATCATGACATAAAATTACCGAGTCTGGGAGAGTTTTGGCGAGGTGCACGTAAACGCAGATTCTGGCATATGCAGTGTACCTGTTGTGTTTAGTTTCTTCCGTGATATTAAGGAAGGATCCCAAGTTGATGCCTATTTCTTTGAGGGTGATCTCCTCCCAATATTCCTGCGGCAGAGAATAGAGGCGGATCCAGACCGACGCCCAGTTGAAATATTCTTTGTTGGAGTTGAATTGCTCGACCCAATCTCAGAGGAACAAACCTGCAGTGTTAAAGAAGTATGACCCTCCATCCATAACTTGATTTTTGTCCTCGAGACAAGTAAAGATAATATTGAAGAAGCCTTTGGGGCCAAGCTAGAGGGTAACTTGGCCTTTAGTTTTCCATTTCGCATTTATCCAGCCATAGAGGGCTTTTTCAGTTGGCCAGAAGTCAATGAACTTTTCGATGAGAGCATGATCATGCATAAATTGGATTCTGCCATTGATCCATTCTACGGGGAAGTGAATCTTGGGCCTCTTGGGCTTGATAGGAATACAAGTCGAGGATGTCGCATTGTGATGTGTGTTGCCGAAGTTGTCGTCTTTTGCTTGGTTTGCAGGGGTTTCTTCTGATTTGGCAGAGCCTGTCTGATCATCCTAAGCCGTATTAGGTTTTCCAGATTTGTTGTGATTAGCAGAGTCATCAGCGTATCCATTGGTGGGGGGGGAGTATCAGATCTCCCCTTCGTTGAGGCCTCCATGCCGTTAATCTTCTGCAGACTGTAGATCTCGTGCAACAAGGCAGATGGGAGCGATCAAGAACTGTGACGACGCCTGTAGCGGGGGCGAGAGAAACCCTAGGGTTTCATGCCATGGTTTAGCTCAGTCATGCAATCCTCTCTTAATGATACATGTGTCTTAACATGTGGTATAAGATCAAATTATTTGGGAAGATTCATGGTTAATTTCAAATAAGCGTAGTGTAACCATATATATAAATGGCTAGTAAAATGTCTATAAACATCTAAACACTTACCTTATGATACATCTCACATTATCAAGATCTAAAAATCATAAAAAATATTATTGTTATTATTAATTATAAAAATAATTAATATATGAATTAGAACATATTTACATTTAAAAAACATGTAACAAGATTATGAGTCATGGAGATTCTTAACCTATAAATAGGATTCGTTACAATACCATGGGCCAATACCATGAATTACTAATATACCACATGCCCAAAAACCATGTTCATATTGCACATGTTGATATAACAATTTTTATAATTAATCAATTTAATTAAAAGGGTAGAAATGGCATAACTATTTTTATAAATCTCAACCTTTGATTTATGACTACCACTAAGGATGTTATATAATATTTCATGGAAGGTAAATCTTTATCATCATCTACTAGTTATTGATAATTAAATCAAAATTCTAAAAACCCTATTTCAAAGCATACACACCTATCCATGTAAAATTAAAATAAAATATAACTTTGTTTTAAAGTATTATTATTAACAATGATGAAAAGAATTCAGATAATCACAATCGTTTTATGAGCATGTTTTCCAGTTGATTTTTGTTAGAATATGGAAAGGATTTGTTGGAATCATAAGTTTAGTTGTGAACTCTACAAAATCCAAGTGATCCAGAATTTTTTTAGCATTATATATATATATATATATATATATATATATATATATATATATATATATATATATATATATATATATATATATATGAAAAAATTCATTTTAAGCAACAAACTATCATGATTTCACCACAAATTGTTTGGACCAAAAATTCTAAAATGTATAATAGTTAGACAATACCATTAATATATGAGTTAAACATATATACAATTAGAAAAACATGTAACAATATTCTCAACTATGGATATGCATCCCCACTTTATCATGAGATTCAAGTAAATAGACTTTTTTACAATACCACGGCTTATCAATACCAGATGCCCAAAAAATCATCTCATTTCATAGTCAATTTTTTTTAATATATTTTGTAATAATCTGATTTCATAAGTGTTTAAAATTAAATTAAAAGGGGTGTAGGTACCTTCCAAATAAATCTTAGCCCTCTATGGTAATGAACACTTAAAGTATTATCATCAATCTATTAATTATTAATAATTAAATTAAAATAAAAAATAAAAAATAAAAAAGTCTTATTCTAAAATAAACACTCCTACAAAGAATATAATATTAATTTCATGGTTGAGAATTTGGCCAAATTAAAATTTATTCGAATTTAAAACATATTTTATAATATTTCAAGATTAAATTATGGGAGAAGTTAGTATTCTTTTTATTCAAATAATTATTTTAACTTATGTTAAAATTATTTAAATAAACAATAATATTTTCATCCTTCTATAAATATATCACAAATATTTACAAGACATATTGATTCTCCCTGGGACATACTTTCATGATAGGAAACCAATATGACCACCAAGTGTTATAGGAAGAGTCCAAAATGTATTATACCAATCCAAAACACTGGACAAATATTCAAAAATATTTGCCCCTCCACTTAGACTATAAAACTATAAACAAACTAACAAGTTATGGCGCCATTTCCATTTAAAAATCATGAATGAAATAAAACCAAGATAGGAATTCCTCCAAATGCATCAAACTAGTTAGACGAGTTAGATACCTCTATGTGTATTGTATTGCTAGCAGGGCAATTTGTGTGATTTCTTGCCAGCAAGATGTGACTTCAATTGGGTGAGCCTGGCTCCAATGATGAGAACATGAGAGTGTAAGTGCTCGATGTACTTATAAATATCCACTGGGATGTTGGTTGAATTCTCTTGAGCAATTGATCTTTCTCAAAATTACTTTCCCTATGAGGGTCTTCATGTATCTGTAAAATTGAATAGCTTGGATGTATTGGTTTCTTCGAACCCCGTGATGGCCATTATTATTGTAGCAACAATGCTGCAACTCTCAAGGCTATCATATTTAATTGTCAACCTAGGATTTGTACATACTTAAGAGGAGTTGGAATTGTATGTGTAGTAACCACTGTCTCTCTTTTTTGCTAAATTTTATATGGGTGGAAATGTTGAGATGAGATCTAGTTGCCCAGAGACCATTCTAACTATTCTATACTACATGAAAAACTTAAAATTGTAGGAAATACAAGACAATAAGAAACCTATGTTGATTGCATTAAAGGGAGGCAAACCATTTTAACTACAATAAAATGAAATCATATCTATTCTATTGTGCAAAGAAAGCAAACAAACTACTAAAGTGAAATCTTGTAAATAGAAAACCCTAATTCTACAGGAAAGAGGATATTTCTACAATAGAATAGGTCAAATAATATACTTGGTCTTTCCGCTTCTAAATTACATCTTCAAGGTTATATGGGAATTATAACACATCAAAGAAGGTGAGTTATGACTTGGATGCACAACTAGGTGAGTTTCAAAATTGAAAACTGCTACAAAATTCTTTGTTTTTCTATAGGCTTCCCTCATTCTTTCATTAACTAGATTATGTGTTGTATCTCCTCTATCTCATACAACATTTTGATTAATGGATCAGCATCAAATTTATTTCATGTTGAGTGTGGCCTCAAACAAGGATGCCCCTTATCACTGTTGTTGTTTCTCTTGATCATGGAAGGTCTGAGCGGATTAATTTGAAAATAAAGGAATATGGAAAGAATCAAAGGGGTCAAAATGGTTTAATATATTACCCTGTCTCATCTCCTTTTTGTTGATGATGTACTCATTTTTCTAAATGGGTATATTAGTGACTCATTTTTATTTTATAACATCTTATCCATTTTTTGCAGGGCTACAGGGATGGAATCAAACCAGGGGAAATCTAATTTATCTAGCTCAAATTGTCCCCAACATGAACTAGTATATGCACAACAAAGATTTGCATATAGGATCTTAGATTTTGAAGAAGGCCTTAAATACTTCAGATTTCGACTCAAGCCCAACAAATATCTAATTGTGGAATGGATATGGCTTGTTGCCAAGATTGAAGCAAGAATAAACATTTGGCATCATCGATGGTTATCTAGGGCTGGTAGATTAGTTCTTATCAAATCGTTGTTGAAGGCCATTCCTATATATTGGATGGCATTATCTTGGATTCCCAAAGGCATAAAAATCATATTTCAACAAATATGTTAGAGATTTCTTTGGAGAGGTAACAAGGAAGGCAGGAATTTTGCATGGGTTAGATGGGAACTTATTTCAAGACCGAACAAATGGGGTGGTTGGGGAATTAAAGACCTGGGATGTTTTTCAAAAGACATTGTGGCCAAATTGGGATGGAAAATTCTCACTACCAAAAGCTTATGGATGAAATTCGTGTACAATAAATACATAAAACCTCTTCCAATCATAGCATGGATTTGAAGACCCACTAGGAGCAGGACAAATATTTCAACCATCTAGAGAACTGTTCTAAATTCCATTGATTTCATTAGAACATGGTTGGCTTGGAGAATAGGGTCAGGAACAAATGTCTAAATTGGTTTGGATGCATGGTCTGGTTGTGGAAACGCTCACATCCTTCCCCCTGGACTTATACAATATTTGGAGATGGCAAGTATTAGGCTCCTAAATCAAGTTGCATATGCAGACAATTTGACCATCCTTGGTCAGAAATGGAGATCCACACAAGAATTGATGATACCTGATCAATGGAGAGGGACTGGGAAAATTATATTAGTGCACTTTTGGAGACCCATGTAAGGATAAATGATCGAGAAGATGAACATGTATGGGCTAAATCTGCGCATGGTAGATATACTCCTAAAGAAGGATACATGTACATATATTCTAATCATGACCCTGAGAAAAGTGACTGGTGGTGGCACTTGCTTTCGAAATTAAAAGGTCAAACAAAAGCCAAGTTTTTTATGTGGTATTTATTGTGTAATAAGATACCTACAAAGGAAAATCTGTAGCACAGATCCTTTCAGGGCCCCTCTTAGTGTATTTTGTGCAAGAATAACTCAGAATCGATTGATCATCTTTTCTTGCATTTCCCAACAATTCAACTCATCTGGAACCAGATATATCAATCCTTAGCATTAAATATTAGGTGGTAGGGAGAATCCCTACAAATTTCTTGAGAATCATGGTGGAATAGAGCTCAGCCACTAAAGCTTCGTGATGTACCTTTACTAGTATATTGGGGCATATGATTAGGATGAAATCTGAACATTTTTCAAGATAGGAGTCATGATTGGACATCCATATGCTCTCATATTGAATCCTTATACAATTATATCCCATAAGACTAACAACCCCATCAAAATCATACCATTATCCATGAATCCATCGACAAATTAATACCCTTTGCATATTTTGATGGATCGGCTCAAAATATTGGATGTGGCGGTGGTGCAGTCTTGTATCTATCTAAATATCATTATTTCAAAATTAAGATGGGTTTAGGAAGGGGCACAAATAACTACTTAGGACTTAATAGTCTCAGGCTTCTCCTTATTTTCTCCCTTGAGAAAGGTTGTTGGCAACTAAAGATTTTTCGTGATTCCAAACTTGTTATAAATTGGTTCAATCTTCAGTCTTAATGTCATGTGCACACACTCAAAATTTTTATGGATGAAATTATTACAATAAAAGCATAATTTGACTATATCTCATGTCGTCATATATACAGGAAAAGGAACAAGATTTCTGAGAACCTTTCCAAGGAGGCAGTGCAATGAACTTGTAGTCATTAGATGATTCAGGATCAACATGATGGATAATACTTCTATCAGTATTATCACATACCCTTCATTGAACATCAAGAACAAGTGGACGAGGCTACATGACACATTACAAATTATTCATAGATTGTTTTTTTATTTTTTTACTTACTTATATTTTGATTATCAGAACTTCCACATGTATATATATCATGGTACCTCTTTTGATCGGTTACATTTATATAACAAACTCTTATTAGACATCATACAGTATAGTGACATTCATGGCCACAATTTTGACATATACTACTTATGAAGAAAATTATTACAACAATTTTAATATTTTTTTGATCATTTCACAAAAGTATTTTAAATTTCATTAATATATATATATATATATATATAATATCTATATATATATATATATATATATATATATATATATATATATATATATATATATATATATATATATATATATATTTATTTATTTATTTATATAAACAACACAACATTACATGGCATGAGAAGGCCACTTAGGGTTGAGACACTTAAGCTGTCAAATCCCAACTTTACACAACAAACACTTAACACCATGATACATTATTTTTCCATAAGTGATTGACATTCTGGCCATCCAGTAGCTATAACTTCCATATCTATAGCTTAGGTTTCTGGTAGAGCAGGAGATACTCATTTCCTTCTGATTTTAAATTCTTCACCCTGTGTGAAGACACTCTGTATACGTGTGAGGAACCTGACTAAGCTTTGAGGAGCATCCCTCCAATACAATACATACTTGGATGAGCTATACTGCATCTTGAAATAACTTGTATTCATAATGAGCTCCATAATGGCTTGTATTATAGTATTTCTTCCCCTTTGCAAACGCTGCTTATATTTTTCAGATATTATAGCAGGGTTGTTCACTAATACATTCATTTCATTCTGGCAATCCCCATAAATAATTTGGATCTTGTCTTCATTCCAGTCACATGTAGGGCTTGGGGCATAAATATTTCCGATCTCGTCTTCATTCCAGTCACACGTAGGGCTTGGGAATAGTACCTTTGTTGCTGCCACCGCAGTGTTTGTCACTGATATTTTCTTTCTGATCTTAATTTCTTCATCCCTTGTAAATACAGTCTCCAAATGTTGGAAAAACTTTGTTATGCCTTGAGGAGCATCTCTCCAATACAACACATACTTGGTTGACTTATATTGATGCCTAAAATATCTTGTATTCATAATCAACTCCATTATTTTTTCTGTTACAACTTCTCTTCGTCTTTGCAAGAAATACTTATATTCTTCAGTTAGCAAAGAAGAGTTGTCCACTGATTTCATAGCACGCTGGAAATCCTCATAGATAATTTTTATTTCATATGCATTCCAATATTTTGTAGGTCTTGGATGGAACATTTTGTCTGTACCTTATATCAGAAAACTATCTTCAGACTAGAATTATTATGGAAAAGATTGATTTTTTTTTAATGGACTAGGTTGCACCTACACTGGAGCTAGTGCCACCGTCGTTGTTTATTGGATGGAAAAAAAACGATCAACTCACATTAATATGCTTATCACCAAATTGTTCAAAGTTATGTTCCCCAAAAAAATAACTTTCATCTTAAACCCCTCTCCCCACCAAATTTGAACATAAAACCTGTAGCACTAAACACTAAATTAAAACAACTAAATGTTTAACAAATCACACAAAATATTATCCTATGTCATTATATTACTTCTCACAGTGAAATAACTATTGCATTATATGAATATGCCTTGAACACCATCAAAATATGTTTGCCAAGTCCCAAAGATCACAGAATCATTAATATGATTTTAAATGTCAAACTACTATTAAGAAATAAAGCTGCCTAAGAGAATATATGCTTCACATATATTCTCAGACTCACTATTTCACAGTCTAATTTCTCATTGTGCTTCTCTTTTTCTATAAGCTGATTTTTTAGAGTATCTATGCCAATTTTGTTTTCTTCCAAATATATTTTGAGATGATTTATTTCTTCAAAAAAATCGTTTTCTTCTAATGCATCCATAAAAGTATCACTAGAGTCCTTTTCAAAAGCCATGAGTAGTCTAATATCATGACCAGATTCTCCTTCTTCACTATTTGATAGACCATCACTATCTTCATGAGTATAATAGATTTTTCTATTGATAAACTATTTCTTATTTTCTTTAGCCACTTTCTTTCCTTTTTCATGACTATCTTTATGGGGACAATTAGCAGCATAATGACCAACTCTTCCACAAACAAAACATTTAAAAGGAAGCTTACCTCTGAACCTTGTGCCAAGTTGTAGCTTCTTTACAAAAATTATCTCATCTTCTTCTGAAACATACCCTGATACTTCATGTTCTTAATGCACAAGAAGGAGATCGCGTCGTGGAAAAATTATATCAATGCACTTTTGGAGACCCATGTAAGGATAAATGATCGAGAAGATGAACTTGTATGGGCTATATACACGCATGGTATATATATTCCTAAAGAAGGATACATGTACATCTGTTCTAATCATGAACCTGAGAAAAATTTATGGTGGTGGCGCCTGCTCTGGAAATTAAAAGGCCCAACAAAAAACCAAGCTTTTTATGTGGTGTTTATTGTGTAATAAGATTCCTACAAAGGAAAATATGTAGCACCGATCCATTCAGGGCCCCTCTCAATGTATTTTGTGCAAGAATAACTCATAATCGATTGATCATATTTTCTTGCATTTCCCAACAGTTCAACTCATCTAGAACTAGATATATCAATATTTAGCGGTCAATATTAGGTGGCAAGGAGAATCACTACAAATTGCTTGGGAATGATGGTGGAATAGAGCTAAGCCACTAAAGCTTCACAACCTACCTTTATTGGTATGTTGGGGCATTTTGTTAGGACGAAATCTAAACATTTTTCAAGATAGGAGTCATGATTGGACATCCACATGTTCTCATATTCAATCCTTATACAATTTATTCCTAGAAGACTAACAACCCCATAAAAATCGTACCATTATCCCTGAATCCATCGAAAAATAAATACCCTTTGATGGATTGTCTCAAAATATTGGATGTGGTGGTGGTGCAGTCCCAAAACTATCTAAAGATCAATATTTCAAAATGAAGATGGGTTTAGGAAGGAGCAAAAATAGCTACTCAAAACCTAATAGTCTCAGGCTTCTCCTTAGTTTCTCCCTTGAGAAAGGTTGTCGGCAACTGCAGATTTTTGGCGATTCCAAACGTGTTATAAACTGGTTCAATCTTTAGTCTCAATGTCACGTGCACACACTCATAATTTTAATGGATGAAATTATTACAATAAATGCACAATTTGAATATATCTCATGTCATCATATATACAAGAAAAGGAACTAGATTTCTCACCGTCTTTCCAAGGAGGCAGTGCAGCGACCTTGTGGTCATTGGATGGTACAGGAACATGATGTAGAAGACTTCTATCGATATTATCACAGACCCTTCATTGAACATCAAAAACAAGTGGACGAGGCTACATGCCACATTACAAATTATTCATAGATTGTTTTTCTGTTTTTTTGCTTATTTATATTTGATTATCAAAACTTCCGCATGTATATATATCATGGTATCTCTTTTGATCGGTTACATTTATATAACAGCTTCTTATAGACATCATGAGTACATGGTATTCATGGCCACAATTTTGACATAATTTTGACATATGCTACTTATAAAACATCTATAACATGTAATTTTCAATATTATATATAATGAAAATTACTATTTTTTCTTTCTTTTTTATCATTTCACAAATGTATTTTACATTGCATATATATATATATATATATATATATATATATATATATATATGGCATGAGAAGGCCACTTAGGATTGAGACACTTAAGCTGTCAAATCCCAACTTTACACAACAAACACTTAACATAACCACACCATGGAAAACGCCATGATACATTATTTTTCCACGAGTGATTGACATTCTGGCCATCCAGTAGCTATAACTTCCATATCTAAAGCTTAGGTTTCTGGTAGAGCAGGAGATACTCATTTCCTTCTGATTTTAAATTCTTCGCCCTGTGTGAAGACACTCTCTATACGTGTGAGGAACCTGACTAAGCCTTGAGGAGCATCCCTCCAATACAACACATACTTGGATGAGCTATACTACATCTTGAAATAATTTGTATTCATAATGAGCTCCATAATGGCTTGTATTATAGTATTTCTTCCCCTTTGCAAGCACTGCTTATATTTTTCAGATATTATAGCAGGGCTGTTCACTAATATATTCATTGCATTCTGGCAATCGCCATAAATAATTTGGATCTCGTCTTCATTCCAGTCACATGTAGGGCTTGGGGCATAAATAATTTCGATCTCGTCTTCATTCTAGTCACACGTAGGGGATTGGAATAGTACCTTTGTTGCCGCCGCCGCCGTGTTTGTCACTGATATTTTCTTTCTGATCTTAATTTCTTCATCCCCTGAAAATACAGTCTCCAAATGTTGGACAAACTTTGCTATGCCTTGAGGAGCATCTCTCCAATACAACACATACTTGGTTGAGTTATATTGCTGCCTAAAATATCCTGTATTCATAATCAACTCCATTATTTTTTCTGTTACAGCTTCTCTTCCTCTTTGCAAGCAATACTTATATTCTTCAGATAGCAAAGAAGAGTTGTCCATTGATTTCATAGCACGCTGGCAATCCTCATCAATAATGTTTATTTCATCTACATTCCAATCTTTTGTAGGTCTTGGATGGAACATTTTGTCTGTACCTTATATCAGAAAACTATCTTCAGACTATAAGATTGATTTTTTTAATGGATTAGGATGCACTTACACTGGGGCCGGTGTCACCGTTGTTTATTGGATGGAAGAAAAATGATCAACTCACATTAAGATCGTGATATCACCAAAGTTGTGTTCCCAAAAAAATAGCTTTCCTCCAAAACCCCTCTCTCCACCAAATTTGAACATAAAACCTGTAGCACTAAACACTGAATTAAAACAACTAAACCTTTAACAGATCACACAAAAGATTATCCTATCTCATTATCTCATTCTATAACTTCTGCCTTGAACACCATCAAACTATCAGTTTTCCAAGTCCCAAAGATCACAGCACCATCAAACTATCAGTTTTCCAAGTCCCAAGGATCACAGAATCATTCACAGGCTTTTAAATTGTCAAACTACTATCAAGAAATAAAGCTGCCTAAGAGAATATATGCTTAAATACCTCATAAGTACCTCCTACATCGCTACTCTGATACAATCTCTCCAGAGAGCGCAAAAGGTCAGGAGAAGCACAGCACAACACAAAACAGAAACGAGAGCATACTCCCATCGCCTTATCTCTCGCCTTTATATAGGTCTGACGCGGATTCAAACCTAGGTTAAGGAGTTGTTTATCCAGGCAATGGAATAGCTCGGACGACAGTTTTTGGCTGGAATCCACGCAACTAAAATTCAAGAAATCAAGTAGCTGGAGTGTTTGGAATCCATTTTTGAGTGGAAATGGATTCAGCACTATCAAAAACCCTTAGGGCACTCAAAATACTAAAATTTAACAACTGTAAACAAGATTCTGATAAGATCTTTGCCAGATTTTTTCAAAATCTTTGTTGGATTCTAAGCGAAAACATTGCCTAAATAGACTACACGCCCAGATTAATACTCAACATAATTTGAGAATATATGTGAAGGTGACACGTGTATGGTTGATGATGCGTACAGACTCTTTGTATATGGACATAAATCCATTTAAGTTTTAAGGGAATACATGCTTAAAATAAAGTATGTTCAGATGTGATTATAGAAAGATTTTATATTTACTTTATCTGTTTTATAAATTTGAATAAAGAAAAATATATGCTTAAATAAAGTAGGTTCAGATGTGATTATTATAAAAAGATTTTATATTAAAAAAATAAAAAAAAATAAAAAAATTATATTTATTTTATCAGTTTTATAAATTTGAATATTCCTTTACTTGGAAAAAGTTTATTCCAAAATATGTCATCGAATATGTTTGAGAAAAAACTTATAAATAGATTTTCTATTTTCAATTTTTTAAATATTTTTTATTTTTATTTTTTAAATAGTGTGGATGTATTAATAAATTTTAATTTTGAAATTTTATTTTTAATATGTAATATAGATTTTTAAAGTAATTGTATTTTTTTAATATGGTTAATGGATTTCAAATATTTGTTACACTATTATTTTTTTAATTTATTGAAGCAACAAAAACTATGATAATTTAGAATAATCTTTTTTTAATTTTTTATTTAATTTTTTATTTTCTTAAAATATAATAAATTATATAAATTTTAATGTAAATTAATTTTCTTTTTATTATTATAAATAAATATTTCTATTTTAAAATAAATAAATTTATTTTAGAAAAGCTTTTGAAACGATCTTCCTTTAAAAAAAACCTTTAAAAAGGCTTCTCAATTTTTTTTAAACATAAGAATAAAATGTTAAAGAATTTTATTTAATTATTTATTTTCTTAAAATCTAATAAATAAATCTATTTTATTTTTTTCATATTTTAAATAAATATTTGTATTTTAAAATAAATAATTTTATTAAAAAAAAACTAATTTTAAAATAACCTTTGAAATGAACAACTTTACTTTAGAATAACTTTTGAAATGAACAAATTCTAAAAAGATACAATATATTTCGTTATAAGTGGATAACATAATTCTTTATATATATATGAAATAGTGTTGATGTGTATAACAAATTTTAATTTTAAATAAATATATTTTATTTGCAAGGTTATATATATATATATGGAATTTTTATTTTATTTTTATAGATAAAAATAATAGACCGGTCTCTAGAATGGGGTTTTTACAAGTGCTCCTTGAGCTGTATATGCTTTTTATAAGAGTATTTCCAGTATACAAAAAAGATTCTCTCTTATTGTGTCTCTGGCTTGCTATATTTCCAAAAAAAAAATGGGTATTAAACACATATGATAATAGTAGTCCCCTGTCTCGATATATTCTGTCATAAAAGTGTTTTCACTGTCACATGAGTGTAATAATATAACTGAAAAAAAATGTATGCATCCTTGATATCAAAAAGAATTTAAACCCTGTGAATCTCCTCTAAGTTAGAAGAGAGATCCATGATTTTTAATGTGCCTGGAGAAAGCGTGAGAGCTGCCTTAGACAAACCGTTGACTTCCATGTTTAGTTCCCGGTAAACATGTTTGAACGTAAGGTGTTGGAAATCTTGCACTAGGCACTGAATGCTTCGAAGGATGGCTAGAAGATGTGGTGAGTGGATTTGTGTGTGTTGTAGTGCCCAGTCGACCACCATTTTGGAATCTCCAAAACACTGTAATGAAACAATGGCTTTGCTTTTAGCCACATGAAGTATCGCCCATAAATATGCAAGCTCAGCCTTACTGTTTGAACTGTGTCCAGGAGCAAAGGTAATGTGAAATTTGGATTCTGGAGAGATATGAAGGACTGCCCCTGTGCCCGCCAAAGGAGGAGAGCCTTGACTTGCACCATCAAAAAATTCCCATGAAGAGCCTTGATCGATAATTGGAGACACCACTGTACGTGCTTTGGTCGTCTTCAGCAAGCATTTGTGCTCGATTTCCCAATGTACAATCATCGCCGCGGTCAACTCTTTAGGAATGTATTTGCCATTGAAAATGGCCATGTTTTGTGCTCACCAAATGCCATATGTGAATAAAGAAGGGAAGGCTGAAAAAGAGCTTACCCCGGGCTCCGTCCACCACTGCTTCAGCCTTGACTCAAAAGAGTCTGTCGATGCCTGACGAGGAGCAGATATAGATGAAGTAGATCAGAGCCAAACTGCTTCTGCATAAGAACATAGGAAAAATATATGAGAACATGATTCAGCAGCATTACCACAAAGGGAGCATTGGCTAGGGCCCTCCCAACCCCGACGTTGTAAGTTGTCCCATGTCAGGAGACGATTTTTGAGAGTCAACCAGGGAACTAATTTTTCTTTTAATGGGCCTGGAGATTTCCATAGAGGTTTCTGCCAGAAATATGTTTCCCCCCGGCCATGGATTCCATCGCGACTTTATATCCCTATTTCGCAGTGTATGATCCATTTGTTCCGTTCTTTGTCCAAACTAGAGAATCCTCAGCCTCATGATCAAGGAGAATAAAATTTCTCACAATTAAAGAAATAAAGGAGTTCCATTCCACTGTCAGGTTATTTTGAAGTCCCATAGAGTGGGCATCCTTCCATCCAGGAGTTCCCCAAACCTGAGGTGTGTTTGCAGTAGCGTCCACGATGGTATGTATGTGATTTTATTTTAGGATGGATTGCAGGCCTTCTGAAAGATGGTATCCATCTCCCGACCCAACCCACAGATCCAGGCCAATGCGAACCTGTTCACCATTTCCGATATTCCATGTCATCCATTGACCAATGAGGGGGAAGGCCAAGACCATTGCCTTCCATCCCATGGAGGCATTTTTATGTGATTTGTTTGGTGATCTGAACCAGGATGAAATTGATTGACCTAGGATATATTTTGTACACATGACTCTACCCTAGAGTGATCCCATATTTTCTGTCAGTCTCCATAAAGATTTTGCAGCAAGTCAAAGACAGAATGTCAGCAGGTTTTTTATGTCCCAGCCTCCAAAATATTTTGGAAGGGCAGTGTCGTCCATTTCACCAGTGGAATTCCTCAGCATTTTTGCTTGCAGTCCATAGAAAGGAAAAACATTTTTTCTGAATTTTGTGAAGTATTCCTTTTGGGAACGAAGCAATAGTGGCCCAATACATAGGAATGCTTTGAAGAACTGATTTGAGTAAAACCAAACGTCCTCCCTGGGAAAGAAAATGATTTTTCCAATGCATGATTTGTTTTTCAACATTCTGATAGAACAACAACTAGTCCCCAAAACAATATGATTTTGGTTTTAACACGAAGCCCAGATATTTAAAACCCATATCCCATCCACTTGTGGGAAAGGGGAGTGAGAGCTTGAATTGAGATATAGTGTGCTCATGTACATTATTGTGTGCCAAACGTGACTTATCAATGTTTATCTGCATCCCAGTAGCTTTTTGAAAGAGGAACGGGATGTCTTGAAGAATTCTGGCATTCTCAACAATTGCATCACAAAAAAGGAGAATGTCATCCACAAAGAGGATGTGGGTGAGGGACTCAACACCTGCTACGTGAATTCCTTTTAGACCTCCGATAGTTTTTGCATGTTTTCATAAACGACTTAAAGCTACAACAATCAACAGGAACAAGAAAGGAGAGAGTGGACACCCCTGTCTAAGACATCTTGAGGAACGAAAAAAGGAAGAGGGCAAGCCATTAATCAAGACAACAAACGTAGCAGATTGAATACATCCCATAATCTATTCCACTACTTCCACTGCAATGCCAATCTAGATGAGTAAGAGCCTGAGAAAAGTCCAATTTACTCTGTCATATGCTTTAGACAGATCTAGCTTTAGAGCACAGGATGGTTTTTTATTGAGATGAATAGTGTGTAGGGTTTCCTAAGCCAATGAGACTGCATCGTGTATTTGTCTTTTGTATAGGAATCTGAATTGTTCTTCCGAGATGATGCAGCTTAAGATCGGCTCTAAATGCTGAGAAATTATTTTGGAGATTAATTTGTAGATCAAGCTGTAGCATGAAATTGGACGAAACTCGTCAAATTCCGTGGGTGAGGATTTTTTAGGGATCAGAGCAATGAAAGTCAAGTTTATTGAGCCCGGCATTTTTCCGGATCTTTGTGATCCCTTTATCACTAACAACAAGTCATCCTTCAATAAATCAAAAAAAACCTAGAAAAAAATCGATCATTAAACCGTCAGGTTCGGGACTCTTACCCTTTTGGAAGCTTCTAAGGATTTGTTCAAGCTCTTTTTCATCCACTTCTTTTGTGACGGCTTCATTCATTTCATCAGTGATCAAACGAGGGAAAAGTTGTAATACCTGTAGAATTTCATGAATGGGGCATCCCTCTGGAGCTGTAAAAACTCCTTTGAAGCGTTGAACCCCTGCCCTGGCTTTTTCTTCAAAGGATCGAACCATAACTCCATTTGTGGATTTTATTTCAAAAATGGAATTTGTATTTCTTCTATGGGTAGCAAAACGATGGAAATATTTTGTATTATTGTCACCTTCATTGATCCAAATCACGCGACTCTTCAAGCGCCATAACTGTTCTTCTTTTTTGAGTAAATCATGTCGCTTCAATTCTAGTGACTTTAAAGATTCCATTTCCCTTTCTGTCAAAAATCTTGTAGTATTTTGTTTAAAGAGCTCACCTATGTCAAATTCTGTGTTTTTTAATAGTTCTTGTTGTTTAGCTCGAAACGCCCTTGCCCAAGCTTTTGTAACCTTCTTAATATTTGTGAAATTTTCAGCCCACATCTGCATGTACATATGAGACTGAGAGGGAGTCAAATGAGTCCAGGTTGAAACCACCAAGGCCTTATAATCGTCCTCCAACAGCCATGCAGGATTAAATTTCATCGGGGGAGGAGGCTTTGTTTCTGGTGCTTCCAGGGTTAACACAATGGGAGGATGATCGAAGAGGCTACCAGTCTCAACACAGGCCTGTACCCGGAGGTGTGTAGCTAATAGGGATTATGAGATTAAAAATTGGTCCAAAATTTTCGCTATAACATCGTAGTTTTTCCTATTATTTTGCCACGTGGGCTCCAATTTTTTGGGTTGAACATCAACTAAGCCATGGTTATCTATAAGGGACTGAAAAAAAGGGGCAAGAGAATTGGACCTTGCTGAGGGCCCCCAAATCTCGTCCAGAGAAAGCGTAAAATTTAAGTCGCCACCCAAGATCATATTTTGTGAGTTCCAACTTCCTGACTTCTGTAGTAAAAATATCCTTCCAAAATGTCCACTTATCGCCACAGGGACCATACATATTTAAGAGAGAAAAGGTGCAGCCAATTTTAGGATCGAATATGGAAGTCATTATATAGGAGGGGAAACAGTCGGAGGTGAGGACCGCAAGGGTCGGGCTCACAGTGGTGATAAGGCCCCCCTGCTAAACCCGAGGCATCCAAAGTAAAAAAATACCAATCTATTAGCCATTTACATAAAATTTCTTAAGCATGAGTGCCTGACAATTTTGATTCTTGGAGAAATAAAAAATCAGGTGTGATAATTTGCCACAGCCGTTTGAGGGCTAGCTGGGAAGGGGCGCCCCCAAGACCCCGCACATTTAAGGAAAGAATGATCATTTGAGGCCCTTTTTAGGGGCACTCTCTGCTCTAAGAGCCCTTTGTATGGTCTTTTGTTTACCAGCATTTACATGCAGTGTGGCCTAATTTTGTGTCTTGGACAACACGGTCTTACGTCCGAGAGTAATCTTAGGTGGCGGCACCAAATCAAGGCCACCTTTGATAGAGTGATCGAGACTAATACGGAAGGAATAACGAGAGTGCAATTTAGCAGTGTAGGGGTTGGGGGAAGGGCATACATGGGCCATAGTATAGGCACCTCGGGGAGGAGACATAAGGAGGGAGACAGTGGGTCGGGAAAAATGGATGAAGGAACATCTAATAATGGGGCCTCAAGAGTGGGGACGTGAGAAAGGCAGGGGGAGATGACATCACTGCCAATACATTTAGTAATAGGAACATGTTCGCACGAATTAAAAGGAGGAGCAAAGTCATCAACGGGCATACCTTTGGCTGAAGAGGAGGAGGCATCATCCAATTCAAGAGAAGAAACAATTTTATCCTCCGGAGGGGCTACCATCTTAGGAGAAGCAGGGTGTTTGTCTTGTTTGCCACCCAAATGCTCCTTTTTTCTCCACACCCTTTTGAATATAGGCCGAGAGTGATCAGGATGTTGACAATCCTGTGCCAAATGACCAACCTTCCGGCATAAAAAGCATCGAAAAGTAAATTTCCAATAGTCTAAATTCTGCGTCCATTTACTTCCATGCATCTTGAGGACAATTCCTTCATAAAGGCCATCACCTATGTCAAGTTCTACTTGGATCTTTGCACACCGCCTGTCGAATTTTGTGTCCCAATCCTCCTCAAGAGTGACAAAGGTACCAAGTTTATTTCCAATAGCCTCAAGGATATTTCGCTGCCAGAAAAATTATGGAAGACCGAGAAGGATAACCCATACTTTTTGCAGGTTCTGAGGAGAGCGCTCTGCGTTAAAACTAACATCCCAATTTTGTAGGATTAAACCTACCGAACCCCAATTCCATACACGATCTATGAGTTTAAGTTTGTCTTCCATTGAAACAACCTTGAAAAGGAGCTAGACTCGTGAAAGTTGATAAAAAACTGGTGTATATCCCAGAAGTGGCTTCCAGTGTTCCTCCAACCAGCATTGAATAGACTCCTTTGAGGCCATCCGCCTGCAAAAATGCCCCACCAAAGCCTTTTCCAAATAGTTTGGGACTTCAGAGATGGGGATATCGATGCCAACCACAAATTTAGCAGCATCAGATTTGGCCCTGATGCTCTTATGTCTGCGAGCAGATTGTTTGGGCGAAGACCGAGGCACCTCATCAATGGGGATAGAGTACAGGTCGGGAGGAGAGGGGATGGACGGGCCATCATGAGCGGGGGTGGAAAACGGAGAGCCAGAGACGCCAAGAGGACAAGGCGAAGTGATTTTTTCAGCATGAGTGGCCCGACACATAAAGTCGAATTGACCAGGAAGTACTTGTCCTGACTCGGGACTGAACGAAAGATCCAGCTCTTCATCAGTCATGACGACGATGATACGAAAGGCACGTAGAAAACCAATGGCAGCAGAGATTAGTGGAACAACGTGGCAGCATGATAAGCAGCGATACGGAGTAGAAAGATGGAGCCGGAGGAAAGGACCGAAAGTAACCGAAAACCCAAACCTAAATAGAAAAACTACCCAAGCCAAAATAACAGGCCGAGGTGGATTACTTGTGTGATCCTAAGAGGATCACACCGTAGGGGTGCGAGACGCAGAGGCAAAGCCGCAAGAGCCACCGAGACCAAAAATTATCTCAAAAATCCTATATATATATATATATATATATATATATATATATATATATATATATATATATATATATATATATATATAATTAATTTTCAAACCCAAAAAATATTTAAAATAAATATTTTATTTGGTATAAGGTGTATATAACAAGTTGTTAAAGGTGCATAATATAATTTTGTTTATATGAAAGGGTGCAGATGCATTGATAAATTTTAATTTTGAAATTTGAGTTTTAATATGTAATATAGATTTTTTAAGTAGTTGTATTTTTTTATATGGTTAATGGATTTTAAATATCTGTTATATTATTATTTTTTTATTTGTTAAGTTAACAAAATTATAATGATTTAGAAGATCTTTTCTCAATTTTTTTAAAGACATATATATAATTATTATTATTATTATTTAATTATTATTTTTTTAATATCTAATAAACCATATAAATTTTAGTATAAATTATTTCTCTTTTCATTATTATAAATAAATATTTTTATTTTAAAACAAATAAATTTATTTTAGAAAAGCTTTTAAAACCCATCATCATAAAAAGAAATGAAATTTAAAATAAATTTTCAAAAGAACAACTTTACTTTGGAATAACTTTTGAAAAGAAGAAATTCTAAAAAGATAGAATATTTGTTCTTAAGAGTGCTTAGCATAATTCTCTTTTTATATA
Organism: Pinus albicaulis; assembly: GCA_034641835.2. Classification (NCBI taxonomy): domain Eukaryota; kingdom Viridiplantae; phylum Streptophyta; class Pinopsida; order Pinales; family Pinaceae; genus Pinus; species Pinus albicaulis. The sequence continues at coordinate 649,737,207 of CM076573.1, read as the reverse complement.
TGAAGTAGTGGTGATGTGTATACATAATTTTTATTTTTAAATAATAATAAAATTGTTTGCAATTATATATATAGTTTCACATGAAAAGTGTGTGATATATTAACTAATTTTGTAATTCAATTTTTAATATGTAATGTAGATTTTTAAAGTAATTGCAATTTTTTTATGTATGGTTAATAATTTTTTTGGAGATATGTTTATTGAATATTTGTATTGAGTATATTTACTTCAAGGATTATTTCTTGTTTATTATAGAGAAAATTGAATTTGTAATCTCTTAATAACAAAGATGATGTTTTAATGATGAAGATTCACTAATTAAATTAATTCAGAAGGTTGTGCAATTTAAATTTTTTATTTGTAATATATTCTTAATTATTATATTTAAAATTAGAAATAAACTATAATTTTTAAGTAAGAATAATTTTTGAAACTTCAACAACATAGTTGACTAAAACCATGGAGACCGCACTAAATCAAGGGCTTCGTCAGGCCTCAATTATGACTGAATAGCAGGGCGTCCAACACAGTGGGCGATGGCCTCGTCGTCCCCTCCGCATGGGTGATCATTGACAGCTACACAACTTGAATTTTGTATCCCTTCTAATGAGTGGTCCAAAGTTTGGGGGGGGGGGGGGTTGACATCCTTCCATGACGTGGTGAAAAAAACCCATTTTTCTAGTCTAGCAATGCAGCGCCTGGGGATTCAGCCTCCATGGTTGCAAACACCTCTACTATGGGAGCCCAATGGCAGGCTAGAGGCTGCAATCGATGCCTACCAAAATCCAAAAAAAAAAAAAAAAAACCAGATTTGTGATACCCAACAATAGGTTGGAGAAATCGCACTAGTATATGAAAGATCATGGCCTGATCTGTAAATTCTTGGGGATCTGGCCTCGAGAACAAGATATCCTACAGTGGATCCAACATAAATGGGCCCCCAAAGGTCAGGTTGAACTCTGCCTAAGAGCTAAGGGTTTCTTCACCGTGATATATGCAAATCTCAAAGATAGGAAAGATATCTTCGAAAACGAGCCTTGTTTCATGAATAGTGCCGAACTTTTCCTCCGTTATTAGGAATAATGTTATAACCTTGATAAGGAAGAGTTTTAGGTTTCTCATGTGCTAAAATTGGCAATAGAATAGGCAGGAATAGACAACATAGGGAAAGATAAGCATGAGATCATTTATTATTCACAATGATATACATTTATAGTACATTAGATGACCCTTGGATTTCACATTCCAAGGTCTATTGGACTTCGTATGTCCATTTTCCTTCTGCACCAACCCTTAGAGGATTAGGTGTCCAACCCCCCCCCCCCCCCTCCCTCCCTTAATTCGAAGGGGTATGTGTGAGTCTAAGAAGAGATCTATAATACAAAATGGCAGCACTAGGCTGAATGTGCTCTCTGAAATGTTGGCATAAGGAGGTGGTTTAAGGATGACCACCAACACTGGAACACTTATTGTAGTTCTTGGAACTCTTCCAAATTTGGGAAGAAGCTTAGGTCTTTTGCTAGAGGAAGCACTCCTCATATATTGAAGAGGGAGACCTTAAACCTAGAAGAAGGGAGGTCTACAACATGCAGTGGTTTAAGGATCAATACCAACTCTGGAATGCTTAATGCATTTCCTGGAACTCTACCAAAAATGGCAAGAAGATGAAGTCTTCTGCTAGAGGAAGTGTCCTGAATTCTTTGAAGAGGAAGAATATCAACCTCGCATAGGTGGTTTAACTTTGACCACCAACCAAAGGCATGCTCATGGGAATTTTTGTCTCTGGCTACAACTCTGAATCTGGAATGGCAAGTTGTGGCTCAGGCTCACTTGAACTATTGTGTCTTTGGCTACAACTCTGAATCTAGAATGATCGATTGTAGCGCAGGCTTGCTTGAACTATTTGTCTCTGGCTTATAGATGACCATCACTTTCCCCCTGTCAGATACAAGGTGAGATGATGGCGAAAACTCAACTACACTATTGTTCAATACTCTAGAGCAAGTTCTAACATATGACTGAAACATCTTCTTGGTTTTTTATGCCCATTTCCAAGAAGTGATCCATCCAAGATGAATCTTTGTTCTTGCAGGAGGCTTGTTTCTGAAGCATATGTGTGAAGAATGAGTGTGCCGACTACAGTGCTTGCATGGGTGAATATCAAAACAATGATATTTCATATGTCTAACTCAATCACAGTTTTGGCATTTCACAATCTGTTGTTGTGGAGGAGAAGAAACTAGAACAGTAGAAGGTGAATTGTCATGAAGAAATTCGGCACTGTGAAATTTATGGGCTTGGAGTAGTTTGGAATATTAAAGAACACCTCCTTGTCATATACAAGACCATTTATGTGCTATTTATGGACAAGCTCTTCCCAAGGTCTGATGATGGGCTTGGGAGGTGGAACCTAAGCTTCTTCATCTCCATGCAAATCTGCTCTTGAAATGGACATTGAATGTGAATCAACTGCAACATTATTGACTTGTTTCTTATGGGAGTCTCTTTCAATGTTCTGAACAAAAACACGTTCAAAATGATGACTCCACTACTGTAATTCTTCTTTTTTTAGGTGAGATTCAAACTGCAAAAAATTAAAGTTTTCTTGTGCATTTTGTAGATAGACCTTAATATTAGACAATGTGTCCTTGTTGATTTTAACTGTGTCTCCACCAGTAGATAAGATTAGAGTGCTTAATAAATCTAATAATCCATGAATTTTCTCCATAGTCAAAGAATGATTACATTTATGAACTTGTAGAAACAATGCCCACTAAAAATACAATGTCACTGCAAAATATTTTTGTAAATGTGCAGCAAACAACCAGTGTGCAATAGCCCTTTAAGGCGAAAAATACTAATGATTTCTCTCCTTCATAAAGAACTGTTTTACACCAACAACAACTCAACTCAGCAAAAGAAAGACATTCAAAAACATGGATGTTTGACCATGTTGTACTGCTTCACAATAAAGACTAAGCGAAACTCCAAAAACCAAACTCTATGTGGCAAAAATATGATGGTGATTGCAATATTCTAGGTAATTCAAGGGGACTGCGATGGACACTACTAATACAACAGGTAGCAAAAAATGTCTCTTCTTCACAAAAATCTGAGAAAATGGTTGGCACATGAGTTTCACTTATCAGCTCAATTGTTGATCTCCAGCTGGAGTAGGCAGTAATTCCTACATTTGGAGCATCGATCACTCCAAAACGTGCCATAGTTCTGGGTAAATCAAATGTATTCAGTGCATCAACACCAATCCAAGTTGGTTGCAGCTTACAATTAATATATTAGGCTTCGATGGAGTATTCCTATGTCAAACGATGGAGGCTCTACTAGTTTGGATTTGGGAGGTCGGACCAACGTTCATATTTGGGCCTCTCTCACATATATGAACTTCTTTGTTAAACCATCGTCTTCAATGGCCACAAAGATGTCATGGAAGAGAAAGGAAGAGGAATGAAATGATATGGTGAGGTTGCAGATCTCAGAGCTAAAGTATTCGAAGTGGAGAAGGTTGCGGAATTACAATCATTGTTTATAACGAAGGAAATGGAGGACATGGGCACTGCAATCCCATTCCTCTACAAAATTTCTCTAGTGAAATCTTGGAAAATGTTACCAAATATTGGGAATATCATGTTGATCACCCACCTCATCCAATGGAAACAATAGACGATATCGACAACTGGGATGTTGATTTCCTCAAAGTTTATTGTTTAACTCTATCTCGCATTGCATGTGTTGCCAACTATCTCGAGATCACAAGCCATGTGGATTTCGTTTGAAAAACTATTGCTAACATATTAGTTGGTTTGGAAACATGTGAAAATTTCCATCAGGAGCTCAACATTTCAAATTATTTTACACCATGAAGAGGTCGATGGAGGAAGTTTGCAGTCACTATGCCCTGATATTTATGATTATGTCAAGATAGGAGTACGATGGAGTGATTAACATTCTTTGAGCATGCACGCCATGGCCACCATGTTCACACTCTAAGCATGTTGAAAGGTCTCATTGCAAGTCTCATATTTGGTCACATGGAGGGCCTTGATAAGGTAGTGAATGTACATGGATTGATTCGCTCTGTTAACAGCAAAATTTCTTCTGTGTGACAATGAGGGTTGCATGTCAGACAGAGCGAGCTAGGCATGGGGTGGTATGTGGAGCAGTGGTAGGACTAATAGGTATAATGCACAGTGGGAGAAAGAGTTGAGGAGAAGGAGGGAGTTACAACACAAAACTAATTTAGAATCTGGGAATGTCAGTTCTACAAAATAGGAAAAACACTAAAAAAAGGAGCTGACAGAATCTGAAAATGCTAGGGCATGGCCTGTGCTCTGATACCATGTTAAACTTAGAAATAGACTAGGCAGAAATAAACAAAATAGGAAAATATAATCATGAGATCAATTATTATTCACAATGATATACATGTATAGTACATATGGTGACCCTTGGATTCCACATTCCAAGGACTCTTGGACTTCCTATGTCCATTCCCCTTCTACACCAACCCTTAGAGGATTAGGTGTCCAACATCCTGTATGGGTATGTCTATTCTCGCTACTTGATTACTTCTGGGAACATGATATTTTGGAAGGGATTAGAAACGCGATTGGCCAATTTGTGAAATTCTTGGAAATCACCAAACGACGCTAACATGCAACATATGCATGCATTTGTGTCCATATGAACATATCCCAGCCACTACTTTGAATCAATAGATCTGGTGTACCATGAATCCATTTGGACACAACCTTTAGATTTCGAGCATGTACCCTTTAAATTTCGTAGATATCATGAGTACGAGCATTTGTTTCGTGACTTCCCTCTCACTATAGCAAAAGAATCTCTTCATGCTAATCAACAACGAGATGAGGAAGGGTTTCGATCGGTTGGAGGGAGGAGGAAAATATCATCCAAACCGCAAGCTAACCATCCTTATTTTCATTCGCATGTAGCAACTCTACCAGCACAAACTTTAGTATCCATTCAGAAAGAGGTGCAAACCCCCATGCAGGGGGATGCGAACCCATTCGCAGCCCTTGAGACTCTTGAGCCGACTGCAAATCTTCCCACTAAGACCATAACAAGTTCCCAAGGTCCCTTAGAAGTGTTGGAGGTTGATCTTCAAGCCATCATCCAACTAGACAAGACTACACCAAAGAAAAAAGCCCTATAAACAATGGAAGATGATCAAAGATTGAAGGAGGTTCTCAATCAAACCAATAAATTCTTGGAAACAAAGGAGAAAAAACACGATAGGCCCCAAAGAAATTAAAATGTTGGACATCTTCCGCATCTAGCTCAAGGGGGATATAAAATACATTCCAGTTAACCAATTGAAAACTTTTGGTAACATCTTCATTCAATGGTGCACCAGATCAGGGAAGTTAGAGGGTGATCCCAAATCCTCTGAATCTAGCAGAGAAGGGAACCTATTGGCCCTAAACCTTTTCGAAGCCACTATTCTAGAGAAAGGTAAGAAGGGTCAGAAAATGACGAAGGAGGTGATCCGAGAAGCAGGGGAGCTATTATTCAATTCGGGACAAATGGGGCAACTTACGGATTATTTCTCTAGATACTTCAAACCTTCTTAATGAATATCGTCTCTTGGAATATTCGGGGCTACAATAGTAAAGGTAAGCTCCTATCTCTAAAATAAAAAATCAATAAAGTAAAATTGGATATTGTAATGCTGCAGGAAACCAAAATGATCACATATAAGCTCAGATTACAAGCAAGCAAATACAACTGGAAGACCAGTGAATTCATGATGATCGATGCAATCAGGATGGAAAGGGGAATTACGGTGCTATGGAACCCCAACAGGTAATCTTCAAATATTGGATTGGAACTTGTTTCATGCTCACTGGATCTTGTCGGCTTATTGGGTTTGATGCCTGGATCAATGTAACAGAATTTTATGGTCCCTCTATCCCTCAAGACAAGGAGAGATTCATCCGAAATTTACATGCTCTGCGCCCACTCATTCCTTCCTCCCTGTGGATCCTGTGAGAGGATTTCAACCTTATTCAGAATATTAATGGGAAAATGGGAGGATTTTCTCGGCTAGACTCTATCGTTGATGCCTTTAATGAATTTATCGAAGATCTCCATCTATTACATGTGAAAACAAAGGCTGACCTTCATACCTAGAATAATTGAAGAGGAGGTCCTCACCAAGTTGCATGCCACCTCGACGAGTTCCTTTTGTCAGAAGAGGCGATATTAGTAGATCCCCTCATCGAGGCATCTATTTTTTCAGCACTAGAATTGGACCATTGGTCGATCTGCCTAAAGATTATGGCCTTCTCTCCTCCAAAAAACACACCATTTCGCTTTGAGAGCTTTTGGTTAAGGCATCCAGGGTTCATTGAGAAGGTGGAATATTGGTGGTGCACCATCGAGACTCCCCCAGGCATGCACATGTAAACCTTCCACAAAAAAATCCATGATTTGAAACAAAAAATCAAGGCCTAGAATCGTGAGGAATTTTGGGATATTTAATTTGAGAAGCGAAAACTTGAGAAGGAAATGGAGCATATCCAAATGCAAATTGTATGTGAGAGGTGATCTAAGGACTTAGAAGCGAAGGAAGGATGCCTTCTAGGCTAGCTCGAGGAAAGGTGACTTCAGGAAGAGACCTTAGGGCAACAAAAATCTCACATCCAATGGCTACAAGACGGAGAGCGAAACTCAAAATTCTTCCACTGCTCTATGATCAGCCACCGCAAATACAACTGAATATCTGCTATCTCCTACGTAGAGGGAGTTAACCTAGAATCTCACCCAGATATGGAAAGAGCCATCTTATCTGAAGCAAACATCAACAAGGATGAAGATATAGATCGTATAACTCGGAACATTCCCTGAACAATAACAAAGGATCGAAATGAAGCCCTCATGAGACAGGTATCTTTCGAAGAAGTGGAAACGGTAATGAAAGGACTGCCTTCCAAAAAAGCCCCTGGTCTGAACGAATACACCACAGAGTTCTTCAAGGCCTGGTTGTCCTTTATGGCCCTGAAAATAGTAGATCTTGTGGAGGAATCTCACCAAAGACATCAATTATGGTTGGGTGTCAATGCCACCTTCTTTACCATAATCCATAAAACTAAAGAGGCATATTCTTCGAATAAGTTCCAACTGATAGCTCTTTTCAATGTGATTTATAAAATTCTTTCCACGGTCTTGGTTAGATGTATGAAGTCTATCCTCCATCACATAATCAGTCCTGAGTAGTCGGGGTTTTTCGAGGGAAGGCAAATCTTGGACGGCATTGTCTCTACATATGAAGTGATCCATTCTCTCACAAACCCTAAAAAGTAGGGAATATTGCTTAAATTTTACCTCTAAAAGGCCTATGATTGTTTCAGTTGGTCATATCTCATATCAATGATGTAAGCATTCAAATTTGACGAAGATTGGCTGCGCTAGATCTACTCCACAATTTCTACTTTGTTTTTCTCCATTTTGGTTAATGGGTCCCCTTCGCCCACCTTTCACTCCTCATGTAGACTCAGGAAAGTTGATCCTCTTTCGCCATTTCTCTTTATCATTGCAGCTGAGAGATTGAGTCGTGTTATTACAACATCCAAATGCCAAAATTAATTAAAAGGAATTTAGCTCCCAGGAACTAACATCTCAATGACCCACCGAAAATTTGTGGATAACAATTTTCTATATGGGGAAGTGACAGCTCGTGAATCCTTGGCCTATAATGGCATCCTTACTGAATTCCAAGATGCTTCAGGTATGCCCCATAAATTAGGAAAAATATTTTGTTTATTTTTTTAATACTTTGTGTCCTATCCAGCAGTTTCTAGGTCGCATCTTTGGATTCCCAATCGATACTCTCCCACCCAAGTACCTGGGTGTCCCTCTATTGGCAAACCCTTTGCGAATCAACCACTGGAAAGTGATATGTGAAGATCCTAGTGAAAATTAAGCACCTACACTAGGATGGAGCCTCAGGTTATTTTTAGGTGGAAGTCTATTTTTAGAATGGATGAGAAAATTCTATTTATAGATGATGGCTATTTATATATGGTGAGAAAAATCTATTTATAGATGATGTTCTATTTTTATATGTATGTGCGAGTTCTATTTATAGATCGCATGTCTATTTATAGATGCATGTCGACTATTATTATCCCTTAATAATATTTGGACAATAAATATTAATCTATTCTCATGGAGCACTTGGAATCAATTAACTGAAGTGGGAAACCAGTTAGCTGAAGGAATTTTGAGTTCAAAGGTTGGTTGGTGGGACATGAAAGTCGACTTAGTTGTAACTGAGTGATTCGAAGTTGTAACAGAGTTGGATTTGTAGTTATGTGAGTTGTAAAGTAGTTTAACTTAGTTGTTCTAGTTGTAATTGAAGATACATTAGTGAGAGATCAGTGAATTAATTATTAATTAATTCACAAGCAATGGTCTCACATGCAACTGAATATTTACTATTGTTAACTACATGCATGTCAGATCCAGTGGAGACCCAGTTGAGATGTAGGTGAAAGGGACAGTTGACTATGAGTTGTACTATATTGGGTTTCACTCATGCAAGACAAACACACATTGGATATGCTCATGAGTATTGCACGGTCAAGTAGGGCATGATTGCATCAAATTGGTCTTTGCAATCATCTTGGATTGCACACCAGAGGCAGGTTGTTGTGAGGCAGAAAATTGGCTAAGGCATTTGTCAATTTATGCAAGACAGTGTGAGACGATTGTATATTGTACTGAGAGCTCTTGGATTAGAGTTTCATATGAGATTGTTTCATGATCCATGATATATACATCAGGGATAATTTTAAGGATGGAAAATTATCTTGAAGTTTAAAAAATTGGCGAATCTCACTAGTCCCTAATATGCAAACTATAAAATGTTTCTTGATGTATTTGTAAAATTATTCAAATTTATAATGATATTATATATATTGTCTATATAATATTGGCGATTTTTAACGTAAAATAATTTTGTATTGTAAAATTTGGGTGAATCATTTTTATAAAAAAATGGAAATTGGCGAATCTTTTTTTTGGAAAAAACATGGAAAATTAGCCCACCTGCGAATATTAGCCCCTAAAATTTTCCATGATATACATAATATATGATATTTTGGTTTTTAGCTTTATGATTTCCTGGTAAAAACATCTGTGTTATGTGTGATTGATCTTTCTTCTTAATATTGCAATTGGCGATCGTGTTTTAAATTTCGCAAGAATTTTTGTAGAAGTGATTCTGTATCTAACAGTGGCATACAATTGTTAGATCAAGAGAATCCAGGCAATAAATAATTTGTATTAAAATTTATACATGGTATCAGAGCATAGAAGATTGCAATTTTGAAGCAGGAGCTGAGTTTGCTGGTGGAAACATTTCGATTTTGCTGCAAGAATTTCTTGGTGCTACAATTGAGTAAACATCAAAATGGATTTCAATGTTTTGTGGCTAGAGTATGCACTCGAGGGCAGCTTGAACTACATTTCCTGGAAGGACAGGATGGAGGCGATGCTTGAAGATAATGGATTGAAGGAATTCATCGACAGTGATGTTCCTAAGCCCACTTTGACGGATGTTGCATTACTTGATGCATGGCAAAAGAAAGTGGCGAAGGCAAGAAGGATTTTGTTGGAAGGTGTACGAGACCACATTGTATCAAGCCTTCATGGGAAAGCCACACCATATGCTATGTGGAAGGCTTTGACAAATCTTTTCCAAAGCAGCAGCGACCATAGGAAATTGGCGTTGAAAGATAAACTCAGAAAGATCAAGATGGAAAAGGGCGACAATATTCCAAAGTATCTCACAAAGTTTTTCCATTGTTAGGATGAACTGGGAAGTGTGGGAATCACTGTTGTTGATGATGATTTGGTGAGCTTGGAAGCTCTCTTGGGACTTCCTAAGAGTTGTCACATTTATGAAGACTCTGTCAACGGACGGGAAAAACTGTCGGATTGGGAACGACTATGGTCGGCTCTAGTGCAGGAGGAGTTCAGGAGGAACACCAAAGATGGCTCTTCATCAAAGCATGATGATGAAGAGGATTATGCTTTGGCTTCCAAGGCAAGGAAAGGGAAGGGGAATAATTTCCATTCAAAATCTAAGTCTAAAGGCAAGAAGTTGGAGTTATCCAAGGTGAAGTGTTTTTACTGAGGGGATTTTCCTTGGTCACCATGTGTCACAAAAATCGATAAAATTTGACCCTACAAAGATTGAGTTAATTTCACAAATTTCAGTCCCAACATCACAAAAAGAGGTAAGAATTTTTTTAGGGCATGTAGGTTATGACAAGATATTCCTTGAAAATTTTACGAAGCTTGTTGCACCTGTGTTTAAGTTGTTGGCTAAAGATGTTGATTTTTCATGGGATACTAATGTTCAAAATTCTTTTTAGGAACTAAAATAAATATTGTCAACTACTCCAGTGTTGAGAGGGCCTAATTGATCTCTCCATTTTCATTATTTCACTAATGCATTAGACACAACCCTAGGAGTTGTGTTAGGATAAAGGGAGAATAGTGTTCCATATGTTATTTATTTTGTTAGCAAAAATATAACACATGCAGAATTAAATTACATTGTTATTGAAAAGGAATTACTAGCAGTAGTCCATGTTATCAACAAATTTAGGCACTATATGACTAGATACTAAACTTTTGTCCATACTAATCATTTAGCTATTAGATTCTTTATGAATAAATTGATTACAAATGGAAGAATCACTAGATGGTTACTTATGCTTCAAGAATTTAATATTACTGTGGTTGACAGGTCTTGACGAGAAAATTCAGTTGTAGAATTTTTGTCTAGAATGAACATTTCACAAGACACTGCTCCAGTTCCACATGATTTTCCTGATGAGAATTTGTTTTCTATTTCTACTTATACTCCCTGGTTTGCTGATGTGGCTAATTATTTGGTATCAGGAAAGTTTCCACAAAATCTGTCTGCCAGGGAGAAACATAAGATTGTGTAGTTGAGTTCCAACTACTGTTGGATAGAAGGAGACCTATACTACACCAGAAAAGATCTAATCATCACGAGGTGTATGTGGGAAGATTAAATGTATGATGTCTTGAGAGCTTGTCATAGTGAACCCTATGGTGGGAATTTTGCAGATAAAAGGACAAATTATAAGGTGCTACATGCAGGCTATTATTGGACCACTCTTTTCAAATATGCAAGGAATTTTGTTTCCAGCTATGGTGCTTGCCAAAGAATGGGAAAACTTGTTCCAAGTGACAAGATTCCTCTTCAAACATAAGTACCAATAGAACCCTATGAAAATTGGGCATTAGATTTCGTAGGGCCTATTTCTCCTATGTCCAGAAAGAAGAGGTATATCTTAGTGATATTGATTATGCGAAAAAGTGGGTGGAAGCTAAAGGTTTATCTTATGCCACTGAGAATTCTATTGTATATTTCCTTTTTGAAGATATATTTACTCAGTTTGAGGTACCTAGATAAATTTTCATCGATCAACGGACACAATTTAATTCCAAACTCATAAAGGCTATTACTGAACAACCCAAATTAAACACCAGAAGTCTACACCATACCACCCTCAGGTAAATGGACATGTTGAATCTACTAAAAAATTCTTGGAGTCCATTATTACTAAAACAATTCAGCTACACCATGGAGACTGGGTTGATAGGCTACTAGAAGCACTATGGTCTTACTGAATAACATGGATAAATGTGACAAGATATGCTCCATATGAGTTGGTATATGGGAAGCAGGTGCTTCACCCCATTTAATTTCAAGTGAAAACATTTCGAACTATTGCTCAACTTGGGATGGATTTAAATGAAGCTCAGAAACAGAGAGTGCTTCAGCTAAATGAACTTGATGAAATTAGAAAATATTCCCTCCAAAATAATATGTTGGTACAAGACCAAAGGACCCAGTGGCATAATAAGTATATCAAGAAAAAATTCTTCCAGCCAGGAGACTGGGCACTATTATATGATAGCAATTTTAAAAACTTTAAAGGGAAATTTTCAACTAGATGGTTGGGACCCTATGAAGTAGAGGAAGTTTTTAACAATGGCTCAATAAAAATTAAGACCATTGATGATAATCTGACTTCACTTGTGGTGAATGACCACAGACTGAAGATCTACCACCGTCCACTTTCTAGACAAGAATTTTTGCAAGATGTCATGCAAAATCCAGAAATGGAGCTGATTCATAAAGCGGATCTAGCTCCTGTTGGTTCTTCAAATTAATTTATTTTTATTATTTTAATATATGTATATATGTACGTAGTATAAATAATAGTGGGATGATTTATGTTTTCCTCCACAAATCACATAGAATAAAGAGGAAAATTTTCAAGGATATGTTTATTCCTTTATCCAAACTTGATGGATTCTTTACGGAAAGGACCTTCTCAAGTTTATTTTGAACATTTCAAAATCTCTAAAATTGAATGTTTCAAGCATTAATTGAACCAGACTCATTAATATTAATAGGATAGTGGTATTTAGGGATATTCCAAGTAAAAAATTATTCTTTTCCATGCCTGGAAGAATAATTATGGAAAATAAACCCCCTAGAGTATTCTTTGGTTTTTTCAGACTCTCTAAAAGGGAACACTCTGAGCCCTAGCTAACTCAGGCTTGTTAAAATTTATGATATGGAAGTAGATAGGGCTATACTGGGTATAGACTTATTCTTTTCTAGGCATAGTAGAATAATTATAGGAAAGAATCCCCTTGCAGTATTCTTTCGTGCATTTTAGACTCTCAAAAATTAAAATGCCACCAGGAAATAACCATTCTAGGCCTGGTCAAAATACATGGATTTGTGGTACCAATATTGATTCAAAGCAGTATCAGTCAGACTTCAGTTTCAATTCCTAAAATTTGGTTTTCTATATAAAGTTTCAATCTAACATGGAAATATTTATACTTACTTCTTTAATAGAGTCACAATTATTCATTGTTCTTTATGTGTTGATGAGTAATTTCAAAGATTTTGTACTTAATTCAGTACTTATCACAAAATACAAGTTTAGGTATTGAATAAATTTATGTATTTAAGAATGTGATTATCAAGTCAAGAGAGTATCAGTGGTACCAAATTCAGTTCAACAACATTAAAATTGATGGTAGTATTAAAACTTATAAGTTTTATTTTATTCATGATCAAAGTAGCAACTTTTTGTAACAAACACGACGAATGGTAAAGATAACAAGTTAATGATCAAGGTGTCCTATCCTTTATTATTTTGTAACCCTTAAACATCATTACACATTCAAACAAGGTATGGATAAGTTTTCGTTTATTTGGATTAATACAAGGAATGTGAATAATAGAACTTAATTCTTGATGTACCTCCATTCATTTAAATTATGTGCATGTCCCTTCCACATGATATCAAAATATGATTAATGTCAGACTACCTTATCCCACAATTCATTTTACTCATTTATTTCCATCATGGTATATTATTTGTCTAGTACTTTTACCATCATTACAATCAACCATTTCATAGCATAATTAAAAAAAAACATAGTCACCCTTTAAAAATTAACCCGAGCCCATTTTAAACCCCGAGAAGCAAGGAATTATTTATCTCAAAAATGTTGCTAGAATCAATGTCGATTAACCTGTGATTCTATAATCTACTCTTCAAACTTTGAAATTTTTCCATCAATGGCATGGGGGCCGATAAACATGAGCCTACCTTTTCCTAATTCTGTGCCAACCCAGAATATGCATCCTGTAGGAGTCGATGTGAGGAAAAAGGGTGGCTAGATTTCCTCAAGAAGTTTTAGGGATACAATGACAAGGTTGTTATGCTGTTCACACATAGATTTGATAGGAAAGTAGCATCTATTGAAATTTAATGATTAAGGTCACAGAGAAATTGATAAGCAAGGAAAATAGGTTACCTTTGACCGACGAAAGGTATTTGAAGGGTGGGCCACTTGAATTGGATGACTGTGAAAAATTTCTCAAGTCCACATACAAATCTATCATTGGTAAAAAGGGGTCTTGAGAAGTTGTATCAAAGAGGAGTGGTGGCCACTTATTACTGTGCTATAAAGGTTCATCAACTGTGAGGGAAGGTATGCAACTATATTCCTCTATCATATTAGGCGTCTCCTACATTTCACATATGGGTGTGAGATTAATATTTTGTTTTTCCTTCATCAAAGTCTATATAAAGTTGCCAAATGTGTTTAGTATGCTTCTAAAAAGGTTTAAATTAGTTTATGTCATCATATTTTTATAAAAATTCTTGTTGTTTATGAACTGGGTCGATGAAAAGAGACATGGGAAGAGTTCTTGGATGAGAATTTTCCTGGGGAGAAAAAATAAAATCAATGGAAAACATCAGATTATCAGTCCCCATTTTAAGAAGTCCGACAAGGAGACCAAAGTCCCTCCCAACTCTGATACCAAGCAAGACAAAGTATGTATCGCAACCCCTAAACCAGCAGACGTGGAGGGAAGTTCAGCAAACCCCTGAGTAAACTACGAGCTACAAAATACAATTCTTTTGTAAATAAAGAAACCCTAGCTTCAAAGGGGAAGAAAAAAAAAGAAATTTCTGCAAAAAAAGAAAGAATCTATGGTCAAAGATGCAACATATGAAAAATCCTAGCAAAGTATACAGAAGAAACCTCAGGTGGAGTTTGTGAATTCAGTTGCCCCGGCAACAGAAGAATGACTTGATGAAAAAGACAAAAATTCTCCTAAGAAAGGGAAGAGGAAGTTATTCCGTGAAAAATATGAAGCGAAATTGGTACCAACTCCACCACCACAATCAAAAGAAACCCCAAAACAATCTGAAACTCCAACTGCAAAGTAGGGTTGGTGGCACAATAAAAGTCTAACTTGAAAAAAATTTCCACCTTTAGGCTCTAAAACCCTCAAGCCAGTAACTATTTTATCTTTTCTAAAGCTGGAAGTAAGAATTCCCTCTCAGGCACTTGAAGAAATAGATAATTTCGAAAACATTTCGCTTGAGGAGGAAGGGCCAGTTAATAATTTTCAAGATCTTTAGAAAGACTCTATACAGAATGACAGGTAGCTAGTAAAATGGAAACGGGAAACTAAAGCCATGGTAATCGAGACTCATAAGAGATCAACCCATAAGAGAAGAAATTCACAGAAGCGAACCCTACCTCCCGAGGATGTCTCTACTCATAATGAAGAAGACTAGCAATTGCAAGTAAACAAATTGCAAAAGAAAAACATGAAACTCAGGGAGAGGTATCACAAGTAAAAAACCCTGTTTCACCATGTTAGGAAGGAAAATGAGACGTATAAAACTCAGAATCTGGCTTTGGTATCTAAGAACGATGAACTAGTCCTAAAGAATAAACGAATTCTTAGTTGGAAGGTGAGGCAATTAAAGCCTATTAAAGGATTTATTTTTAATGAACGATCCTAGAGGTTTCAACGACAATCAATGCAAAAAATCATGGTTTAAAAGTTTTAGTTAGCACGGCGGCAATATGAAAATAGGGATGACCCAATTTTGATGACTGACTAGCTTTGAGAAAGACAAATGCATGAGGACATGCATTCCGTATAGCATGGGGGGATGTTGGGCCCTACTTTTGTTACCCTTTTTAAGACCTTATCCTACTATGTCCATTATAAGATACTCTATTTTCCCATTTTGACACCTAGAAACCATTCCATATTAGCTAAACTACGTTAGTTTATAAATGGAGGTAAGAGTCACAATTAGGATTGTTTTTACATATATTTGGTTAGTCTAATTAGATTTTTAACGATTTTATACTTCGTGTCTCACTGTTGACTGATTTATTTCTAGGGTTCCTAAATATAAGGATGCCAACTTGAATGCATTGACATGTCACTAGTGACCCAACATCTAGCTCGAAAATATATCAGGCATCCATTCAGTACTTAATTTCGTAATTTATTTGGTACATTGTTCTAGATTTTGCACCAGTCAATGATGAGAATCTCAAAGGAAGCTTATTTTGTTCGTTGTCGTGGTGATAACCTCTTCAGCCTAAATATAGTGTTACAGTTGGATCAGTGCATATATGATAAAATGAATAAGTGATATTTGGAATTTGGCTTAGCTTAATTAAGCCTAGATCACACATGCATTTATTTTATGAGTTATTTTTTTGTGACTATCTTCAGGACGCAAATTACTTAAGAAGGCCAAGCATCAATGGGGGGGGTTAGAAAATATGAAGCAAGAAGATTGTGATTGTTAACATTATATGACTGTGTTTTCATTTCAGTTTGGAACACTTGTATTAATGTTTTATTGAAGATTTTAATATATAAGTTCAATATCGACTCTTATATCTATAACTTTATGTGTTTATAATCTGTGAAGTTGTTAAGGTAAATTAGCTTGTATCAGGTCATGCCAAGGGCCCATCACTGACCACAACCAAGTTCTGTAATCAATTTCAGTTAGACAGGAAGTGTGCATGTGGATTAGCACTAGAGAAACTGTATGTGGATTTGCAACTTTAAAATATTCGGTACTTAGGAGTGTAATTGAATGACATTCAAAATATTTTGTAGACCTAGATGCTATGTTCAGTTGGTAATTGGTCATATTCTTACTCTGAATTTCTTGAGTTTTTGAAATCATTTTCATAGGGATTACTTGAGTTTGTAGATTTCTCTTTTGATATCGAGCATTGATAAGTTGAAATAACATGTTCCAGCTCAAATCGAATTTCTAAGGGATAAGTTTTACATGGTTTTTGGATTGAACTCTTTGATATGAACGAAATAGTTTATTGTCTGTCGCTCAGAAGTTCCAATAAGAGGTCCTTGTAGCTGATGTTCAGTATACTTGAATTTTCGTGAGATTATGTAGAAATTGTAAGCCATTTATTTCATTTTTCATTCAATTTCAAATGAACTCATTGAATTAGAAAGTCGTGTGAATGATTCTAAGTTTAATAGCATTGATAGGATTGTTTTTCGATTTCTAGCTTAACCCTCAGGTTAGTTCCGTGTGAAGATTTTAAATAAAACATGTTGCTTGAATTAAATTATGGGTATTGCTGATGATGATTGTTGAATTTGTTTCTAGGAAAAATATCTAAATATGAATTAGTTTCATGATTATTTTAATTATGTGTGTGATATTGAAAAACATAATAGGTTTCTTCACTTCAGAAAACTTTAGTGCAACAATTCTAAACTAGAAATAGAGTTTGGACATTTGGTACTTCATTTCGTACTAAGTAAGTATAAAATAGTTAACGTAGATCTGAACCGTAATGTATTACAACATGAAGATTACGAACTCCAGCTTGACAATTTTAATTTAGGGAGTTACAAGGACATATAAAAACCTTAAAAATTCTATATTATTCTATCCTATCTTGGCACTCGATCTCCATTTGCTTCTTTTGTTATTTTAGTTGTTCCTACAGTGATATAACCACTTGGGTTAATTATTCCACATTCATTCATGCCCCGTTATAAATGCATGAGCAATTTCTTATGGTTGAGATATAGATATGTTGTTAGTATTGTTGAGGAGGGTCTCAACCCGTCGCGTTGTTCCTGGTGGTGTTCGGTGGTCTGTTGGTGGGTCTCTTCTGGACTACCAGTGTTAGGAATTACTGCAGAAATAAAATATTTACCGAGAGAATAATACACATACAAAACCCAGCAACAAATCACATAAACATAAACACAATGTTTAACCAAGAAAACCCCAAATCTGGGGAAAAACCCATCCTAATGAAATTTCATTAACCATTGGCCAAAACCCTGACCAATCCGGCCAAGTGAGCCTTCACCACTCACCTCCAGGCCTACCTTACAATGAAGTATTCCCAGCCTCTTATAGGCTCCATTACATGTAATACCATGGGCCAAAACCATGGGTGCACAAAACCATGTGCCCCAAAACCACTACTATCTACCCTAGTCAACGTCGACTCTACCCCGAGTCATGTTTACCTAAAAATTCCCCCCTTAAACTTGACTTGGGGATTATTAACTAAATCCAGCCAAACCTACTAAATGAGACAACACCGCTCACTCTAGCTCTTCCCCCCTCAAATTTTTACCCAGGGTAATTGTAAACTTGACATCCCCCCTATCACCTAGGTCTAACCCAGACTTTACCAGAGATTACCCAGGGGTACGCATGCCATACCAGGTCTTACAACAGTATGCCCATTTACATGTAAAAAATTAACTCCATTATAATAATATTTTTTTGTTTCATTGTTGCTCTTTGTACATATGAAATCAATGTCCATATAAAAATAACCCATCTACCGGATTACATGGGTCACCAGCCTCTGTAACCGCCAGTCCTCTAGGAGTTCTCTTCAGATACATGGTTCATCAATTAATTAATCCACGTGCAAACATCCTCTCATCTTTGAATTTCTCGAACCAACTTCTTATCACTGCTAGTCACTAGATCTAAGCTGTGGCAGCACCATTGTTCTCTTTATCCATTGAGAAACCCTCCATGGAATTCCCCATGGAATCAATCAATTGGATATTTCCTATTTCCTAGAAACACCATGCTCCATATGGCCAGATCTGCAAAAGGCTGCATTGATTTCTCCATTCACAGGCCAATAAAACCCTTGGCTGCAAAAGCGTCCCTTTGAAGCCAAATATGGCTCTGATACCATTTGTTAGGAATTACTGCAAAAATAAAATATTTACCGAGAGAATAATACACATACAAAACCCAGCAACAAATCACATAAACATAAACACAATGTTTAACCAGGAAAATCCCAAATCTGGGGAAAAACCCATCCTAATGAAATTTCATTAACCATTGGCCAAAACCCTGACCAATCCGGCCAAGTGAGCCTTCACCACTCACCTCCAGGCCTACCTTACAATGAAGTATTCCCAGCCTCTTATAGGCTCCATTACATCTAATACCATGGGCCAAAACCATGGGTGCACAAAACCATGTGCCCCAAAACCACTACTATCTACCCTAGTCAACATTGACTCTACCCCGAGTCATGTTTACCTAACAACCAAGAGATTCGTCTCTTCTTTATTATCCATATTATTGTCATTTTTGTTCATGATTTAAGCTTAAATCCTTCTAGTATCCCCTCTGTTTTTTTGTGAATTTACAAATCGTTCAATTTTTTCGTGCTTTTTCTCCATAATATGGATATCAGTCCTTCTTTCAAACTAGTGGACATTTTACCTTATACGTCATCTCAAGTCCCTAATACTACCAAAATTCCTTTCAACTTCCCAATATTCGTTCATGGAATTTGGTACCTCGACACATTTTCCACTTGGTTTAGATATTGTCTTCTCATTGTATAGTCTTGCTATTGGTTCAAGGTTGTTGGGTTTTGAATGTCTCTTCATCTCACGGATTGTGGTTTATTGGGAGGTAGGGTTTATGTTCTTGTTAAAATATAGATAAATTTATTTATATCTCCAATCATTTTCTCTTCACATAACATATGATGTCCTCTTTATTTGGGTGCTAGCTCCATACACAAGAGTAAATCTCCCTAACTTCCCACCTTTCATGTGACAACTGCATTTAATGTTAACTAGTTGTTAAACTAGTTAAATGACATTTTAATTATTATTTTTAAAGAAAACTAAGACAATTAATATTTTGATGGAAAAGTATTTTTATTTATGGTTAACTGTGAATAATGAAATTAGTTGTGGAAATTAATTCCATAGAAAGTAAAAAGACTAATGGTAAATGTTTTCCAAGAACTAAAAGTGGTTGGATTTGAACAGTTACATGTTCCTCTGAGGATAAGAGACTCATCCCAGTGAGGAATGGGGGTTATGTTCAAAGACTAAGGAAGGGGGTAGAAATTTTTCCTGAGTTGGTAGAGACCAGTGGAAAATCTTTCAGAGTTCCTGAAATTATCCTGGTTTTGACTAGACTTGGAGTCTTGAGGTCACTGCAGAGATATACTGTTAACCTGTACTTTCTGTGTGGAGAAAGGGGGAAGAGCAGGACATCATTGCCTCTCTTGAAGGTTGGGAGGAACACCATTAGCAATGTTCTTATATTTTCTTGTTAACACAGGAAAGGATATTACAGTAATGAATACAGAAATAATGCTTTGTTAGAAGAAGAGACTATTAAAGTACCCTGAGTAGAAGACTGAGCTTCTTGTGTACATCTGTGAATTAAAAGAGTTGATTGAGGTTATAATGCTTTATAAGTACAGAATCAATAGTTATAGCTCTAAGTTTAATTAATTGCATTATATATATTTCCAATGATTTGGTCTGAGATTATAGCTACTGTAAATTTCTAAGTTCGAACCCTATGAATAGAGGAAGAGAGAACATAGTCATCTGGAAAATAAATAAGTAGGATTTATTGTAGAATTTAACACAGTGGTAATGCTGTTATTATTTTATTAGTTTTGGCAAAAGAAAAACAGTATGTTTTGAAAGGTCCAGTTCTGTCATAATAGGAAAACCTGTAGATAAGTAACAGCTAGTCAGGCATATTGTTGGTTCTAAACTTGAGAAGAAAACTCAGAGTCTGGAACATGTTGTATCCCTAAAAAGACTATACACGGACATTGTAAAGGGCGGTCCGGACACCAAAGTGGAAGAGTGTTAAAGAAAGAATGTAAAGAAGTGTATTATTTCCATCTCATATATCTGTATAAGTCTAGCTATCAAAAATATTGAACACTTGGAACTGAAGTAACAGTATAACAAATACACAGACTATGGTGCACACTGTATATATATATAACTCCAAATTGCCTAAAGAGAGATGTATTCAAGAAAATAAACTTCTTGGGAAAAATACCATGGGTATGAATACTTGATGAAACCATTAGAAATATCATTCAATATAAACAGAAATATTGTGAGAAATATATATATATATATATATATATATATATATATATATATATATATATAAACACGGAAAACTTAACAAGAGATAAGCGATAATTAGCCAAAGGAAAGAATATCTTGAAGAATTTACAACGACTGTCTATGATAAAGAAAATTGTTGTAGTCAGAACGAAATTCAATTCGAATTCAAGCTTTTATTTTAAAGTTGGATATTACAATTGAATGTGAAATAAAATTACATGAAACCCTAACTACAACTAGTTACAATGCCAACTAGTTAGGGTTTTGGGTATACCTAGACCCTTTCCCGCTCAAATTTTCCGCCATTGATCTCAATTGAATCGGACAGAGAGAAGTGAAAAAAGTGTCAACCAAAGTACTACTACACGGATCCCACAAAAATAAATTGACCAAGAAAACCGAGAAAATTCAATACATCAGTACTCTGTCAAGCTCGGGTGGTACATAAAAGTAAATACCACAATGAATGCGCAAACGAAAACAGCTATGAGGTTTGGGTACCATGGTTAGACACATATACATAGAGTGTTGTTACATACATGTAATTATCAAAGCATCCAGATATAGATATGCATATACATTAAACGAATTGAAATATCCAAGGTGAAAATGAATGCTTTTATGATTAGAACTATAATGTGAACTATATTATTTGTGAAGCAAAATTTTAATGTAATGAGGTAGGAGTATGAGGATTATAAATCTCATAATGTTTACCATATAGATTAATTTTTTTTATAAGCTAACTTTTGATTTAAATAACTTGATGGTTGTCACAAGTGGTATTAGAGCAGCGTTTATACGCTGGGACCCTAAGGGTCAACTAAAAATTTACGTTGTGTGTATATTGATGCACATAATAGAAGCATACTAGGAAACATCATGAGAAGGGGAAAAACGCAACAACCACCCTAGGACACCGGGGAACCCCAAACACAACTAGTAGTGAGCCCTGAGATGTGGGTTCAGCTGAGTGTCGATCAACAACAGGAAACAAGTAGACTGTTGGAGGAACAATAGCATCAAACCAGCATGCTTTTGAGTACAGTACAGAAACTACCGGAAGATATGGTGCGAGTTCGTAGTGATAATGAGCGCTTGATGCAAGAGCAATAAAATATACTCAAGATCCTGTCAGACAAGAAAAATCAAGAAATGGAACACCCCAATGCTGATAGGGACATGCAAGAAGGTGATGAGCGAAAAATAAGGGAACACACCACTGACGCAGTGGAAAGAAGCCCTTCTCAGCGAAGCAATAAGAACAAAAACTATAATGAAGCAGAGTCTAGCAATGTGTCATATTAGCAAGAAGTTAAGAAGCAGAAAGTGGAACTTCAGGGGGAGTTTCGAAAAATAAAACCACCAACATTTGATGGTGAAGCTGAGGAAGTGGCAGAGGCATGGTTGATAAACATGAAAAAATATTTTCAGGTGTACGAGTACAGTAGCAACCTGAAGGCCAAATTGGCCATATATTAGTTAAGGGAGAAAGCCACTCTGTGGTGGGAAGAAGTAAAGAATGTTCGCAGCATTGAGGACCAAGACGTTACTTGGGAATCATTACAGCAATACTTTAAAGACAAGTATTTAACATAACGTTTCTACGATGAGAAAGCTAAAGAGTTTCATGACTTGAAGTTGGGACAGATGATTATGGACGAGTATATCACCAATTTCACCTCCCTATTATGATATGTTCCATACCTTCGAGAGGAAAAGGCTAAGATGCAAAGATTTATGAGTAGCTTGCCAACACATATGAAAGAGCGAATTGAATTTGTAAATCCTAGAACCATGGATGAAGCCATTAGTAAGGCACAAATGTGCTATCAACAGTCCAAGGCTAAAGGGGAGGTTGGCAAAAGTTGGCAGCCAAGAAAAGGACAGAAAATCAGCTCAAACTTCAAAGGAGCCAAAAGCAACAACTTTAAGAATTCTGCGTGAAGTTCTGTCAGTAAACAATTTGGCAAACATCATCAAAGAACCCGCTAGCTAGCAGAAGAGAAGCCTACAGAGGCATCTAGAAATCTTGAGCAAGGGCAGGTGACCAAGCAACCTCTATAGTGTTGGGGGTGTGGTGAGGCACACTATTATAAAAACTACCCACAGCGAGCAATAAATGACACAATTGCAAACTTGCAGGAGGCTTCAACAGTAGGCAATGTGGCGCGAAACATTCCTCGTATCAACGCGGCGTTGGAGGATCGACAGGTAGATTATCAGCAAACAATGATTGAGTTGGAAGGTAAATTATTATCTCAATCTGTTTCAATTTTGGTATACCCAGGTGCAAGTCTAAGTTATGTTAGTCCCAAAATAGTGGAAATTTGTAAAGTAAATGGGCAGAAATTCAAAAACCCATGGCTGGTACAACTAGCCACAGGAGAAAAAAGATAGGTAACTGCCAAGATTCCAAACTGTACATTATAAATTGCAGAACGACAGTTGAATGTGGACCTAAACATACTGCCATTAGGGTCCTATGATGTTTTTTTGGGCATGGATTGGCTAGAAAAATATTGGACCATAGTGGACTGCAAGGAAAAGATCATTTATTATAGAATTCAAGATGGAACACATAAGGAGATTCAAGGAATCAAGAAGCCACTACAGCTACATCCAAATGCAACATCCCAAATGAATAAATGTATAAAGAAGCGATGCCAGATATATGTTATTCAGGTGGGATATGCTAATTCCAAGGAAAAAACACCTATGATGGAAAACATACCAGTGGTACAAGATTTCATGGATGTTTTTCCAGAAAATATCCATGGATTACCACCAAGACGAGATATCGATTTTACCATTGAATTAATGCTAGAAGCATCACCTGTGTCAAAGGCTCTTTACAGAATGAGTGTTCCAGAATTGACTGAGTTAAAAATTCAGTTACAAGAACTGTTGGACAAAGGTTATATTCGTCCAAGTGTGTCCCTATGGGGAGCACCAGTGTTATTCATTAAGAAGAAGGATGGAACCATGCGAATGTGCATGGATTATAGACAACTTGACAAGTTAACAGTCAAAAATAAATATCCTCTACCAAGGATTGACAATCTGTTCGATCAGGTGAAGGGGGACACTGTATTTTCAAAGATAGATTTAAGATATAGATATCACCAGATCCGAATCAAGGATGAAGACATTTACAAGACTGCATTCCATACCAGGTACGGGCATTATGAATTTATGGTGTTATCCTTCGGGTTAACAAATGCACCAACAACCTTTATGAGGTTAATGCATGGTATATTTAATCCTTTCCTGGATAATTTTGTACTTATATTTATAGATGACATTTTAATCTATTCTAAAAACTAGGAAGAACATAAAGAGCATTTAAGGATTGTGTTGGAAATGCTAAGAAAACACTAGTTGTACGCTAAGTTCAACAAATGTGTTTTCTTTAAAACAAAAATCCAGTACTTAGGCCATGTCATTTTAGTAGAAGGAATTGCTATTTATCCAGAGAAAATCAAGACAATCATGGAATGGTGAGTACCCCAGAATATGGCAGATATTCAATCCTTTATGGGATTAGCTGGGTATTATTGGAGATTTATTGAGGGATTTTCCAAAATTGCTTTTCCCATTACCTCTTTGAATAGAAAAGGAAAATTCTTTAAGTGCACTGTTGAGTGTCAGAACAGCTTTCAGAAGTTGAAGTGGCTTTTGACCACTGCACCAGTGTTGAGGGTAGCTGGCCCTAACAAAGAATTTTAAGTTAGTACAGACGCAAGTAAAGAGGGTGTTGGGGCAGTTTTGTCTCGGGAAGGAAAATTAGTGGCATATGATTCAAGGAAGTTGAAGGAACATGAACAAAGGTACTCATCCTATGATCTAGAATTAACAGCAGTAGTACATGCGCTCCGAGTATGGAGATACTACTTGCTGGGTAAAAATTTTGTGCTAAAGACAGATCATAGCAGCTTGACTAGTTATTTCAAACAATTTGATTTAAACTCCAGAAAAGCAAGATGAAATTCCTTTCTAAGTGAGTTTGATATGGACATTTAACACGTGAAAGGTAAATAAAACTGGGTGGCTGATGCTTTAAGTAGAAAGTTGCATTGTGTGTATGAGCTTTACTACAATCAGCTTGAATGTAAATTCTTAGATCAAGTAAAAGAAGAAGCACAGAAGGATCCGGAATATAAATTCCTATGGCAGAAATTGGAAGAGGCCAGAAAGTAGGGAAAGACTTCTGAATATGGAGTTAACCAAGAACAAATGCTAACCTTTAGAGGAAAGTTGTATGTACCAAATCGCGTGGAACTTAAGGAGTTAATCATGGATGAATACCATCGAAGTAATTATGCAGGACACCCAGGATACCAGAAAATGTTAACAGCTATTAGAAAAGTATATTTCTGGCCTGGTATGCATAAAAATATTGCTGAGTATCTAAATAAATGTTTGGAGTGTCAACAATTTAAGGTGGAGCATTGACATCCTGTAGGATTGTTGCGCCCATACTGGTAACTGAATGGAAGTGGGAGCTCATATCCCTAGATTTCATTATAGTTTTACCACGCTCAAAGAGGCACAATGACTCCATCATGGTGGTAGTTGACAGAATGAGTGAATCTACACATTTTATACCTGTACAATCTACTTACAAGACTGTACAAATAGCAAACATCTTTATGAGAGAAATTTTTCAGGTTACATGGCATTTCAAAGACTGTTATCTCGGACAGGGATGTAAAGTTTACCTCAGCATTTTGGAAAACTCTATTCACAGGTCTGGGGACCCAAATAAACTTTATCACTGCTTATCATCCCCAGATGGATGGTCAAACAGAGCGGGTAAACCAAGTTCTAGAAGACATGTTGTGCATGTACGTAATGCAACAGCCAACCAAATGGGAAGACTACTTACATCTGGTTGAATTTTCTTATAACAATGGTTATCAGGAGTCTCTTAAGATGAGTCCTTCCGAAGCCCTATATGAGAGGCACTGTTGCACACCCATAAATTCAAGCAGCCCCAAAACAAAATTAATGTTGGAACCATAAATGCTGGCTGAAATGGAATCACAAGTAACGAATATAAGAAAAAATTTGAAGGTTGCACAAGATCGACAGAAGATCTATGTAGATAAGAAAAGAATTTATCAGGAATTTGAAGTGGGAGATCATATGTATGTGAGGATCAAACCCAAGAAGAGTACCTTGTGGTGGACTTCTTGTGCCAAGTTGTCTCCCAGGTTCTGTAGACCTTTCCAAATTTTGGAAAGGGTAGGATCTATGGGTTTACCCAGTCACATCCGGGTACACAATGTGTTTCATGTGTCCCTGTTAAAGCAATATGTACATGATTCAAAGCACATAATTCATTAGAAGAATATACAGGTAGGATCAAATTTTAAAAATCCTTTAGAATATGATTTCTCTATTAAAATTTGACAAAGAACTTTGTTGTCTGCAGGTAAATCTGAATGGCGAGTTTCTGGTCGAGCCACAACACATATTTGACCGGAGAGAAACTATGCTCCAAAAACGGGTCATCACCCAAGTTAAAGAGTAGTGGAAGCACTTTGGCTCAGATGAGGTTACTTGGAAGGATGAAGGGTTTGTGTGTGAGGCTTAACCAGAGCTATTTGCTGACCTAGAATGAAACACCGAGGACGGTGTTACTTCCAGGGGGAAGTTGTGACAGCTGCATTTAATGTTAACTAGTTGCTGAACTAGTTAAATTACATTTTAATTATTTGTTTTTAAAGAAACTAAGACAATTAATATTTTGATGGAAAATTATTTTTCTTTATGGTTAATTGTGAATAATGAAATTAGTTATAGAAATTAATTACATAGAAAGTAAAAAGACTGATGGTAAATGTTTGCCAAGAACTGAAAGTGGTTGGACAATTTTAATAGTTACCTGTTCCTCTGAGGATAAGAGACTCATCCCAGTGAAGAATGGGGGTTCTGTTCAGAGACTAAGGAAGGGGGTAGAAATTTTTCCTGAGCTGGTAGAGACCAGTGGAAAATATTTCAGAGTTCCTGAAATTATCCTGGTTTTGACTAGACTTGGAGTCCTGAGGTCACTGCAGAGATATACTGTCAACCTATACTTTCAGTGTGGAGCACGGGGGAAGAGAAGGATGTCATTGCCTCTCTTGAAGGTTGGGATGAACACCATCAGCAGTGTTCTTATACATATAATTATTTTGGATTACAGTGCATTTTTCTTGTTAACACAGGAAAGGCTATTACAGTAATGAATACAGAAATAGTGCTTTGTTAGAAGCAGAGACTATTAAAGTAACCTGAATAGAAGACTGAGCTTCTTGTGTACATCTGTGAATTAAAAGAGTTGATTGAGGTTATAATGCTTTATAAGTACATAATCAGTAGTTATAGCTCTAAGTTTAATTAATTGCATTATATACATTTCCAATGATTTGGTCTAAGATTATAGCTTACTGTAAATTTCTGAGTTCGAACCCTATGAATAGAGGAAGGGAGAACATAGTCATGTGGAAAATAAATAAGCAAGTAGGATTTACTGTAGAATTTAACACCGTGGTAAATTTGTTATTATTTTATTAGTTTTGGCAAAAGAAAAACAATATGTTTTGAAAGGTCCAATTCTTTCATAATAGGAAAACCTGTAGATAAGTAACAGCTAGTCGGGCATACTGTTGGTTCTGGACTTGAGAAGAAAACTCAGAGTTTGGAACACGTTGTATCCCTAAAAAGACTATACACGGACATTGTAAAGGGCGGTCCGGACACCAATCTGGAAGAGTGTTAAAGAAAGAATGTAAATAAGTGTATTATTTCCATCTCATATAACTATATAAGTATAGCTATCAAAAATATTGAACGCTTGGATATATATATATATATATATATATATATTGAACTCCAAATTACCTAAAGAGAGATGTATTCAAGAAAATAAACAACTTCTTGGCAAAAATACTATGGGTACGAATACTTGATGAAACCATTAGAAATATCATTCAATATTAACAGAAATTTCGTGAGAAATATATTTATATATATATAGAAACACGGAAAACTTAACAAGAGCTAAGTGGTAATTAGCCAAAGGAAAGAATATCTTGAAGAATTTACAACAACTATCTATGATAAAGAAAATTGTTTTTTTTTTTTTTTTTCTAAGATTAATTTCTATTAGTGTAACATAGTGTACATGGAGGCACAGGCCTCTACAGCTCTAACCTGATTCAAACGCATAATTCGCAGAAAACATCAAAAATGGGACTGGCCACGTAGGGGAAACCAGTCCAATAAGAGTTTGTTTCGCTGCCAAGCGAGAGGAAACCAACGTATTACAAATAAAATTGTTAATTGTTTGCATATTGTGCCATACATAGATACCAGAAATTAACAAAACCTTGTGACCAAGGACCTTAACACTAAAAATGGTAAACCAGAAAAAACCTGAGAGCCTAGGTGTCATGAGGAGTAGGAGGAGTCTCTTCTACAATGAGACACCTGTATTCATCGGTGTCGGTGGCCTGCATGTCCTGGGTGGCGTGTGCAGTGTGTTGGGGCTCCTTGGTCTTTCTAGCTTTGCCCTTGGCCTATTTGTCATGCTTCCTATTGTCCCTACTGCTTCTAGAACTATTGTTGTTGTCCGAGCACGTGCTGTGGTCGCCAGAACCAGGGTCACCCTTGACGTCTGTAGAGGAGGCATCACAATGGGGGAGCTTTTCCAGTTTGGGCAGGCGGAAGCTAGAAGCCTCAGCGGGCTCCTCCTTGAAGGAAACTAAAATGGTGGCGATGACCTGGGGGCGGTCCATAGAGCAGTGGAAGTGGAATTGAGTTGAGTGGGAGGTTTGCAGGGTGGCTTTGGAGTCCAAACGGGGCAGAGGCAGTGGAATGGTCGCGTCGTCAGAGGGCTGAGCATAATAACGAGATTGACTAACAAAGCGGCCACGCCCACTGCGGGTAGCGGGATACCGGCCATGGGAGTGCTCTAGGGAGGAAGATGAGGTGTCGTAATGGGTGAAGTGCGATGAACGAGCAGCCCACCCTCTACTGCTGCCACGCCTGCATCGCATGTGATGCCGAAGACGAGGCATGGTGGCACAGTGAGGGTGGTGGATGCTGTGGGCCGAAGAAGAAGCAGGGTGGAGGTGCCACGGAGCCAGAGGCATAGTGGTGGAGGTGAAGCAATTTGCTGCGGAAAAATTCAAATGACAGAGGATGCTCTACGAGTAGTGGTGGCCTGGGAGTATCTCAATACAACAGTGAAGGCTACAACGTCTCCCTGTTGGCATGCGAGAGCTCGGCTCCGCGACTCCAGGGAGAAGTAGCTTCTCAGAGGTTGAGACAGGGGAGGCACGCAACCAGGCAGACGAGAAACATAACCAGGTGGGGGAGGAAGGGTCTCCATTTTGAAACAATGGTAACAACCTCGACTTCTACAGAGAAATAAATGGTGATTGGGGTGATGGCTCGAGAAATTTAATGCTCGCCATCGGGGCTTGTGGGTGGCCATGTGGCCATGCCACTTGCCAACCCAATAGCTCGTCTCCATTGTACCATCTCAAATCACCCACATCCGGGGATGATAAAGAAAATTGTTATAGTCAGAACAAAATTCCATTGGAATTCAATACTTTAGTTTAAATTTGGATATTACAACTAAATGTGAAATAAAATTACATGAAACCCTAACTACAACTAGTGATAATGCCAACCAGAAAACACTAAAGCTGTGGAGCGATTCTGTGGAATCGAATCTATAAAACTGGGGATAAACCAGAGTGGTCATTGAAGAGAATAGGCCATCATCTGAGATGAAAGAACACATGTAGGAAAGGGAGAATTGTTAACTGAAACCTGATATTAAATCAAATCAGTTTAAACCCCAAATTCGTGTTGCTAGGAGAGTACCTACGAACCAAGAGAGAAATTGTAAGCAGAATAACCAGAGTAAAACCGAATTTGAAACTAAAGTATAAAAGAAAGAAAAAGACAAGGAAGATGCGTGAATATGCTTTCCTAGAGATTCATGCTCAGTCGGCCTTGAACTGTGGAGCAACCGAAGAAAACATAGAGGGTTATTAAATTCTAAAACTCTGTATGTCAATTTCAATGCAATAAGAAATGGTGAAATAAGGTAAAATAAGAAATGAACAAAATATTATTACCTGTAACGAGAGATAAGTCGAAGCTTTAGAGACAGTTCCGCGACCGGAAGGGCTTGCAGCAGCCATGAAGTTTCATTCCAAGTGTACACTATAATCAAACTAAACACCGCGCAGAGAGTTATCTTTCCAATCCCGAAGAAAATAAAATGAAACTGAACCACAAACAAAGCTCAAGGCCTTGAGGAGGAGAAGTAGTCGAACAAGTAAACCAAGCCATAAATGAAACGATAACAGAGGTGACAGGGTAGGGTTTCTAGCTCAGAAGTTGCAGAGCTAAACGGCAGGTGGCCAAAGTGAACAAATGAAGTAAACGGTTAAGGTTCTGGGTATACCTAGACCCTTTCTCACTCAAATTTTCCGCCATTGATCTCCATTGAATCGGACGGAGAAAAGTGAAACAAGTGTCAACCAAAGTACTATTACATGGATCCCACAAAAAGAAATCGACCAATAAATCCGAGAAAATTCAATACAATAGTATTCTGTCAGGCTCAGGTGGTACATAAAAGTAAATACCATAATGAATGCGCAAACGAAAACAAATGTGAGGTTTGGGTACCATTGTTAGACACGTATACATAGAGTGCCGTCACATACGTGTAATTACCAAAGCATCGAGATATAGATATGCATATACAGTAACGAATTGCAATATCCAAGGTGAAAATGAATGATTTTATGATTAGAACTATAATGTGAACTATATTATTTGTGAAGTGGAATTTTAATGTAATGAGGTAGGAGTATGAGGATTATAAATCTCATAATGTTTACCATATAGATTAACTTTTTTTTATAAGGTAACTTTTGATTTAAATAACTTGATGGTTGTCACATTTCACTTCACCTCATTCGCCCCACTACCCCATTTACTATGTAAGTATGGCTCTGCGGAAAATATTTCCCAATTGGCGTGGTGGCACACCCGGTTCATCTTCCTCCCATCAACGACACTTGTTTGGATGGGATTCAGTTGCGAACCACTTTGAATCAGTTCCTCCGAAAGTAAGGAACAAAATTTTTCATCTGGAAGCAAAGGAGTTTGGTGACCATCTATATTTTTCTAATTATGAAATTGGAGGCAACAACCTCAAGTGGTTTCCTGATCCGAGGAAATTTAAGGAGCGTAGGCTTCACTTTATTCATTCCTTCTCTATGCATAGATAAATGGAAAATTTGCTCCATATGGTGATTCGTGACAAGCAAGTTGACGACTACAAATTATTTGTAGGACAGGAGGCTCTCAAGAGTATTCTATGGGACATTCGCTACAACTTGGATGACATCGTGGTCAGACTAATGAGGGTGGAGCGGTCTGTGGTATCCGATTCAGGCACTGATTCTGATGAGCTGCATGAAGTACCGAAAATTATTAATGCTCTTGTTGGCAAATCTCCTCAGGCTAACTCCTCACTCCTCTCTCTGGTCATCATTTCTAACTAATGGTCTCATTATTAGATGTTTCGTGATTTTCCACTCATCGTCACACTGGGTTCTCGACATAGCACTATGGAACATAGTTCGATTCTCATCTTTTGTTTCCAAACGCGGTTTGACTTGTCACCTTATGACTCAATTCATTTTTGGTTTTCTAGATACATTTTGGATGTTATCTTTCGAATGCCATAGCATTAGCAAACATGTCTTTATAGTTCTCTAGCTTTTATATGTTTCTTCTTAAATTTTGTAAAACTCTGAAGGCATCAAGGCACAAATACATGCAGTATGTAAGGGTATCTTTGTCTCTAGCACAACTAAAATTTTATATCCTAGATTTCAATAGCAATGATGGTGTCAATGTAACATATTTTAACATTAATGGAAACCTTTGACAAGCTTTAAAAAAGGGATGAAAATCTACAATTTGATATTAATGTATCTCACAAAATAAAATAATAATAAATAAAAATATTTAGAATTTGGATTTCCATAGAAAAAGATAAATTTATTTACATGAAAAAGAAAAAGAAAAAAAGGTTAAATGATATTACAAGTAAAAAAAAAAAATTGTCATATTATATTATTTTTAAGCATTAATTAGAAAGAGAATATATAAAAGTAACTAGTGCAACCATATAAATTAAATTTTTAGTCAACTTCAATAGCCATCAAAACTCTTACTTCATGATGCATCTCATATTGCCAAGATTTTAAAAAAATAACAATTAACTAAATTATAAATTTGTTTTAAATTATTATTATTATTATTATTATTTATAAAAAGAACTATCTAGTTAAACATATATATATATATAACAAGATTCTTAACCATGGAGATGCACTCCTAATTTACCAAGGAAATTTTTAACCTGTAAATAGGCTTTGTTACAATACCTTTAGCCAATACCATGGCTTACTAGTACCACATATTCAAAACACATGTTCATAGGACATTCTTTTAATTAATCAATTTAATTAAAGAGATAAGAAGAGCATAACTACTTATGAGATAAATCTCAATTTTTTATATGTAATTACTACTAAATATATTTTAAGATATTTTATGGAGATTAAATCTTTAAAATTCGCCTAATAATTATTGATAATTAAATTAAAATTTTAAAAACCCTATTCCAAAATAAATATACCTTAACATAATAATCATAATTATTAAAACATAAGATTAAATTTAAAAAATAAATTATTTTAAATATATTTTTTATATTTATTACAAAATAATAATAATTATAAAATTATATTTAATATAAATAATAAAATCATATTAATCTATTTTATTTTTTAAATATAGTTCATGAAATATACATCTCAATTCTTTAGTAATTTTTGTTTCATTTATATGATGGAATACAGGGTCACGTAATTACGCCAAAAGGCATTTTCTTTGCTGGCTTTGGGTGAGCAGACACTGTTCACCCCAGCGAATGACAAGCGTTTCTTATTGCCCTTCCAGCCAGTGAAAATCAAACATTTGCCACCTCCTCCAATCAATCAAAATCTTCCATCTGTCACCCTCTTACCACCTAACAGTTTGAAAATTAAGTTTCAATTTTAAATAGGTAAATTCATGAATTTGAGGAATTGCTCGGATATGGAAGATATGGAGTATAATATATTGATTAGACCATCACTGCTCCCTCATTATAGCTTCATATATAGCCATATGTCTCCTTAATGCTCAAAGATGACAGCAAAATCGGTCGGATATGGAAGATATGGAGTATAATGTATTGATTAGACCATTACTGCTCCCTCATTACAGCTTCATATATCGCTATAAGTCTCCTTAATGCTCAAAGATGACAACAACTGTTGTAGTGACATGCATTCGTCTTTATTGCTATTTCTGTCGTCTGCCAACAACCAAGGAGGGTACTTGGTAAGGCCATTCAACAATTAAAATATGCACGTTGCAACCTTCTTTTCATTCAAGTGTGGCCAGAATTAGTAAGACATAGTGTTCGATTTGTTCACATAATATTGACCATTAAGAAACAGGAGGCCACCTCACCATTTTTAACAGGCGAATTCATCAGCCAGTTTTCCGATTAGGGAGATGCAGCTGCACTTACCAGCTGGTTGATGAGACGTCTGACATTTCTTCAAATCTTTTCACATTGCACAATACTCAGTTTGCCATATTGCAGTACTTTTCCCATGTCTTTTCATGCCTCTCGTCTGCTGCAGCCCGGTCACTAGGCTCACCCTCTTCATATCTTGACCCTCCCCTGCCTTCCTTCCATTTCATCGCCTCCCAATTGAATCTCACTGCCCGACTTCCACCTTGCAGCCTCCCCAACTTGCGAACTTCCAGCTTCAAAGACTTGCGATTTCAGAATAACCGGTAAGCTTCTGTCTGTATTATACCCATTTTTGTTCAACTGTTTGATTGTTCTTTTTGTAGTTGCCATTGCGTCCCAACTAATCTTCATATATGTTTCGAAGTAAAAATCTATTCCTAAGGTACCTCTTTCTTCTCTGAACAACGCTGGTCTCCCTATTTTATTCTGATGTGCGATGGCTTCTTCTTCTTCTTTTTTTTGTACGCTTCATGTTGTTCGATAGGGAAAGCCTTAAATACTAAAAACTTGATAAAGAACAGAAAATAAATTAAAATAACAAAAAACAGACCAAACTACTAAACTTATTAAACTTAATTCACCGTTAGTAATTGCCTGTACATATCAATTATTTGATATTTGCCTGTACATTCATGACCTGCGCTTTCAGTTGTCACTCTATACTAATTTTAGGCAATTCTAATTTACCATTTCAGAATTCAGTATCTACTATTTAGTATTTACTTAGTACTATTTACAACTTCAATCAATCTATTCCATTTTCTTATACACTTACGTTTCAGATTAACAATGAGTTAAAAAAAAATGCCTGGAATATTAAAGATATACAGTTGCAACTCACTCTTTACTAATTTTACCCAATTTTAATTTACCGTTTCAGCCTTCAGTAACTACTATTTACAGCCTTCAGTATCTACTATTTAGTATTTAGTTAGTACTATCTACAACTTCAATCAATGTATTCCATTTCCTTATACGCTTACGTTCCAGATTGTCATCGGCATGTATCATGTGAAATATCATTAACAATGAGTTTTAAAAAATTGCTTCGAATATTAAAGATATACACTTGCAAGTCACTCTTTACTAATTTTAGGCAATTTTAATTTACCATTTCAGGCTTGAGTATCTCCTATTTACTATTTACTTAGTACTATTTACAACTTCAATCAATATATTTTGAGTAGTGCTGCTGATCCTTATGTGGTAGTCAGCCTGGGTAATCAAGTCAGTGCTAATTCTCACTTTAACATGTAAAGGAATAAAAACACCAAAAAATTCAGAAGTTTCGTTTCTTGATGTCATTTTTCCACCGTCAGCAATACAAACATCTAAAATTTAACAAATTCATTACTGAATCCAACCATATTACAGTGGATTTTTTTTCCTTTTAGCATAGAAGTAGAAACACTTGTTAATTTCCCCCTTTTGAGTTTGACATGGCTTGTCACAGACGGTCAAAACAAGAACGGCAAAGAAGAATCTCAATCCAGAATGGAATGATGAACTGAAACTTGTTGTTCCATCTCCAGAATGGAATGATGAACTCAAAGTGGTATGCTCTCACAAGTTCCAATTTTGGTCTGGCTTTTGCAAACATATCAACTATTTCTTCAGTGTTCTATAGTGTTACAAGGTCATGTTGCATACTTTGATTCATTTTGGGTATTTCCATTCATTTTATCTTTACTCTTGTTATATAACAAGGTTATGTTGTTACTTATGTTACGGATTAATGTTATTTTGAGTAGTTCCATTCCTTTTATGTTTACTCTTGTTATGTAACAGCGTTATGTTGCTACTTATGTTTAGAAATGAAACCGGATATATATATATATATATATGTCAATGCAGTACTTATAAGGTACCAATAGATTCGATGTCCAATCCTTCAATCCGCTTTTCAGTCTCTGTTAATTTTATAAGTTTCGTTGTCTATATATGGAGCTTAAGGCATTCTTTGAACTCTGTTTTTTGTATGGAGTTTCGGTCCATTATGATCCTGCTGGATGTGGTTTGATTTCACATGGTATTAAAGTTGCAA
Organism: Pinus albicaulis; assembly: GCA_034641835.2. Classification (NCBI taxonomy): domain Eukaryota; kingdom Viridiplantae; phylum Streptophyta; class Pinopsida; order Pinales; family Pinaceae; genus Pinus; species Pinus albicaulis. The sequence goes on along the minus strand of CM076573.1, from coordinate 649,701,609 downwards.
GGCATCAGCTTATTCCATCTTCCTTTGCTGCCTTGGCTTAAATTTTGGACATTGCTGGGCTTGCTAGGCTTTTATGCTGTGGATGTCTTTGCCCTTTCTCCTCTGCTATAACCGATAGGTTATTTTTCTGTATATTTATCACATTGCAAATTTTGATTTTGGGGATATAATAATGTTTGTTGGAAAAATTGAGAGGTGAATCAGTCTTTGGTGTTTTTTATCAATTAGTAAATTACTTCCAAAAATTGAGAGCATTAAGAATAAGTAAAACATCAACACTTCAAAAGAACAATGCACCAGAGATTTTTAGGTGGAAATCTTTCCAGAGGAAAAACCACTAAATTATTTTCTACTATTTGCATATTCATTTCAGAAAATTTTAATTTAATGTTTCAAGCTTCAGTATCTTCTATTTAGTATTTACTTACTACTATTTGCAACTTCAATCAATGTATTCCATTTTCTTATACGCGTACGTTTCAAATTGTCATGTGCATGTATCATGTGAAATATGATTAACAATGAGTTAAAAAAATTTCCTTGGAATATTACAGTTGCAAGTCACTTTTTACTAATTTTAGGCATTTTTTATTTACCGTTTCAGCCTTCAGTATCTGCTATTTAGTATTTACTTAGTACTATTTACAACTTCAATCAATGTATTCCATTTTTTTATATGCTTACATTTGAAATTGTGATGTGCATGTATCATGTCAAATATGATTAATAATGATTTAAAAAAATTTGCTTCGAATATTAAAGATTTACACTTGCAAGTCACTCTTTACTAATTTTAGGCAATTTTAATTTACCATTTTAGGCTTCAGTATCTACTATTTAGTATTTACTTAGTACCATTTACAACTTCAATCAATGTATTCCATTTTCTTATAGGCTTACGTTTCAAATTGTCATGTGCATGTATCATGTGAAATATGATTAGCAATGAGTTAAAAAAAAATGCTTGGAATATTAAAGGTATACCGTTGCAAGTAGCATACTTATGGTTATTTGGCATTACTATTTTCTTTCCTTTTATACCTACAAACCAACATCCTCTCCTAACCTATTTTGTGCCTATGCCTTCTTCACCATGGAAATAATTCAACAGGGCCTATTCCAAAATATATGTTCCATAGGGAAAGCCTGTAAACTGCTCATTGTCAAGAACATATTTACAATACTACATTTGTACAACTTCCAGTAGCGTTTTGCGTAAAACAAATTCACCACTATCATTTGAAGGGTGCAAATCATCCACATTAGCAATTCTACCCTTCATATCTCGCAAATTAGCAATGTATAACTTTTCCTTCGTTAATGTACACATCTTCTTCTTCACTTTCTTGACCTTAATGTGTCTATTCGCTTGCAGCATATTTTTTTTTACAAGCCACCCGTAGCGCCATGGAGACGTCATTAACTCGCAATTCTCTTCCTTCTCTCCTAGCTGGTGCTACCGCCCAAAAACCAAACCTCCAGGTCGTCGAACTTGAATAGATCAACTCTACCTGGACTTCAACAACTCGGTACCGCATGTCACTTTCTGATGGTGTTCACAAACATGCTGCCCTGCTTCCTTCTTCGCATACTGCCCTCACGCAGAACGGGGACTTGAGTGTAGGCTCCATTGTTCTCTTGAAGAGAAGCTCGTGCACGTATTCGCATCAAACATTGTACGTTTAATGCAAACCGCCTCCCGCCTTCCTCCCCTATAATGAATTTTCTATTATGTCCCTCTTTTTCCTTTCTTATTTCTAACATTCTACTTCACCTCTTCATTAATAAATTGCTCGTTCTTGCAGGTCACTTTCTATTCTCGAGCTCTAAGTAGTCCAGCGCGTTGTCCCATTGGTTGGTGACCCATGCCCTCTTACTCTCTCTGCTGAACAAATGCTCCAAGCCACATCATCCTCCTCTTCTGCCTCTCCCTTTTCATCGCCACCCTCCCTTCACATTCACTCATTGTCCTCCCAAGACCCCGCCCCAACATCTTCAACTACTCTCCCTTTTAAATCACTCTCCCCTATTAGAAAATCTTGGTTCATCCAGGGCCGAGTCCTTTCGAAAACACCCCTTCGGCAATATACCAATGCGCGTGGCTCCAGAAAATAATTAGGGTTTGACCTTGTCGACCACGGAAATGATCAAATCCACGTCTCTGCCTTCAATGAATTAACTAAATCCCTTCATCCTCTCATTGAAGTTGGCCAAATCTACAATGTTGCAAATGGCACCATAAAGGTCCCCAACCCTTCCTATAACCATCTAAGATGCCCATTTGAAATTCTCCTCTTCTCTTCATCAATGGTGTCTCGAGTCTTCACTGATGACCTTACAATTCCTTCCCACACCTTCCACTTTGTGCCTATCAGTTCCCTCAAACTTTCACCTACTAAATCAATCGTTGATGTCATAGGTATTGTCACCTCACTCTCTCTTGCCTCTGTTGTTCACAAACGCGATGGCTCTGAGACTCCAAAAAAGACAATTTCTCTTCGCAACATGTCTGGAAGCAGCATTGATGTGACCTTGTGGGGGGAACACTGCCATGCTGAAGGGCGAGAGCTCTCTGAACTTCGCATGGCTCGCGCAGTTTTTGTCCTTGCAGTTAGGGGGGGCAGGATCTTCGAGTTCAACAGCCAGACTATCAGCAAAATCCCTACCACCTCCCTGGCTATAGATCCAAAGATCGCTAAAACAATGGAACTAAAGCAATGGTTCGACAAAGAAGGCATTCAATCTTCTTCACCCTCGCTCAGTCGCAAATACTCGGGCATTAGCAAGAAGCCACTTAATACAAAAAAAATTGTTGACATCCTCTCAATTCCTCCTGGAGAAAATGTCCCATGGATATCACTCCGTGCTACTGCTACCTCAATTGACTTGCATGATTTCTACTTCCTTTCATGCCCACTTACCATTGATGGGATGTAATGCATGAACAAGGCTATACGACAAGATGATAACACGTGGCGTTGATCAAAATGTGAAGGCTCCTTCACCAAGTGTGACTACCGCTACATTCTCTGCCTCCAGCTGCATGACCACACTGGCCACCTTCAAAATGTTGTCACTTTCGACGAGGCCGCAAATGGCCTCCTAGGCATCTCTGCAAAGGACATTTACCTCCTCTCAACAGATCTTGGATTTGTCCTTGACATATATAGAAAAATCAAAGGGTGACAATTCCTCTTCACACTATCTTTAAAGAGGGACACCTTCAATGGCATTGAACAAGTACGACCAACTCTTATGCACGCAGAAGATCTCCCTTATGCTGATGCGTCAAATATCCTCCTGCAGGTCTTGCAACCTTCCGCTGCCCCCCCCCGAACAAAGTCTGTCGCCGCCTTTAGCCATACATTCCTGCCTCTTCCTTGTTTCTCCCCCTCCTCTTGTTCCATACATCATTTTCCCCTACCACCTTCCTACTTAAATGCCGACCCTGCCGCACACATTCTCCATTTCTTCCCATCGTTCAACTTTCAGTCTTTTTTTGCCTCACTTGCCATTCATCGTCGATTTTGCATACATCTTTTGTAATTGTTACTATATCTTTACGGCCCCTTTGCCTTTCTAATAGTCCTCCTAAACATATGGGCACCGACTCGTTTCTTCATTGCATTTTGTTTATATGTCATTCCATTATGTTGTAATGGGTCTTCTTAATATATGAACATTTACACATGTGGTTTTCCCTTTCCTCCTTCATGCCTTCATCTTGTTTGCAGCACACACATTTTGTAAATGCAAATGTCAATATGCTATGCTTAGTATGGAATGTAATACAAAAATTGCTTCTTCTTTTCTGCAAAAATACAATATATGCCTTAGGTTTGCTCTAGCCAATACATGGAACATGTTCTTTCTTTCAAAACACATCTTTTCCCATTTCAAATATCCAACACTCATTTTTGTGCAAACCATATTCAATACATTTCCACTTCAAAATTCACTCGCACCATTTCCACACTCCTATTTCTATGATGAAATACATAACACAACAAAAAATCTCACCAAAAACAATAAATAACAAAACAAATAATATGAAATAGAGTGCTACATCTTCATGCTTCCCTCTTTGTTCATTATACTTCATGCATTTGACATACCTTTCCTTATTTGCAATAGCTATGCTAACCACACCGAAGAACAGTCTGCAAAGGGAACAACAACGTCTCCACTACACGCTTAACAAAGAAAGAATTAATGCACGTCGTCGCCTCCTCTTTGCCAATCGCTAGGCCAACCGTCTCTCTCAATCCACCGCACACCAAACTCCCATTCCTTCACAAAGTAGCCTCCTTCCACTACATCCCAACCAAACTTTCCCAATTACCCTTCCATCTCCCCTCCCTAACCAACCCTTTCCAAACCCTACAATTCCCTTGCCTCTCGCCTACCCAGTGCATGTCCCACACCATCTTCCTCCTTGTCCACATGTCGAACAATTCCTCCCCATCCAACTCCAACATGCACATCTTCGCTTTTGTGAAAAAATCAATGCACTTTGCCCCATCCAAGTTTTCTCAATTTGTTATGAAGCTTACCCATCCATGAAAACAAAAACAAATAACGGAAACATTTCTTGTACCCGTTGTGCTACCGAACAAACAACCCACCGTTTCTCCTTCGCAAACAACATGAACCCAGGTATCCAACCACATGTACTCTCCTGCCTAACTCAAGTTGAAGAGATGTTGATTGCTCATGTCAAACCCATTATTCAAGTCACCCATGCACGTGGTGGCCAACTAAAATATTCCGGCCACACGATTAGATTTCCTCAAGATATCACTAATATTGTCACCTCTCTTCCTCTCATGCTATCAGAACTAGAAATCCTTGTTGTAAACAAAACTGGTTATGATGACAAATCGTTTGATTTTTTTGTTAGTAGATCATGTGTTCATGCAACATTGCAATTCAAACTACAAAATGATCCATATTACAAAGATTTCCATATTGACCAAAATTCCCTCCATGCTTTGCCTATTGCACCCACCAACATTTCCAACATGCTACGCCATGCCAACACATATTCCATCCCACTCCAAGAAGGCATTCTTGAAAATTGTGATTCTAAACTTCCCCAACCATGCCCGTCTGACCTCCACCCATCTTCCTTTGTTGCAAATCTACCAAACTCTCATAAATAGATGAAATACTTGCCTACATAGAATCCTCCAATCCCTCACCCACCCATTCACTTCAATGGCCCATCATTGGCCTCTCCCCAATCAATGAATACAACACAGAGGGCCTCTTCTCCATGGCCTTCCCCACCCTCTTCCCCACTGGGTCTGCAATGATTAACCAACCAAGAATTGCAAAATTCGATATGCAAGAATACGCTTTGCATCTAATACGCTACCATGACAACCATTTTGCACAACATCCTCGCTTCTGCTACTACTTGTACAACCTCATCATGCGCCATCGCAGCCAAGCAACTGCATCTGTCTTCATGAAAAGGGACCTTTCAAATACCCTTCCAGCAACAATCGCTGACCTTCACCACCACCTTCAACAAATTCCCCCTTCCACCATCCCAGACCAGATTATGCGCTTCGGCTCATCCTTGTGTGGCAGCCGTTCATTCTGGACTAGAGCTAGAGGGGAGCTCGCCGACATGATCATTCAACAAGGTAACCCTACCATATTCTTCACACTCATTGCAGCTGATACCAAATGGCCTGACTTGCATAATTCCATGCCTTCCAACCCTCCATCCAATTCACATGATCAAACTCGATGGAGAATCCAAAACGTTGTTGCAAACCCTCACCGTGCATCTCAATACATCCATTGCATATTCACAATATTTCTCGAAGAGGTGCTACTTAAAGGATTCCTTGTAAAGGATTACTGGTGCAGGTATGCATACTATTCCTTCCATCTCTTAGCTTTCATTAATTTCACTTCCACGCATCCATCTTATTTATTTTCCCCTTTCTTTTTAAGGTATGAATGGCAACATCGCGGCTCCGCACATATGGTTTCTTATGGCTTCCAAATGCACCTACTATGGACACTTTGTATTGTACCAACGCTACTGCTATCCGTGCAGCTAAAGAATTCTTTGATGCATACATCACTACTTGGAACCCTCGTCCCGTTCAAAACCGAGCTCCTGGGATAAATCATTCATCTCTGCAAGACCCATGCCTCCTCCAGACACATGAAATTTTTACATCCAATCAGTTGCAAGACTATGAACTACTTCTCAATTCCATTCAAAGACACACAACTTTCCACTCCAGTACATGTTTGCGCAAAAGAAATAACACAACAAGCTGCCGCTATGGAGCCCTGTGGGAAGTTCGGGACACGTCATCTCTTCACATTGATGATACTGGCCGTAAATTCTACGCCCCTGCTAGAAATGATCACAAACTAAATGTGCACAACGCTCATCTTCTTGCAATCTGGAGGGCCAACATGGAATTTCAACCAATTCTGTCACACCATGCTGTGTTGAACTACATTTCAAAGTATGTAGCGAAAGCAGAGGCAAAGTCTGAAAGCTACTACCAAACTCTCTCCCGTCTCTCCCAATGTCCCCCACCCGATGCTCTTAATATTATTGTCATTCGCAAAATTCTAACCGAAATTGTCGGTGACCGAGACATTGGTGAACAAGAAACATGCCACATGCTGCAAAAACTCCCACTAGTAAAGTGCAGTTGTTCTTTCGTCTCCCTCAATGTAAAAAAACAAGTATTCAAATGTGTTTCACAAGAGTTGGATGGTCATCCTCCATCAACACCTTTCATCGCCTCATACATACAAATACCACTTGCACTTAAGGATTTGCCTCTTATTGAAGTTGCACGCTCTTGGACCTTCTCCTCCCATCGCAAAAAAACACCCTGGAAACACATCTTCCCTCCTATGGTTGTACGTGTCCTTCCTCGTTACACCTCCATCCCATCGGAAGACTCATCATCCTATGTGGACTTCTGTTGGAGCGAACTCCTTCTATACTGCCCTTTCCGTACCCTCCCTAACGACATCAGCACATCCGACGTGGCCATTGTTGCACACTGGGAACAAACTAGACACACATATCAGGCTTGGCTTGTTCACCGCACCCCGATCGACCTTGCCCATGCCGACTCTTTCTATTCATCTCCTGATGCCCATCCCCATGCCCCCATGTTCGACATGCCTGAATGGAAATTTCTCTCTCAACTCCACCCAAGTAACAACATCCTCCTCAATGAACTTGAAATGCTTGGCTATCGTGACTTTAATGCAAACTATAATTGGGCCGACTCCATAATCCCTTCACACTTACAAGAAACAGCCATCTGCTTCATCAAATTCAACCGCTCCTCCACAAGAATCCACCAAATCCAAACTCCATGCTCACATTCACTTTCCTCCTTGTCCCCAAGCCAAACCATTGCATTCAATATCATTTTTTCCCACTTCCGCACACATGGCAAAGCATCAATTTTAAAAATGATAATCCAAGGCACTGCTGGTATTGGCAAGTCGTTCCTAATTGAGTGCCTAAAAAATGCCTTCCTTGAAAACTCCACCAATGGACCAAACCCCCTCCTCTTGATCGCTCCAACTGGTGTTGCAGCATTCCACATCAATGCATTGACAATCCACTCTTCTCTTCGCATCCCTATATCCTCTATGAAACCTTTAGAGGGTCAAGCCCTCCTAAACCTTCAAGAACAGCTTCGGGATGTCAAATACATTCTAATTGATGAAATGAGCTTCAATGTTCCTAAATTGATTTCTCAAATCGATGATTTCTTGCACGAGGCACTCCCATCAAATAAAAACAACCCTTTTGGTGGATGTTCTATAATTCTCGTGGGGGACCTTGCGCAACTTCCACCTGTCAAAGACACACCAATGTACGTAGGCACTTCTCGTGGCACTGCACTATGGCAAAGCTTTGATACCATGGTTATACTTTCAACAGTTTTTCGACAACAGGGAACTAGCCCTGCTCAAGTTTCCTTTTGCGAACTCCTCTCCAACCTTCGCAATGCAACACCCACTATTGATGATTGGAAGCTTCTTATGACACGCTCAAAAACAAACCTTCCTGAAGCCGAGGTCCAGTCATTCTCAAGTTCAATGCATCTATACGCAAGAAATGAGGTTGTTGACATGCACAATAAAACAATGTTGAAAACATTCAACCAACCAATCGCACGTTCCTACGCTGCCCAAAGGAAGGAATTTCGCACCAACAAACTGGAAGATGACTAGCTAGCTGCAAAAATTCTCCTCTGCGTTGGACAACGAGTTATTCTAACAAGAAATTTGTGGGTTGAGGCTGGCCTTGTCAATGGTGCGCTCGGCACCGTCCGCGCACTCGTATATGCACTAGCATCTAAACCACCCGAACTGCCATCATTTGTTGTAGTCGACTTTCTTCACTACAAGGGTCCACCATGGGATCCTTCAAATCCTAAATTTGTACCAATCCCCCCCATAACAAGGGGTTCGCGAACACAAATACCGCTCCGCATGGCATGGGCCTTAACAATCCATAAATCATAAGGCATGACACTAGATAAGGCAATAATCGACATCGGAAACATTGATCGACAAGGTCTAACTTTCACAATAGTATCAAGAGTCCGATCATTGAATGACCTTTGCATCTCCCCTGCTTTCTCCTTCTCACGCTATTCGTGGATGAAGGAGAACCCTTTCGTCATACGCAGAAAAAAAGAAGAGGCTCACCTTGCCTCAAAATCTATTGCTCAAGCTCCTTGAAGACCCTCTACTATTGGTACCTTACCATCCGACTAGCTCTTCTCTATTGTGCTTTCCCATGTGACTGTCTATTCTATACATTTTTCACTAACATGCTTTTCATTTCCTTGCAGGAACAAATGGATCGTAAATATATCTCACAACTCCAAAAAAATTGCGAAGAAATCAATGAACAAGAAGCTTCACTTCTCAATGTACAAGAGCGGTTCCTGCGTCCGCCTACTCTGCCTCTCTACTGGTTGCGCCCCACAATACAACTACTGCAATGGATAAGAAATTGGATGAATCTCCTCATCCATATTCATGAAAGGGATGCACACAGAGAACTCCGAGCATACTATCTTGACCGTGTACCTAATCTGGACGTCAATTGGTGCTATCGTTGTCGAGCAACACCTTGTATATATGACTAGTATTTCCCCCTATTGGGAAACCATCTCCAACCACTATGCTACACATGATGAAATTCTGTCAATACATCTTATTTTCTATTCAAAGAAAAAATACAATACATCTTATTTTCTAAACTCTTACTACTCAGAAATTTCTGTATATAAAAAAAAAAAATCACATCCTTACATGTTAGATAAATTTTCACGAGCTTCAGCAAAAGACTCAGTTGAGTACAGCTGGTTTTTTTAACATACATTTCCCTAAACTTTAATGAATGACCTCTGTTGTCCAGTTGATTACTTTGAGATAACTTTTAGCGATTTTAATGAAGAATCTCTGTTGTATACACCTGATTATTTTGTGAAAAATATAATGAACATTTTAGGAAAAAATCAATACAAATTTATAAAAAAAAAATCCATGAGTATTGAAATTTTTAATGTTTTGTACTGATATGTCAAATTCAATGAAGAAGCTTTGTTGACTATTGCTGGCTATTTATAGATAATTACTGAACATTTCACTTTATTGGTTGTTCTAAGAGCTGCTAATATCAGGTTAAATGTGGGTACAAGTCTAAAGATTGTTAGTGATTTCTGTCTTCATTGTTAGTGAATGATCTCACTGCTGGTTATTGTAAGCTATTAAATATACATTTACCCATAAAAATATAACTCGCTGAATGTAATGAAATGCATTTCATTTTCATACATTTCAAATGAAGTAAGTCTATTTCTAATATCCTACTTTAACATAATTAGCCTATTTCTAACATCCTACTTTACTATAATTTCCAGAAGAAAAAGTTGGAAACCTTTCATTTCATTCACTTACTGCCTGCGTTCACTTACTTCAGCTTCACTTCTCATGAAGTCACCAATTTTAACCATATTACTCATTGAAAAATTGATAAATGTAATTTTTAAATAATTATTGATGATACATTTAAGTTACTCATTGCCTTCGATGAACACACCAATTTTACCCATAAATCCCTTAGAAACATATTTCAGTGAAAGGGAACAAGTAACCCCTGAATCAAGTTCTCATAGGCCATTATCATTCACACGGCCATGGCCAGAGTGACTAGTTTCCATTGCGATCTAATGGATAATATTGCACAACCTCATAATAAACACACCTGATTTGACAATGTTCTGTGTGTTACTTGTAATGTTTGTAATGTTTTTTATACTACTAGTAATGATCATTTACTCACTATGAATATGGTAAAAAACAAAATAGAGTATATAATACTTTAAAATTTTGATAATAAAATCATTACATCAAAGTAGACCCTTAACACATAAATCAAAGAAACTACTCATACATACACCAAATTTGCCTGGGCATAACCTTGATAGTAATTATTATTATAATTATGCCAACAAATATAGAGCCATAAACATTAACCAAAGAAGTACACAATCTATTGATGCAGGGGCATTAGATTCTAGCCAGCAATGTGAAAGCTTGTTCACTTGTTGTGGTTAGCTGAGTTAAAAATTCATTCACTGATGGGTGAAAGTCAATGTTTAATGAGAGGATTGAATTCCTCAAACAAATTCATATTATTATTTTCTGTAATAAATTAGGAGAATATTTAGAGATAAGTAGTTTTAATAGTCCCGGATGCCGGTGCATCCACTTGATACGGTGAATATTGGTGGTCAGGCTGGCGCGTGGCGAGGCCACATGGCCGCCAGCCACCTGCATTCAAATCGCACTGATAGCATTTATAACACAGCCCATCCCCCGACTTGGCATTCAAGCCGATGGGGAAGACGAGGCTGCAACCATAACTCGACGTCGTCCTCCAGCTACAAGCGCATTTCCACCTTCTCGATGCCTCACTGCTGGGCTCTGCAATTTATTTGGCTCATCAACATGCACAGTTTCATTACTCCGCTCTGCTCTGGCTGTCCTCCGGAAGCCAAGCTCTCCAGCTCCCGCACTGCACTGGGTAGGCGGTGTAATCTCTACTGCTGCGTGGAGTTTACTCCTGGTTTTAATCACTCTCAAAGCCCGTTTTGCCCTTTGCTTCTTGCAGCCCCGCCTCAGTCTATCCCGCCTGTCACTCTGCAACTTTTGCCGACTCGTTTGCGCTCTCCAGGAGGGAAGATGCCTCGACTTCGGCACAGGCTCAGATGCCGCAGAGGCAGCACTCGAGCCAGGCCTTCCTCTAGGCATCGCTCCCCCTCCAGCCATTCGAATTCCTCAGCTTCTAACTCCCCCCATGGCGCCTCTCCTCGCGCTTCCAACAGGCACAGACCTGAACGTGCCCATCACCCGCCCTTTCCTCTGCGCGACGCCCAAGTCCCTCCGCCTCCCTCTGACCCTCGCAGTGCTGAGTCTGCCCACCTGGTCAACCCATCCACGGCCTTGTTTCATTTCCCCTGTCTTACTCCACAGCCTCTTGTGGTGGCGACGGTTTCTGTAACGTTCAAAGAACTCCCTCAATTCAGCTCGATGACCTTGCCTCCTGCGCTTCCGGGAATTCAGCTTCGCACCCCTGGGTCTGACCAGGCTATCCAAACTGGTGCGCAGGACTGCTCACAAGAAGCTGAGGGAGGCAGACATGGCGGTGGCATTTCCAGTGTCAAAGGCACGCCAATGGAGCAGCACGAAGCAGGCGCGGCAACAAATCCCACTCTGGACGATGATGTTGACAGCTACAGATGCAGAATCGAGGAAGAACCCCCCTCTGACGACTATGGTATCTAGGACTCTCAGTTATTTTTTGTCTTTCAGGTCATATTTTCTGTCTAGATGGTGTTTTCAGAAATCCTGGCCTGCGGGCTTGTCAAAGCACTGTTACAGTCCTATGTTTATGTTCAATGCTGGTTTGTACTGCTACAGTCCTATGGTTTTTTGCTCAATGCTGGTTTCCTCCTTAGAGGCAGCAATTAAACTTTTCTCGGGCTGGTTTCCCCTTGTGGGCAGCGCTATTTTTGATATTGTGCTGATACTTAACGCCTATGCAGGCACACTCTGTATGTACCATATTTTCCAGTAATAGAATCTAGTCTTACTTAGAAAAAAAAAAGTAGTTTTAATAGGCGCTAAATTGTTGAGCATATCTAGCAGTAGTTGATAGATTTTAGGAGGATATTGGGCAAGTCAGATTTTCTCTCAATTTAGGAAATCTGATCCTAATTGAGGAGGTCGTTGTTTTGTAATAAAACTATAAATTGTAAACTCTGTATCTGAGAAGTTCGGAGTTGGCCGAGAGGAATTATTTGTGAGGATTTGTGTTAATAAAGATTGCAATATTTCTAATTACTGTTTATACTGGCAATCCTCGGAGGATTCCACCTTCGTGAATTTATTGGGCTTTTATATGCTGTGGAAAGATAAATTGGAATGGTTCTGCATATAAAGTCAAGAGAGGCTGAAGGTTTTTACTTTGTTAATTAAAACAGAGTCTCTGTTCATTTAAACATTTTATACTCTGTTTACAAGGCCATAGTATTAATCTGCATTCTTTGTGGAAATCGATTGAATGGTGTGTGATTGTTGGGTTATAAAAGAAGGATTGTGATCAATGCATTTCAAATATAAGTAATAAATTGTTGTATGAGAGAAGCTCCATAAATCATTTGTGTTGAATTAAGTGGGTTCGATTCACATGAATCGATATCAATTCTGGTAATCGATATCGATATCAGCGTTCACCTTTCAATAAACATCAACTCAGATTGATAATTTGCTATCAGGGTTAAGACGTGTTTGAAAGGAAACAATTTACTCTGGTTTTATAGCTCCTACTAGCCGTTTGTAAAATAACGGCTGGTTTGACTCAAATAATAAAAATCATTTTATTTTATTTTAAAAAGAGTAAACCAAATCATCAAAGTTTATAAATTTAATTTTAAATATATATATTTATTTTAATAAAAATAATAATTATTAATTTAATATTATTAAAATGTAATTTATTTAATTTTATTTTTATTTTATTTTATGTATTTATTTGTTTATTTATTTTTTTAATCTTTCTTTTTTTATTTCTATTTATTTATTTTATTTTTTTAATTAATTTTTTTTAATTCTATCTTTATTTTATTTTATTTCTATTTATTTATTTTATTTATTTATTCATATTGTTTTTTTTTTATTTATTTTTTTATTATTATTATTTTTTTTTTATGATAGCATTTAATTATTAAAAATAAAATAAATATATAAATTCAAACTTTAAATATTATTTAATTATTTTTAACATTTAATTTATTCCATAATAATAAAAGCAAATGAATAATTATTATTCTATAAAATCTATAAATAGAAAACATTTATTTTATTCTTTAAAACATATTAAAATAACTTTAAATAAACGTTATAATATGAAAATAAACCTCATAGTAAAAAAGCTTTCAACTTAATAATATTATCACATATATATTTAAAATCAAAAAAATATTATTAATTCTTTTAACATATTCTCAGCCTTTGTGCAATTTCACAAGCGGGGGTTTCATTTCTATTTTATGGTTCGAACCATAACACTACAATGCATACACAATGCTCTCCTAAGGGTAAAGGTCAATATCGGCCCGCACTATATTCTCTGCATATCAAACATTCCCCAAGGTTAACAATGAAGCGTATTGCACATATTGATCCAACCATTGCCCTTCGCTCGGCATGTATATTAAAGTGGATTGGACTAACACGCATTCCGTTATCAACAACATTTAAAAGCCCTCACCTTGGATTAAAGCTAAGTGCAATATATATATATATATATATATATATATATATATATACACACACCGAACTCCACATAAAAGGTCAACCACCGATCATTAAAACTATACTTGGTCCTACAACCACTTATAACGCACCTTTTGTGATTCAACGTTCTTTTAGACCCACACTAGGTTATCATTAGAAACTCATGCATTCATATGTAAATTAAAGATGCCATACGAAACCTTCACACCGCATTCAATTATTACCATATATGAACATTCGGTCATAGACAAACCTGACTTGACTTGAGTCTAGCACCAACAATGAGACATTGGGCCCACAACATACATCTTTTCTTTTTCTTTTTTCTTTTTTTTTCTTTTTTCTTTTTTTTTCTTTTTTCTTTTTTTTTTCTTTTTTTTTTTCTTCGAGCGTTAACGCTCACAAATTGTGCAAAATTCGTTGTTTTACGAAACCCCCCCTGGCTTACGTGTCGAGCACAGGAGTGTATTGCATTATTTTTGGAAAAACAATTTACCATTCAACCAACTACGCGATACTGCTAGTATCCCCAACTGTGGTTTTACTGTTCATCCATTTCACAGTTCCGGTTACTCATGATCGCAGTTCTGTTGTTCCTTCTGTCAATCGCAATTCTGCTTCTTTCCTTCATTACACTCCACCTTCACATTGCGTCCTTCATGAAGCCTCATTGATTCCCTTGAATTCAATATTCAGGCTTGTATCGGATCCTCCTATTACAATCTTAAGAGACGAGCCATTATGCCCTTTCTAACGCGGCATCGAATATGAATTACTCTAATGCAATATTTCACTAAGTCCCCCCGCTAGTATATTTAATCCTAACATGGATATGCTATTTCAACCCTTGCTCCACAATGATGGTTCATTCCTCTCTGGGCAAGCGTGCCTTTGTTCGATTAACTCACAGCCTTCATCCAGAATTCAACTACCGCAGGCTAGCCACATTCAACACTCTATTCCTAACTCGGAAAAAGTCTAAGCACAATTCAAACACTGATCACAGAGACTTGTATAACGCATTGCCACACAATCGATTCTTGAAATGAATCGACACACTGCCAATGGCTCTTAACACAGGTTTTACCACACAGAAATTAAATCACAATGCACATGTATTACTAAACAATTCTCATTTATACAGTGACATTACTTACAGCTTCAAATTGGCCAGATCTTCGAATCAATTGGCCCTTCTGCACCCCTACTCTACCTCTTCGGCCTTCTAACCCTATGCAGTTCTATACAGTCTTTGCAGGTCTCTTTCTCTAATGCCTTTGAACTTATTTTGTGCTTGTAGCTTGGCAGTGAGTTGAAAATACTACAATGAGCAAAAGTTGAACGCATATCAATGCCACTCAGCAAAACTGTGCACATATCAATGCCCATGTTCGGCACCATTATTACGCTTATGGCAAAGCAGTTAAGCTGCATAGGAGGATCATAGCACAAAACATCCAAAGGTGATTCGACAAGGTGAAGATAAAGAAAAGCCCACTGTAGCTGTAGAAAAATCAAATGAATTGTTGCAAGAAAAAAATGCAAAAGCGCCTGAGCAGGCCGAAGAGTTGACTAGAGAGCCACCAATATCAACTCATGCACAGGCAGTATCTGAAGAGACAGCCTCTGCACTCGGGACTGTTGTGATTTTTAGTAATTTTTCCAGGAAATTGAAATTTCCCTTTCTATGTGCAGTGGGCAAAGGATTTTCAGCCGCAAAGTAGGCACCATGGCCGGAAATTAGTTGTGTGTGTTAAATACATTAGACATGGAAAGAACACAATGGTACCACTTAAGGCAGAAGATCCAACGTTGATCGCTAGTCAAGCTGCACGAGTTTTAATATCACATATCGCCCACTGGTTTTTGACTTTGGTAAATGTTTAAAAGAGTTGGAAATTGAATTGCGTGGGACCCATAAAAACTCAACGTCATACAAAGTCTTGTTCATTGAGTTAATTTTGGTTAAACGTACAAGTTTGAAGTTGCTATTTGTATAAAGCTCAAGGGTTTAATATATATTTCAAAGGGTTGAAATATAATTCTTTTAATACTATGGTGAAAAGTTTAACCATCACCATTAATCAACGAAATAATTAACATAACAAGCGTACACATATATCAGTGTGTGGGCCTATGTTATAAAATGAACTTTATAATAAAGTTCACTAGATCTCCATAAGGTGAAAGCCCAAGCATTTGGTTGCGTGTTTAATGAAAATCGAATGGGTTTCAATATCTCTGAAGTGGGGCATATAATATGTAATGAGGGTTTTATAACCTTTGAAGAAACCAGTTCCACACATTTTTGGAATGGTTGCATTATTCAATTGTCATAAGAAGGGCTTAATTCCAACGTTCGAACATTTGTCCAAGTTGTTATAAATTGGGTTATAACCTTACAGGGATTCAAAAAAGCTTCCCAAGTTATATGGTGAAATTTCCAGACTTGGTTTGGATATTCATTTAATTTTCCAGTTCAGGAATTTAGAAGGCAATACACTGCAGGAAACATGTGGAATGAACCAGTTTTATTCCATGTTTCAGGGTGATTGTATGTACAATTGATGATCTCGTTAATTTCACAGATAGTTCGAACATACCGTGGAATAGAACCGATCGCAGAGCAATAATGATTCTGGGTTAATGTTAACCACGGCCATGTGAAGTTGAAACAGTAGAACTGACAATGATGACCGGGAATGAATGGTGTTCCCATCGTTTGTTAAGTGTGGAGGAGCTACATAAGACGGTAGCACAGTAACCGTGGATCCAAAAATCAACGGACGCGACAAAAAGACAAATCCAAGTAATCGGAACCCTGAGGGCATTTTTCAGAAAATATAAACCAGCAGTATCACGTAGCTCTTCAAGTGGTAACCAGTCTTGCCTTTTTCAACGTGATAGTCTTTAATGGTGCACGCGTGGCAAAGGGTGGTTTTTAAAAACCATTTTTATCGCGTGATTCTGAGACATTAACATGTGTGCAGTTCTGTTGCGCGATATCCATCGGATATCCACCTAAATCAGTCTTCAAGTGCGAGAGCAGAATGATCGTGGGATCATAGCTGAAGTTGCATAGTTGATAACCAAGGTTACGACGTTGGGCCCCAGTTTTGCTTTAAACCCTCATTCGCACAACTCCTCCTTTCGATGTTCCCTTGCACCACAGGTGCAATTGCTAGTTATAAACTTCCAGGGGTCTGGAGCTCATTTTCCTCTCATATCGGGTCTCAGTAGATAGCGTTGTAAATAGAGAGATTTGATTTCGCATCACTTTAATTACCAATTTAATTTTTCTAAGAACTATTCAAATTAATTTTTTAGTTTAGTCATTTCAACTAATTTATTAAATTAATAAAAATAATAATTTTATTAATAAAAAATATAATTTCAATAAATATTTCTAATTCCAATAATAATAAACTAAAAAATTAAAAATTTCAAGAAATTTAAATTTTTACAATTTTTAATGATTTTCAATTACATGGAATAAACCATATTAGTTGTTAAAATAAATAATGAAACACTATTGTATATTTCTCGTATGATATAAGTTCTTAGTATGGAATTAATTAAATTATTTATATTATTATGACACCAATGTCAATTGGTCGCATGGAGAGGTGGAATTAAAAAACTTCCTAGACCACCTTAATAGTATATCCAAAGATATCCAGTTCACAATGGAAGGCGAAGAAAACAACTGCATACCATTCCTTGACATTCTCCTCTCTAGAAATGAAGACAGATCCCTTGGGCACAAAGTGTTCAGAAAGAAATCACACATTGACAATTATCTTCACGCAAATTCACATCGCTACCCTGCCCAGAAGACAGGGGTTCTGCTGACTCTTTTCACACGAGCTTTCAGAATATCACACAATACACATGTTGAAGAAGAAATTGAACATCTAAGAAAATCTTTCATAAACTTGGGATACAGTAATAGAGACATCAACAAAGCTATTCAAAGAGCCAGATCCGAAAATAAAAGAAGTACAGCTCACAATTCCTCTATAGCAAAAGCATACCTTCCCTATATTCAAGGAGTCACGGACAAGATAGCCAAAGTTCTAGCAAGGAAGGACATTAGAGCATCCTTCAAACTTCTATTGACAATCAAACATAGGATGAAATCAGTCAAAGACGACCCCAACCACCTCTAACAAAAAGGTGTTTACAAAATTAATTGTTCATGCAGAGAATGCTACATTGGGGAAACTGGTAGGACCTTCAAAATAAGGCTTAAAGATCTTGGTGCGGATATCAGGCTTGGAAGAACTAAAACATCAGCTTTAGCAGAACACTCCAACAAAACATGTCACCACATATGCCTGGAAGATCCAATGGTCATTACCAGAAAAACACCATTTTAAACGTAAAGTTCGTGAAGCCCTAGAAATTATCAAGCACCCTCGCAACCTAAATAGTGATGGAGGCCTAGAAGTCAGTAGGAACTGGATACATGTTCCTTCTCGATAATAAGCTTTTTCCCTTAAGTTAGTGGTCTCCTTTACCTCAACCCTTTTCATCCTCCTTCTTTCTTAGTCCTTAGCTCTCGCTCCGTTGCTCCTCCCTTTAATCTTCCCTCTTCTCGTTATCCTTCTTTTTCAAAGCTCTCTCCTCACCCTTCTACCTCCCTTTACTTGGCATCCCTCCTTAATCTCTTTACAATAACTAACCCTTCTTTTTAAAATAATGAACATAATAACTAACCTATTAAAACCCTTAAAATCTAATCTTAAAAGTAACTAAAATTTTTTAAATAATAATGAACATAATAACTAACCTATTAAAAACCCTCAAAATCTAATCTTTTAATAATAATGAACATAATAACTCACCTATTAAAACCCTTAAAAGCTAATCTTAAAAGTAACTAAATTTTTTTAATAAAAGTATAAAAAACAATCTTAAAAATTCACATCTTATATAAATACTAGCATATCTTTAATAATTCTATAAAGAGCTACTTTTTAAATAAATTATTTAATAGTATTTAAACCCTGAACATAATGTCTTTTAATAATAATGAACATAATAACTCACCTATTAAAACCCTTAAAAGCTAATCTTAAAAGTAACTAAATTTTTTTAATAAAAGTATAAAAAACAATCTTAAAAATTCACATCTTATATAAATACTAGCATATCTTTAATAATTCTATAAAGAGCTACTTTTTAAATAAATTATTTAATAGTATTTAAACCCTGAACATAATGTCAGATCTAATGGATTATAATTAAAACATAAATTAGCTTCTTCAAATAACCTAAAATCTCCATTACTTAATCCATATTACTATTATTAATTATTAATTATAATATAAAAAAACTTTAATAAATTAATATATTGAAAATCTTAGATTAAATTAGAAAATATAAAGGGACATAACTAAAATTAAAATGGATATAAATAAATATTTTAAATTCATATATTTAATTAAAAATGGATATATAAACTAACATAAGAAAATTAAAAATTAATTAATTAAAATATATTAACTTTTTATAAATTAGTAGAAATTGGGGTGGCTCTTTTTGCCTTTCTACCTTTTTTCCTTTATTTATTTAATCTAATCTACTCTCTTCTTTGCAGGTTTGTCCTGATGATGATTGCAGGTTTATCTTGATAATGAGTCTTCATTTAGACTCGAAACGTCCACAGAAAAATAATGACTATGGAGATTCCGAATTCTATACCTTAAAATCTACACCACAGAAACCTCCAATCTATCATAGCTTTAAATTGTTTTATTAAAATATTATAATAAAATATTTTTTGAAATTTTTAATATATGTACGTATAATAATAAAAAAATAAAAACTGTGTATGAAATTTTGAATAAACCAACTAATTTTGATCTCGTCTCAGCTTAATAAACAGAAACAATATACTTAGGTACAAATCATTTAATATCTTGTAAATTAAACTTTATACCATCTAATAAAAAAAAATTAAATCAATATAAAGGATAATTAAATAATATTATATATGAAAATTAATTTTAGTTTTATAAATTTAAATTAAATAACTTTTAACTGAATGATTCGTTATTTATTTTTCAAATTTAGATTTGGAAAAAATTATCGAGATTTTTATTATTTATACACAAATATGTTTGGGTAATAATCACATAACATGTTTAGAATTAATTAGTATGGTTCATTTTCAACCATATTCGTTGGTTCAAAATGTGTAGACAAAGTTCTTTGTTATGTAATTATTACTCAAAAATATCTTTGCATAAAGTAGGGATAACATAAGCCAAATTTCAAATATTTTCATTACTCTCAATAGTTTTTTTACCATTAGTTTTGAAAAAAAAAAACGAGTATTTCAGCCCTAGGTAAATTTCCAGATTTCCATGAAAGTAAAATAGAAAATAAATTTAATCTTTTTTATTTTATTTTTATTTTGAGATCTTGACAAATGCCAGTCAAAATAATTAACTTCAATGTAAACAATAAGAGCATGTGTTTCTTTCTAAGAAGTCACAGGTTCAAAACCAGGAGGAGGTAGAGTATGTATCCCTTTGATGTGGGTAGGTGGGTTCCTTGAGGTAAAGTATGTATGTCTTCGCTCTAGGGAGGTGGGTCCCTTGTCCCACAAACAAGGCGATGTCATATACCAATTTGGTGTCTCACTTGATCGTGACTTTAAAATTGAATAATAATATAATCATCAATTTAGTGTTTGGATTGGCAATGACCTTAAAATTGAATAATAATAATAATAAGTCCTTGCTCACATGGCTTGTAAGTGCATTTATTCTAGACAAGTTTCTAGACGAGAAGTGTCAAAAACACAAACAAGGGAGTTGTAGAATAGTCCGAAAGGCAGCTTTTTTGCTAGAATCTCTTAAAAAAAATTCAAAAAATCAGGTAGTTGGAGTGTTTGAATTTCATTTTTTTATGGTGGAAATGGATTCAGCACCATCAATAATCTCTAGGGCACCCAAAATATTGAAGTTTAACCATTCTAATCTATATTTTTAAAAATATTTACCTGAATTTTTCATAATTTTACCTAAATTTTTTGGTTATTCTGTGGGTTTCTCATATACTAATTTGGTGTTTGACTTGATGGTGATCTTAAAATTAAATAATAATAATAATAATAATTTTTTTACAGGGCTTTTATGTATATTTATTCCAGAAAAATGACCTTAAAATTGATTAATAAAAATAATAATAAGTCTTTACACTAGGCTTTATCATGAAATTAGATCTATACTGGTACTATGGTTGTCTTTTTAGCACCAGAAAAAGAGCAACTCATGATGCTGCAAATATTATAAATTCACTTGATGATGACAATAGAAAACCCCATGAAAATGGTGTGGAGGTCACACTGCAGGAGCTAAAGGAAGAGATCAACCTGAACTTTGAAGATCAGGAGAAGAATGATGAATAATTAGTTATTGCAGGGCGTGATGACTGTGTTGCAGGCATTTTTAGAATATTAGATGAGGATGGCGATGGAAGGGTTAGCACAGATGAGATCATGAGATTTCTGGAAAGATTAAATCTGGAGATTCCCATGGAAGACTTGGAATCGACTGTGAAATCAGGATCTGCAGGTGGACTTGAGTTTCTCACTTCCATGGAGTTTAGGGATTTTTATCGCAAATTGATATTTGCAGGGAAAGATGAGAATGAAGAATTTGTAAGATCTGGTGATTTAGAGATTGATGATACAGCCATATGTGAAGCATTTGGTGTGTTTTACCAGAATGGAGATGGGTTTATCAGTCTAGTAGAGTTGGGTGATGTTTTTTGCAGGTTGGGGTTCATGGAGGGGAGGGATCTCTGTTACTGCCATAGCATGATTGAAAATGTGGATGTTAAGGGGATGGGGTTTGCAGATCTTCAAGAGTTCAGGATCTTGATGACCAAATGGAGTTCCCCTTTGGCATCAAATCTGCTGTCACAATAAGAAAAGCTCTCTTTTAGCACCATAAGTTAGCACCACTTATGTTATGTGGTGTAAATGTTTATGTATCATATTAAAAATGGAGTATATCACCATAAGTTAGCACCACTTAAGTTATGTGGTGTTAATATGGTGTAAATGTTTATGTATTATATTAAAAATGAAGTATATCACCATAAGTTAGCACCACTTAAGTTATGTGGTGTTAATGTGGTGTAAATGTTTATGTATTATATTAAAAATAAATTATATCACCATAAGTTAGCACCACTTACGTTATGTGGTGTAAATGTTTATGTATCATATTAAAAATGAAATATATAATCACCATATTTGACGGACAAGTTAGCACCATTCTTAATATGTGGTGTTAAAGTGAAATAATTTTTTATTGATCTTATTGGAAGTGGAGTATATCACCATATATTTAAAGAAGTGGTGTATGCTATATTGTCAAGTTCTATAAAGTAGGGTAGTTAACTTTGTGTTTGCCATGTTGGCATGTACAAGTGGATTTATTAATGTGAATTTCCACCATAACTATAAAAAAAAATTACAAATATTTATATTATGAATATATAAATTAGAACTAAACTCACAAATATTTATTTTATAATATTTATTTGTTTGTCATGTTTACATGTAAAACTAAAATTCAAAGTAATTGTTTTCTAAATATTTTATTTCAATTATTTACTTTTTATATTATTCTCATGAGAAAATAAATACACAAAACCATATTACATAATTATTTATTTTATGAATAAGCCAATTAAGATAAATATTTTTATATTATTGTAGTTCCAAAATAAAATAAGGGTGAATTCGATGGAGTTGGGTTACTCTTTTTTGGAAGAACTTATGTTCCAAAGGTTGAAAATGTATCTTTGTGAAGGTATTTTTTAAGCCCTCCATCAAAGCTTTTAAAAGTTCCATCTAGGACTAAATAAAACCCTGAATTAAACTACATAGCTCCATTGTCAATATGAAGTTGATCTTTTCGAACTCTTTTCCTCAACTGGAACTTGATCTTATCGAACTTGCTCTTGTAGTCTGGGAAGTCTTGGGATAATTTCACCAGGCTCATAGAGATCTGCTCCAAGGCTTTGCCAAGGATTCTCTTCGTAGACCAATAAAGATACAGTGTCTGCTTGAATTATGTTAGTTTGCCCCTTGTTTGTCCCAAATTTGGTATTAAACCTCTCCATTCCTTAGTATCCATCTTTGTCTCTGCATGTCTATTTATGTTAGCTTCCCATTCTTCAATGAGCTTTTGAATTTCCTCTGATGTGTTCTTGTGGTATGCTTTTGCTGCCTCTTGGATCACATCGATTGCAAGCCTCCTTCCTCTCGGCTTGCTCGAGGGTGAGCTGGGTTGGGCTTCTACCACCTTCTCTTTATCTTTCCAGCCACGGCCTCAAGCTGTAGGGCTCTTGGAATGGTCACGAGTTGTAGGACTCTTGGAGCATGCCATCCCATAATCTTTGACTAGGTTTCCGGGTAGGTGACCTGTCCACACAATCAAACAAAGGCATAATTCCATATAATGAAAACAATCAAAGGTCCATGCATCCCAGTTATCAGAAGAAAGGTGACCCGGGGGCCTCTTCCCAGGACTTCTCCCCTGCCCATCCCTCTGTAAACCCATCACCCTCATACCCTGCTTAATTTTTGCCACCCCCTGTCCCTGACGGTCGCACGCACCCCATAAATTATTCCCATAACCCAAAGAGCTCATGCCTTCCTTCAATCTTCTGACCTCCCTTCTAGTGTCCTCTCTCTCCTCATACCTCCCACCCTCGAAATTGACAAAGGAGGCGTCGCTGCCCATTTCTCGGGCCTGGGTGGAATTCCCTCTCCCATTCCTCATGCGCACTGAGCCCAAGTAGCTCAAGGTGGTATAAACCAAAAAATCCTTTGAACTAAACAAAACCCATGGCTGCTCCTTAACTCTATACCCTGGCAGGATTGCCCGACCCCATTCCATCTTGTAGGCATCCCTTACCTGACAGACTCACACTCGGGTGCAAATTGAGGTCATGCCCAATTCCTACTCTGACACAGAGGCAGAGACCCAAAATAACCCCAACCTTCCCCCAACCAGAGTCATAATGGTTCCACTCTCCCTACCCAGCAGAAGACTATACCAGTCCAGCTTAATCACCTTATGCTCCCATAGAGACCGACCCAAATCATAAACATAAACATGGCATGAACAAGGGAGAAGAAACAAATTACATACCTGAGTTTCATCATGGTGGAAGTGCAATGGAGGTTTGTTATCCCATTGTTGCACCTGCACCAAAGTCTTTCATCATAACAAAACCCCCATGCCTTCCTCCACCCTGTTTTAAGCTCAATGTGCGGGCCTCAATCCCGCTACCTCACCTCGTGTTGCATGCAATAGTACAACCTGTCGCCCTTGCCACTCATGTGGAAGGTGGTTGGCTTCAACACCAAGGACATACCATTAACACTGATGGGAGGCCCGATCTTCTTCATTACACCCTGATCGGGAAGCTGAGCCCGAGAACTGTGGGTGAGCTCTGCCCTCCGACCTGTCCTGCTCTTTGATGCTCTGCAGCTTGATCCATCGTTTTTCCTCGAGATTAGGAGGCATGCTTAATTCAATAGGTTCATTCAGGTGATCACAACCACAATTTTCCAGGAGGTCAGCTTCTCTGTTTCCTTCCCTCCTTACATGGGTGATAATGATATAATCAAATTTCTTGTTTGTATCCTCCAATCCCTGCACATGTGAAGAAGTACGCCATCTTTGGCTTAGTTTCCCCACTTCGTTCCTTGATTAAGTTTTTTGAGAGTGTTCGTAACCAACTGAGAGTCTCCTTCGATTACTAGCTTTCTGTATCCTAGCCTGATGGCCAAGCGGAGACCTTGGTGCACTCCTATGAATTATGCTTCATTGTTGCTGGTAAAGCCATAGGAGTCATCATATATGAATCTTGTTGTGCCATGATGATCTCGAAAAATCCCTCCAACCCCTTCTTACCCCAGATTGCCTTTCGAGGCTCCATCAAAGCTGAGTTTGATGAATCCTTCTAGAGGAGGTTTGAAGATCCTAATGGTGTCCCCTATGCCAGGGATGGCTTTCCAAGAAGTTGGGGAGACCATGCTAGGCGCTAGGTGGAGGCCCTGGAGAATTCTTTCTTCCTGAGGAGCCATTTGCCAATCATCTGGCATACATTTCTCCGAGAGGATGCACTAGTAGAAAATGATGAAATTAGTGACTAGGTGACTAAAAAAGTTAGTCACCACAATTATTTCAAGTGAATTACTACTAGATTTGATCAATTTTAAGTGACCGAACTAAAAATGACTAATTTAGTCTAGGGTTAAAATATACGGCTAGATGATTTTATTGTACCAGCTAGCGCGCTCTCTGACAGGTCGAGAGCGAGCTGACCAACCTGTGACCTCCTAGCTTCCATGGCATCAGGAGGGGGACTCGAGACTCCCCTTCCTCCTCCTCTGGCATTCAAGAAACTGATAGCAGCCATCAACAAGTGCCCTCTGACTGGATCTCAGCAAATGTTCGTGAAGAAGCTAGATAACATCCCTTCGATGGCCCTTCAAATCGAAGAAACTTGTCGATCTGCATTGAACCTCGCTAAAAGAGGGCTCATTGGACAGTTTACTGGCCTCTGGCCCTCTCCCTAAGTTGTGGAAGACTGGGTGCAGAGGAACTGGATTCCTTTAGTCTTGGAAGGCATCAAAAGCCACTTCGTAGGCAAAGGATACTTTGTTTTTATTTTTGAGAATGTGGAAGATAGAAGCCTAATCTTCAGGAATGGCCCATATGTTATGGGTCCTAAGGGACTATACTTAAATAAATGGACCCCTAACTTAGATCACGCTCAATATGTGCCTTCAACTGTTCTATTGTGGGTAAGCCTCCCACATCTCCGACTGCATTGCTGGAACCATAAGTCTCTCCAAACCATTGGCAATACCCTCAGAAAGTATATTGATCAAGAAATGAGAAAATATCAATAATCATGCGCACGTATATGTGTCGAGGTGGATTTGGAAGTTGGGCTACCTAAAGCTATCAAATTAACGGTTGCTGACTAGACCCATATCCAAGAGATGGATTATGAGCATCTTCCATTTAAATGCAGGCATTATCACAGCTATGGCCATTTTGCAAGGCACACTAGTACATTTGGTCAAAATTCCAACAATTTAGTTCTGACACTTTTGACGTATTGTCGGAAATTTCCCCAATTTTTATCAATTTTTCAAATCCCACCAACAACCATCACTCTAGCGACGTTTTTGGAGTATCGTCGGAACAACAATGTTTAGGACAATCATCGGAATACCGACATTACATGAAAAACCATCGGAATACTGATGTTACAGGACAAACCGTCAATATTGCGATGTTTAGGAGACTGATGTCGATCTTGCGATGTTTAAGGAAACCGTCGGTCTTGCGACATTGAGGGCAAAACCGTCGGAATACCGACATTTAAAGGCCTATGATAAAGTTTATATTACAACTCTCAAGCTAAATAATTTGATTTGTACTTTTTGTTTGGGGTAGCATTTAATTTACTACATATTGGAAAACACATGACATTCAATGATGTACTTAAGTAAAAAAAAAAACAATTATAGACATGTGACTATGCATTTCAAAAGCTTATAGAGAATGCAGGTTTTAGTACATAGAATGAATTTAAATTAATGCATCACTCAACACCTTTTTGTTTTATCTTGAAATTTTGTTTTACCATAGATAGGGGTTGTTTGATCTCATAGTTCACCATTATATGGTGGGATACATTAAGGGTTGACATGAAATGTTGTAGGCTAAGCTCTTAGTGTTGAGGAATATTGTGGAAGTTAAAAAGTAATTTTTTATTTTTATTTTTTTTTAATCTTCAATAATTTATTTATTTATTTTAAATTTCGTTTGAGAAAGGCGATATCAAATTTGCTAAATTGTGATCGCACGGGTGCCTTTTGCACGTTCGTGCGGTCCTTTTGCCATTTTCTCCCTTGTGCCTTTGTTTGGTCGAGCGCGCCGTGTCAGGGCGCCCACCCAAACGCTTTCGGGTTGGGTCGTTTCGTTTGAGGGCACCTGCCAAGATGAGTTCGCGTTGGGTCGTTTCGTTTGAGGGCACCCGCCAAGACGCGTTCGAGTCGGGTCAGGTCGTTTCATTTGAGGGCGCCCGCCCAAACACGTTTGGGTCAGGTCAGGTCGTTTCATTTGAGGGTGCCTGCCCAAACGCGTTCGGGTCAGGTTAGGTCATTTCGTTTGAGGGTGCACGCCCAAACGTGTTCGGGTAGGGTCGGGTCGTTTCATTTGAGGGTGCCCACCCAAACGCGTTCGGGTCGTTTCGTTTGAGGGCGCCCACCCAAACACGTTCGGGTTGGGTCATTTCGTTTGAGGGCGACCGTATCAAATTTGCTGAGTTGTGACCGCATGGTCCCTTGCGCATGTTCGTGCAGCCTATTTGTCATTTTCTCCCTTGTGCCTTCGTTTGGCTAGGTGCGCTGTGTGAGGGCACCTGCCTAAACAAGTTTAGGTCGGGTCGAGTCATTTCGTTTTAGGGCGGCTGTATCAATTTTGCTAAGTTGTGACTGCACAAGTGTCTTTTTCACGTTCGTGCGACACGTTTGTCGTTTTCTCCCTTATGCCTTCATTCGGTCGTGCACACCGTGTCGTGTCGTGTGAGGGCACCTGCACAAATGCTTTCTGGTTTGGTCGTTTCGTTTGAGGGCGACCATATAAAATTTGCTAAGTTGTGACCGCACGGGTGCCTTGTGCACGTTCGTGTGGCCCGTTTGTCGTTTGCTCCCTTGTGCCTTTGTTCCGTCAGGCGTGCCATGTCATTTCGTTTGAGGGCGCTCGCCCAAACCTGTTCGGGTCGGGTCGTTTCGGTTGAGGGTGCCTGCCCAAACGTGTTCGGGTCGAGTCATTTCGGTTGAGCCCACCCACCCAAACGCGTTTGGGTTAGGTCGTTTCAGTTGAGGGTGCCCGTATCAAATTTGCTAAGTTGTGACCGCACGGGTGCCCTATGCATGTTCGTGCGGCCCGTTTGCCGTTTTCTCCCTTATGCCTTCGTTCGATCATGTCACGCCGTGTCGTGCCGTGTGAGGGCACCTGCCCAAACACATTCTGGTCGGGTCATTTTGCTTGAGGGCGGTCGTATCAAATTTGTTAAGTTGTGACCACACGGGTGCCTTGTGCACGTTCGTGTGGCCCATTTGTCGTTTTCTTCCTTGTGCCTTCGTTCAGTCGAGTGCGCCGTGTCATTTCGTTTGAGGGCACCCGCCCAAACTCGTTCGGGTCAGGGTCGTTTCAGTGGAGGGCGCCCGCCCAAACGTGTTCGGGTTGGGCTGTTTCGGTTGAGGGCGCTTGCCCAAATGCGTTTGGGCCAGGTCGTTTCGGTTGAGGGCGCCCGTATCAAATTTGCTAAGTTGTGACCGCACGGGTGCCATGTACACGTTCGTGCGGCCCGTTTGACGGTTGCTCCCTTCTGCCTTCGTTCGGTCGGGTGCGCCGTGTGAGGGTGCCCACCCAAACGCGTTCGGGTCAGGTCGGGTCATTTTGTTTGAGGGCGGTCATATCAAATTTACTAAGTTGTGACCGCACGAGTGCCTTTTTCACGTTCGTGCGACCCGTTTGTCGTTTGCTCCCTTGTGCCTTTGTTCAGTGGTGCACGCCGTGTGAGGGCGCCCACCCAAACATGTTCAAGTCGGGTCATTTCGTTTGAGGGCGGTCGTATCAAATTTGCTTAGTTGTGATCGCATGGGTGGCTTGTGCACGTTCGTGCGGCCCATTTTCCGTTTTCTCCCTTGTGCCTTCGTTCAGTCGGGCACGTCGTGTTGTTCGTTTGAGGGTGCCCGACCAAACCCGTTCGGGTGGGGTCGTTTCGGTTGAGGGCGCCTACCCAAATGCGTTCGGGTTGGGTCATTTCGGTTGAGGCCGCCCACCCAAATGTGTTTGGGTCGGGTCGTTTTAGTTGAGGGCGCACGTATCAAATTTGCTAAGTTGTGATTGCACGGGTGCCCTATGCACGTTTGTGTGGCCCGTTTGCCGGTTGATCCCTTGTGCCTTCGTTTGGTCGTGCGCGTCGTGTGAGGGCGCCCGCCCAAACGCGTTCGAGTCGGGTCATTTCGTTTGAGGGTGGTCATATCAAATTTGCTAAGTTGTGACCACATGGGTGCCTTATGCACGTTTGTGCAGCCCGTTTGCCTTTTTCTCCCTTGTGCCTTCGTTCGGTCTGCCTCGCTGTGTCATTTCGTTTGAGGGCGCTCGCCCAAACCCGTTTGGGTTGGGTCTTTTCGGTTGAGGGCGCCTGCCCAAACCTGTTCGGGTCAGGTCTTTTCGGTTGAGGGCGTCCGCCCAAATGCGTTTGGGTTGGGTCGTTTCGGCTGAGGGCACCCGCCCAAATGCATTTGGGTCAGGTCATTTTGGTTGAGGGCGCCCGTATCAAATTTGCTAAGTTGTGACCGCATGGGGTCCTTCCACAGGACTCGTGCAGAACAATGTTTAGAGCGGGCACGTTCATGTCGAGTCGGGTTCATGCAGCGCGTCCGTGTTCAGGATGTGCAGAACAATGTTTGAAGGCATGAAAGTCGTTCATCAGGGTCGGGCCGGGTCGAACGCGACCTGAACGCATTCAAGCATTTTTCCAACATAGTATCAAAGCTAAGGTGCAAGAAAGAGACTGAAGATCACATCCTAGTTGGCATTATGGCAAGGGTTATAAACAAGGGTTTCAAGTTTGTTGGGAATCTCACTACATTCATCAAGGGCTTCATTTTGAAGATCATTTCCAAGCTAGAAGTAATGGATGGAAGTTTATTTTCCGCTTTGTCTGGGACTTTCAAGAATGAGAATGTATGGGTTATTGATAATGGTGCTTCTAGACATATGATGGGAG
This sequence comes from Pinus albicaulis, assembly GCA_034641835.2. Lineage (NCBI taxonomy): Eukaryota > Viridiplantae > Streptophyta > Pinopsida > Pinales > Pinaceae > Pinus > Pinus albicaulis. The sequence continues at coordinate 649,671,867 of CM076573.1, read as the reverse complement.
AATGCATCCAGCTTCAGACTTTGTCAGAAGGAACCTCCATCTCCTAGCTCAATCTGAAATTGCATGTCCTTCTCATTCAGGTAGTTGAAATACTTCTTGTTCATGGTCATGTGGAAGGATGCCCACACCACCTAGCTCATCTTGAACCTGAGTGAACTTTTAAAGATATGTGATGATGGGCTCATCTTTGATATCTACTTACTTCTTAGCTTCTCTTTGAGAGCAAGCTTCGTGACATCACCGGAAGCCTAAAACAAATTGAAGATGGCTTTAAATTTAAACATCTCATACACTGTCTTCTTCTCATTGAGATGGGGAATAATATGATCTCTGACCCCCTCTAGAATGATCCTTCTTGCCTTGGTGTCATTCTTAGTATGTTGGGCCAACCGTTGGGGATCTTGAGGTGGCACTATTGCCTACTTGACATACTCTTCTACCCCATTATCTTCCAACACTATTGTGATTTGCTTCTTCCATGCACATAAATTTGAGGCTCCTTCTAAACTATGATTTGACCTTAGCCCTAGGACCGACATATTGCTATCCAAGGAACTGCTCTGCTCTGCGCTTCAAACTATCACCCTGAAAACAATCTTGTCCTCATGTTGTCCTAGCTGGACTGACCTTGCAAACACACAGACCCTTGCTCCTACTTTCTTGCATTTAGATAGTCCATATTTCCTTGTGCACAGGTTTCCTAGTTCCTAGTGTAGAGGACTCCCTATTCTTTAGGGCTTGACTCCTATTTCCTAGAGCAAAATTGCCCTATTCCTAGCGTAATTCTGCCACGAGAAAAGCTCTCTTCAATGCTGCGTATTGGCTCCTCCAAGATACGCACTCACAACAAAGATCTCTCACACAATTTTGTGCTCTCTCTCACAATCTCATGAGCCGTGTCTTGTCTTAGTGCTTTATGCACAAAACAACTATGAAAATTTGTGCCTTTTTCCTCCTTTATTGATTCGATCCATGCTAAAATTGGCAAGTTACAAATTTAGAACATGTGTTTTGATTGAATGTTTAACAAAGTCTAACTAGTTCTCTAACTCGTCCTTGCTTCAATCAAGGATTAAAGCTCCCAACTTGTCCTCTTATAAATTTATAACTCCCTCTCGAACTTGTAGTCAAACTGAAGAAGGTCCATGTAACTGATCCTCAAAAACTACGCATGAATTCACCATCTCCACAAACTCATCCATGGGCAAAGGAAGACAAATCATGGTCTTTTTGGCTAAGGCATGCACCAGAGAAGACCTTCTCTCGCTACACTTTTCAACAATCCCATTGTCCATCTTGATTACATACGATGTCATTGGGTTCATGGTCTTCATATCACACTTGACTAATTGTCGGTTTTGCTCCTAACAACTATCGATTAAGACGATTCATTGGATCCTAGGGTTGACAGGATCATAGCTATGCCATCTCCATGAGATCAAGTTTAACGATCACTTTTTTGAGGGAGGTTCTGTTGTTTGTTTTGGGACTCAATAGGTTCTCTTGTGACTTTCTCTCATTGGTATGATTAGAGAGGCCTAGATTTATATGTTCAAGAGTCGATTCTCTCTATACAAGAGACTTTGGATGGCCTCTCCAGACTCAGTACCACTAAGAGCATTGCTTGTTTATTCCAGCCTATTTGAGTTCTTGGTGGTGTGAATCCTAGGTGGACTCCTTTTCCTTGGAGTTAGATGGCATAGATTCGTGAGACAATGAAGTTTTCCCACATGGTTAGTAGGCACATCACCTTTGTGATTTTAGAGCTTGATTTGCCTAGTTCAAACTATGGTCTCCTCAGGTTGGCTTGAGTAAGCCAAATCTCCATTGTGAAATTCTTCTCATCAACCTCTATAAAGAAGAGAGGAATTACCACCCTCTATAAAGAAAGGAAGCCTTTCTTGGTTCCATCCCTTTGCCTGTTCCTGGTTTTATGTGCTGTTACTTGTGTGTGGTTCAAAATTTCAACAAGTATCCCACAATAGAAATTCAGTGAACACTAGCGTAGCTGGGATCCCTTGCAACAAAGATGGCAAATGTGATGTAGTTATTTGTAATGCAATGGTGATGATTATGATTATGTCTGATACTAGCTGAGAAACATTAGGCATGGGATGAGTGGGGCATGTTAGGTGATGGGATAAAAGTGAGTCCAATATATATATATATATATATATATATATATATTTTAAAACTTGGCCTTTAATTTGCTTAAGTCCCTTTTGATTATGCATCTAGTTCCCAATGTAACCTTGGGGTGATTCAAATGGTCATCAACACCTAGGGTCTAGGCCTTGGTTCCCCATGAGACCTTGCTTTGAAGGGGCATGTTAAAAGTAACCTATGAGAGTATATATGCTTTCATTGTCTTTGGGATTTGGAGATCATGATATCATTAGCAGAGTTATGTTGTTGGTTAGAGCTTGTTAGGTGTGCAGGGTTATGCTATTTGTTTGATCTTTCATAATAGAGAGTTAGAGAAATGCTGCTAACATTGGTTAATTGTTCTTGAGATATGATAATATAGATAATTTAATCTTAATAAATGTCCACAAATAACCAAAAAGTAGGTCAATGAAATTAAAATATTTATATTTTATTACATTTATTAAAATATTAATTATCAATATTTATATTTTATTTGTTTTAATTATATTATATAGAATTAAATTTTAAAAATATTATGATTTTATATTTAATTAATAATTAAAATAATAAATATTAATATTTTAATTATTAAAAAAAAATTGTTTCGAGATTTGTAAAAGTTTGATGACATGCCACATAAGATTTTGTAAAAGTTTGATGGCATGGGTTGATTTCATTAAAACAAATAAAAGTTCGAAGTGTTCGAAACCACTGTTCGATTTCATTAAAACAAATAAAAGCCCAAAGTGTAAGAAAGCCCCTGTTCGATTGTTGAGGAATACTAAGACGAGGTTGAGGTACAGGAAGACGAGGTTGAGGTACTCGCTCTTCGACTGTTCAATAAGACGAGGTTGAAGTACTCGCTGTTCCACTTTTCAGGAAGACGAGGTTGAGGTTTTGAGGGCATGCCAAAGTCCCCAAAATCGAACTTGACACCGTATGAAAGCCCAAAGACGAATTTGACACCGTAAGAAAGCCCAAGAAAACTCGCTGTTGGACTGTTCAGGAAGACGAGGTTGAGGTTTTGAGGGCATGCCGAAGTCCCAAAGTCGAACTTGACACCGTTTGAAAGCCCAAGAACAAAGGAAAACTGGCTGTTCTGATGTGCTGGTTATTGGCGCCAATTTTTTTGCTCTCGGGGCTGGGAATTTTTCTATATAATTACAGCTTTTATCATTGCAATAGCCTTCAAAGATTTTGCAGGGGCTGTTGAACAGTAGCGATGGACGACCATTAACATTGAGAGACACACTGAAGTCGGATCTGATACCCTGCTACGATTTATGCAGCGCCTCCCCCTTCCTGTTCTCAGAGGCAAGTGCAAAGCACACGCAGAATTACAATTTCAATATGTGGGAAGTCTGTCATGCGACCATGTGTTCTCAAGGATTTGAGAAGCTCACCACGATGCAGTCAGTCGATGGGAAAACAACAATTGTGGGAATAGATGGTGGGTTAGTGACGAACAACCCCACAGCGGTAGCCATTACTCATGTGATGAATAATAAGGTTGACTTTCCTTCTGTTAAAGGGATGGGTGATATCTTGGTGTTATCCCTTGGAGCGGGAGAATTTGATTGTCCGTACAAATATGAGCAGGTAAAAAGTTGGGGAATAGAGGAATGGGCTAAGCCGATCATGGATATTGTGAGTGCAGGAGTCTCAGATATTGTGGATCATGCTGTCAGCGTGGCTTTTGGTGACAATCCGCAAAACTATGTAAGATTGCAGGTAATTTATCAACCTTTGCATGAATATTTCAGTGTCAAATATTAAAAAAATGGGCTAAACATATTTTAAAAACATATTTAAATGGGCTAAACATATTTATCAACCCTTCCATGAATATTTAAAAAGTGGGCTAAACATATTGTCTGTGATGATTTATGATTTTGCAGACAACGAGAAAGCCAAGCGGAGGTGATAGTGAAGGGCATGTTAAAGGATTGATGGAGTTGGCAGAGGAGACGTTGAAAGAGAAGAGCACAGAATCCATGGATATTCCATTCGGATGGAGAAGAAGGGTTTCCCGAACCAACGCTGAGAGATTAGATTGGTTTGCAGAGCAGCTTGTTACATGGAATCTGCTTATATTGTATTGCGGGAGCTAGTGAAGACCTTGTGGTATACTTTGGCTCAGGATATCCAGGGGTATATTCTCTTTTGCATTTGCTTTCCCTATCATCAATTTCATTAATTTCAATTGTTACTAGTGATTATTTATTCTGCCTCTTGTGCCCTCAAGTCCTATATCTATTTCTCTAAGCCAGTTTTTTGTACAGATCCTGAAACAAAAGCCTGGCTGGAAGAAAATAAACATCCAGTATTTGGATTTCCAACATTGGTACGATTCAGTTGGGCAACTTGCAACAGTTATACCAAAAAGCGTGCTACAGTGATCTGGTAAGTCACATGCCAAGATTTTTTAATGCATAAACTTAAGTTCGAAGTACAATGGAGGACAAAGGAGAATAGTTAGGACTCACTGAAATGCCACAGTTGGCTATGCTTAGTTTCACTTAAAGATTTATAAGTTTTTCTATAACTTGATAATTTGATAAATCATGGATGCGAGTCCTTGTTCTAGCTGCTTAGATTACATTCTCTTTGTTTATATTCAAAATTTGACTTTCCTGTTTCTAGTGTTCAAGATTTGAGGCCTCTCAAGTGACTGGTTCTTATAATGGTCACCTTTTCCCCCTTTTTTCCCTTGGGTAAAATGTGTCTTATATTTCATTACTAGAAAATAAAAGGTACATCAAGAATTATGAATTTAAAGACACCACCTGTGCGACTGCTGATGCAACATCCATAAATTCATTTTTGTAACAAACATTATATAAGCTTTTAATGTAACAAAGGTTTTTTTCTATGTTTCGGGAGCTAGTAAAGTACTCATAAGCAGATCCACCTGTTTCGGGAGCTATCTTGTATTGCAGATCCACCTGTTTCGGGCTGCAAAAACCTTCTTAGAATTCAACGGCTGAATTAAAAGTACTCATAAGCTGGTGGTTTGTATTGCTTTGATCCTTGAACAACAGCTTGTGAAAAATTGTTGTCTTGGAGCTGTCTAGAAATTTCTAGCCACATGCTTCATAAACATATAGTCCCTCCCTGTGCACATCTGAATGCTTCATCAAAACATATGTAAAAGTCTTTCCACAAGCTTTTTAGCTGCAAAAGGAAATCCTTGGGGAAATCTTTGTAGCCTTTGTAGCTCCAAAACCATGGTCACCAAAATGACAGAGAGTATGTTAGAAACACAATGCCCTTAATAGATACTGGCTGTATTTTGTACGATTAACCAAGTGATTACACCAAAATATATTTGATCTTAACTGTATTGTATGTTAGGATGGATGTGGCCTAAACTAGGCCTCAGGACAGATTTTTCCGAGTTGCTGTAGAAGTAAATCCTTCTCCGTGGCCTAAGCAGAAAGAGAATCTCCTTCTAGGACAAGTAACCACTTCGATTTCCTGCACTATCTTTTGAGATCACTGTGGCTAGGGCAAGAGGTCCCTTCTAGACCTCTCGGTCCTCTCAAATCCTCCTCCTCATATTGCTGTAGCAGCACCTTCCAGCAGCCTTGTAAATACAAACCCTTCATAAGAACTCTTCAGAATCATTACACTGTTCCTGTTACTTTGAACATGAGGGCAGTGAGGTGGCTCTTTGTAAGTGGGTACTGTATCTGAATTCCTGTCATAAATTTCCTCTCACTATTGGCAATGGGATATCAACTCTTCCGTTCACATGGTGGGAATCAAACCTTAGTTGCAACTCAGTGCAAATGTCAAGTGCCTAGTAGCATTTATTGCTCTGCTCCACTCCACCTTTCAGCCTAAACATGTAGAGTACAAGGCTTCAGAGAGTTCACTCCAATCTTTTGAAGTGCAAAGACATTCTTGATTTTTGGAAGGTTCCTATACCACAATGATAATATCAAAGAACACACATTTATATCTGCTCTAAGACCATTAGAAAACAAAATTCAAATGTGGAAATTGTCTGCTCTAAGACCATTAGAAAACAAAATTCAAATGCTAAATCATATATCAATGACATACATTTAAAATTTTCAAGGCTCTTATACTTTAAACACATAGCTTACAATGTCTGAACTATTTAGTAGTTACCAGAGAGGCACAGCTCGTCGTTTTTTTTTTATCATTGAAACTGCTGCATTCACATCTTTGGGCACCACGTCTCCTCTATACATTAGACAACAGGCCATGTATTTTCCGTGTCTGGGATCACATTTAGTCATCATGTTACTGGCCTCAAACACAGAATTTGTTGTTTCTTTCACTGACAATGCTTCATGATAGGCTTTCTCTTTAGACACTACTGGTGCATAAGATGAAAGCATCCTTAAAATGGCTTTCTCTTTTTATAACATGTCATGGCATTTGCACAACAAAATACAGGACCACAGATCGGGACTACTAGAATGGGAGGTTAGTAATATGGAGGGACAAGGCCCACTATTGGCAATGGGATATCAACTCTTCCGTTCACATGGTGGGAACCAAACCTTAGTTGCAACTCAGTGCAAATGTCAAGTGCCTAGTAGCATTTACTGCTCTGCTCCGCTCCACCTTTCAGCCTAAACATGTAGAGTACAAGGCTTCAGAGAGTTCATTCCAATCTTTTGAAGTGCAAAGACATTCTTGATTTTTGGAAGGATAATATCAAAGAACACACATTTATATCTCACGTGGAAATTGTCTGCTCTAAGACCACTAGAAAACAAAATTCAAATGCTAGATCATATGTCAGTGGCATACATTTAAAATTTTCAAGGCTCTTATACTTTAAACACATAGCTTACAATGTCTGAGCTATTTAATAGTTACCAGAGAGGCACATTCCATGGCAAAAACAGCGAGGCACAGTTCGTTTTGTTTTGATCATTGAAACTGCTGCATTCACATCTTTGGGCACCATGTCTCCTCTATACATTAGACAGCAGGCCATGTATTTTCCGTGTCTGGGATCACATTTAGTCATCATGTTACTGGCCTCAAACACAGAATTTGTTATTTCTTTCACTGACAATGCTTCATGATAGGCTTTCTCTTTAGACACTACTGGTGCACAAGATGAAAGCATGAAATGGATTCTAGGAAAGGGAACAAGGTTCGTTTGAAACTCATTTATGTCTACATTTAAGGCTCCTTGAAATCGCAGAGAACTTTTTAATGACGATATAACTTGCGAGATCAGTATGTTCAAGTTTTTGTATCTAGGTCTTTCGATGTCTAGACGTCGCTTACATATGTCATAAATAGCTTCGTTGTCCAGAACAACTGACACATCTGTGTTCTCCAAGAGAGAATGAGTTGAAAATACACTGTTATATGGTTCTATAACCGCAGTGGAAACCTGTAAATCCCAGGAAAGGTACAATATTTAAGGAAACGGTGGCAGCCTTGATGCAATAAAAACTTACGAAGTGTATCTGTATAAATTGATTAAGCGAATACAAAAAGGAGACCCGACCCAGAGATGCCACAAATTAGAGAGGTAAAACAGAGATCAAAGAAGAAAACACCCAAAATGATTCTTCAAACTGTCACATACACATCCATACCCAGGTTTGACATGGACCTTGAGGTTGCAAGGATGAGTATGCATATCTCAAGTTCACAAACTCAAGGTGGAACTAGAGATACACCAACTTGGAAAAGCTTGGGCACCTAAAAGTGCATATTAGACCAGGGATTAAATGGCTATCCATATCTGGTAATTAATAAGCACCAAGCTACGGTGCTCAATATGTTGGGTTTACATTGTTGAATAAAAATAGCTTTAAATCCAATAGCGTAAAACCCAACACAAAATGGGTGCTCATTGCTGTCATTCATATCCAATGCACATAATGCACTCTTGCACACACCTCCACAAGTTCACCAACTGGGCTATAAAATGCATCTCTACACACCTCCATCCCCATGGAATGTGCCTCTCTGTAAAACCCTTCTGTGGCAGTTGATTTATAAATTCCTGCTGTACCCGTTCATGCTTTTGTCTCAACTCCTCTATTTCCTCTTGATGCTTAAGTAATAAGAGTTTGATTTTTTGGGTTAAACTATTCTCATCTTCCAACTCATTGGCCAACAAGGTGGTATAATCTGGCAAAGTCACACCAAACTCTGAAGAAACAGTTTTACCATCATGCTTGCCTGCAAGTACATTCTGGTTCAAAGCATTAGCAATGTTGCAACCCTCCATTTGTAGATTCTCTTGGCTCATTCTTTTAAACCACTCTTGAGTACTGCCATCATTATTCATATCTTCAGCTGACATCTTCCCCTCAGCCACCACAGTATTCTTTATGACCTCAGAAATTGAGTGGTTTTTCTCTTTATCAATCACCACAGCATTTGCTTGCAAGTTGCCTCTCCCTACAGAGTTGGGAAACTTTGAACTTATATCTAAACCATCCCCTTTGTTCTTGTGATCATCAAATTCATTATGATGATGTTTAGCACTGCTTGAGGCAGACTGGACATGGTTCACTTCATCAAATCTGCCATGCATTGGCCCTTCTGCTTTAGAAGAAGCATTCATTAAGGCAGTCTTCATGTAAGAATCTGCAACTAAAGACCTTGGGGAATCAGACCAATACTTGCGACCTAAAGGAAGGAATTCAAGTACAAATGCACCAGAGGGCCTATCATTATCACTGAGCATCTCTGAAACATCATCTTCAATTGCAGACCTAGGATAATCAATATCCATCTCCTCCTCAGCAGTATCCACAAAAGGTATTGCAGGTTGCCATTCTGGCACAAGAGCTTGTATTTCTGTATCAATCATGGCTGCAATATTTGTCACATCTTGATCTGATAGATCCAATTCTGTCACCATTTCACTTGCAACACTCATTGTAGTGTCAGCATCAATGTCAAAGGGGAAGTGAATATTGCGAACATGACCTGGAAATTCATTTTAAAATAAGTAAGAAATATTAATGTCCACTTATATATGTCTAATACAATAAGTAGTGCAAAATGTGTACAGTTTCTGTTGTCTCCTTTCTTTCGTGCGTGTGAGTATCTGCAATGGTATCTAACAATGCCCATATCAACAAAAAAGCAACTCACTAAGACTTATCCAGTTCATGCACGAAATCCAAGAACAACATGCTACAAGGAGAAGCATGCAAAAGTTTAGAAATACTAATTGTGAGAACAATTACCATCTTCAAGTAGGTATTGGTATGTGGATTAACAAGGATGCTTGTGGGATTGCTAGAAAAATTGAATAACAATTTAACCAATTACAATGGAATCAGTATTATTTCCATTTACTATTGGAAATTAACAAAGATCTGCCACATAACGTAACAATCCTAAAGAGTCATAGTGTTCATTGGTCACTACTTAGCTACAGTCCAAGCAATACAACATGGAAGCTCTTCTTTCTATAAACTTGGAGCTTCTTGCACTGATTCCTTCTTGGCAACTGAATTAAGATTGCCAAATTCTTCAACTAATGCTTTTTGGTTTCATGTTTCATCAATCTCCTCTTGGCTGCTCACAAAGTCTGCACCATGAAATGGTTTAATTTTGCTTGCACTAGTATTGACAGAGACCCTGTAGCAGGTATCATTGGAATACGAAGGCAAACTGTTCCTTAAAAAATTCACAGTAAAACCCTTCTGTGGCAGTTGATTTATAAATTCCTGCAGTACCTGTTCATGCTTTTTGTCTCAACTCCTCTATTTCCTCTTGATGCTTAAGTAATAAGAGTTTGATTTTTTGGGTTACACTATTCTCATCTTCCAACTCACTGGCCAACAAGGTGGTATAATCTGGAAAAGTCACACTAGATTCTAAAGAAACAGTTTTACCATCATGCGTGCCTGCAAGTACATTCTGGTCCAAAGCAAGTGCAATGTTGCTTGCTCCAAAAATGTACTCAGAAGTCTGTGTTAGACACCATTTCTATGACTGGAAGCTTCTATGCTGGACTCACTATAAATCCTAGAATTGCTTGAACGTCCCTCACAAAGTGGCACTTTATGATCCTGCATATGAATTCAATTTAAATTTGAATCATCTATACTATAAAAAATGGTCATGGTAAATGTCATGTTCAATTCTATTAGTTACAAATGACAAGAAGCTACTCTGCTTGTTCATCAATTAAGAGATAAGTAAACAGGCACACTGTAATCATAAACAAAACATAGCATGTCATTAAACAGTATTGGATGGTTGTCCTCAGAAGCATCATGGCAGGTGGAATTTGTGCTGTGAATTAGCTGGCTCACTTCTTTATTTTAAATAAGATATCTTTAGGAAAAACAGTCTTCCACCAAAAACATTTGTGAGTCAACAGCCTTCAGCTTGCATGTCAGCATGTGTTGTGACTCATGAGGCTTCCACCTTCCCACAAGAGAATTTGTTGGGGTCCAACGTTGTCACTCATAACAGACAGGGCCTTTGCTTTCTGTCAAAAACATTTGCAGGAGTTTGTTTTCTGCCAAAAGCATTTTTTGGCATCCACCTTTTTCTATTAGCATTTGTGGAGCCTGCCTTCCACCTACAGCATTTGTGGGAGTCTGCTTTCTGTTGCAAAGACAGCTGTTGCTTTCTAAAGTTGAGCTATATTTAAGGGCCAACTCAGGAACCACTACAAGTTCTGGCTCATATAGTGAACTAGGATCAATGGGGATGTTAAATAAGGGTTTAGAAGGGAATGTTAAACAAAAGGGCCTAATTTTATTCATTAATGAGGTACTGCAAGATATCAAATTCATCTACCAGAATTCAAAGCTTGCGTGGACACCAAAGCCTAATTTTTCTTGTTGTATGAAAATAATGACCTTGTGTAACTAAGGGCAATGGTGAAGAATTTAACTGTGATGATATGGCTGAAGGTATCAATAAAAATGATTATGAATGGGGAGTCCAAAATATGAATGATCTTGACATTGACAACAAAGTAAAACATGTTTCTAATATTTTGGAACACACCTTATATGGTGGAAAGAGTGTATAGTGGCTCCATAATCCATTGTTTTCAAGATAATGAAATGTTGAGTATTGTACCTAAATTATATTTGTTCCCTTCTTGCAGTAGACCCATAGAAGACAGAATTAGAAAATTATCACAGACTGTTTGAAAGCTACTCCACAGCCTATACTTCAAGGGAAAAGGCTGCAAGGAGAGAGTGCATGTTATTTCTAAAATACACTTGAGGAAGAAGCAACAAAAGCGACTGATTGTAAAATAGAAAGACCCATTAGATGAAGAAGACATGTGTAAAGACTGAAGATTCCATATTTCTATTGCCATCAACACTTTGATGGAAAAACTGTTAATGAGGGAGGGCATGTTGTGTCGAAGAGCGCAATCGCCCAGGATCAACATTGAAAAGGTTTCCATCAAAAGCAGTCATTGATGACATTGTGCCTGCATAGGTATCAACAGTTCATCAACACCATGCCGATGATCCTATATGATAGTCTCTGCAACAACAGAGTTAAAATTTCAGGGTTCCTCTCTCTGCTTGCAGGCTTCCACCTTCCACATGTAGCCTTACGGAGACTCCAGGTCAGGACTCCTTCCACCAACAACATTTCTAGGAGTCCACCTCATGCATACATACGTTGTCGGTCCTCAGTCTTCCACCAAAAACATTTGTGAGTCAACAGCCTTCAGCATGCATGTCAGCATGTGTTGTGACTCGTGAGGCTTCCACCTTCCCACAAGAGAATTTGTTGGGGTCCAACATTGTCACTCATAACAAACAGGGCCTTTGCTTTCTGTCAAAAACATTTGCAGGAGTTTGTTTTCTGCCAAAAGTATTTTCTGGCATCCACCTTTTTCTATTAGCATTTGTGGAGCCTGCCTTCCACCTACAGCATTTGTGGGAGTCTACTTTCTACCAACAACATTTGCAGGGTGTAAGTCTTGCCAATAACGTTTATGGATTTCCATCTTCGTCCAAAATTGATGGGAGTACCCATGCTTTGGTGAAAACCCTAAATTGATTTTTCTGTGTTTGTTTTGTCAGAAAAGTGTTCAAGTGCAGCCAAGTACCCATGCATTATTGTTAGTATCATCACCATGGGGGACTTTTCACTGCTCCTTACCCTGCTATTGATGTCTCTAGCGCGCTTTAATGGAATCCAATGGACCAATACTGCTTGTGATAAAAAACATTCTTGTTTTGTTTCAATTTTCTTGATTAATAATACGTTTGAGTACCCTTTTGTTTTGATTCTAGTTTTGACTCTCTCAAACTATCCATGTATTGTGACCTTCTGAATTCTTGGGACATTTGGCCTCTGTATCCTCTCCTCCCATTTGGTGTTGATTGCTTTCCTCAAGTGCATAAGTATTTTTATCATAGTATGCTTTGCCTTGCTTGTGGTTACCTTCTGAGTAATTGTGCCACCTATTATTTAATGCTTAGTCTTAAAAGCTGGCTATACTTATTCAAACCCCTTGCCAGTTCTTGTTTCCATGGTTTCATTCTTGATTTGTTGCTATTCTACAGACTCATTTTTGTACCATCATTGAATGCATTTGTACTAAGTAGTGGGAGATTAAATTTCCATGCATCATTGGAAGATGAAGACAAACCATTCCTTAAAAACTTTACAGTAAAACCCTTCTGTGGCAGTTGATTTATAAATTCCTGCAGTACCCGTTCATGCTTTTGTCTCAACTCCTCTATTTCCTCTTGATGCTTAAGTGATAAGAGTTTGATTTTTTGGGTTACACTATTCTCATCTTCCAACTCATTGGCCAACAAGGTAGTATAATTTGGCAAAGTCACACCAGACTCTGAAGAAACAATTTTACCATCATGCTTGCCTGCAAGTACATTCTAGTCCAAAGCATTATCAATGTTGCAATCCTCCATTTGTAGATTCTCTTGGCTATCATTGGTCCTATTAAATACTCCATCTTGTAGATTCTATTGGCGTCATTTTATAAAAAATGGCACCAGAAATGCTGTTGTTCAGGTCAATGTGAAATTTAAATGCTGCATCTCTATATATCGATCATAAATTTGTGAACCAAGTTTACTGCCTTCAAATGAGGAACATTCCGATATATTGACAATTACAACAGTCCAGATTGTTCACTACAAGTAGAATGTCCCTCCGATAGTTGTAAAGAATATGTTTTAACTTTAGAGTTAATCCTCTGCATCTTGAGACTATCTTCAAGATTATTTTATGCCTGATAAGTTTCAGATACATAGAGGTAACCACATGCAATTCAGATCTAGTTTTCCAATCTGCACTGAGACTAGACTTACAGGACATGAAGAAAGATAACAGTAAGAGTATGATAGGAGTGGAGTTTAAATGACAAAACCAAAACAGAGAGACAGAGACAAAGAGGTATTGGGATTATAGTAAGTCTCACATATAATAATCAAGAATAAACCCATAACACTATAAATGTTGGTGTCACTGCACCCTAACATTCATCATTTCAAAGTAACCCAAGATATTACATTAGGTGGACAAATGATTACATGACATGATGACTTTATGATGAAAATGGTTTTCAGACACCTCAACTTGGCCATTCATAATTATTTGTCGGTCCCAGCACAGAATGATTGAAAATACTCCACCTCTAGAACTGCTCTAGGTGTGCATTTTAGCTGGTAAATACCAACTAGTCTGTGCCTAAAAAGAACGCTGGTACTACCCAAAATTATCACTTTCATAGGGGCTGGAAGGAAAATAGCTAGGCCAAAATATAACTTGAGGAATATAGCTAATTGAACAACTTGTCATTTGAGAAGAGGCTTGTCTCAAATCCCAAACATACTAGCATAGGCCACCATGATGAAACTCCCAGAATCATAATAATATATTAAGTTAACAGAAACCCAAATTAGCTTCGGAAGCATAGATTCCATTAACATTTTATTGGGGTTTTATAATTCTCATTAGAGTTGCAGTCTAGCCATGGAATGTGCCTCTATGTTTTTTGCAAACAAATGGCGTATGAAAGCACTCCGAAATCAACAATGCCTTATGGGTGGGTGGGGGGAGGCGATTTAAGAGGACCAATATGAAAACAAAACAGAGCATACCATGATTCCATAAGCCAATCCTCTAACAACAGTTAAGGAAATGGCCAATGCAGCTAACTTGAACCTCCCCAAGTGGCCTGCCATCAATTCCACCACAACAATAAACATGTATTGCAAGATAGTAGTAGCTATAGTGGCAACAAAATGAATGGGCTGATGATTGCTCTATCATTCTTCTTATGCTCTGTAAAAGCATGACCTTTATCCATAGAAACTAATTACTTTGAGATGAGCTATTTTACCATGCAATCTTCTTTGTTGTCTCATGCAAGGCTACAAAGCCAAATAACTGCCACAGTGACTTGTCTTTTACAAAAAAAGAAGATAAATGTAACGACATTGATACACGACGAAGTTGCAAATTTCCAATACCTGGCTATCATGGGCATTAAACCATTTCTTGTGTTCAACATCCCTTTTAAGTTTTTAGCCTATTGTTTTGAATGCACTTTTAGAAAAATTGCAAATCTTACAAAGTGGAAGTTCAGAAGAGATAGCCATAGGGGTATATTCTTTGTATTTCGAATAGCTCAGGGAAGCCATAAGGACATAATGTTAAACCAATCACTAAGAAAAAATCCAACAGATGAACAAATTCACAGTCCTCGAAGAAACTTTCGAAGGCACTATCCTCAACCCTCATTGTTTTTGGATAGAACAGTCCACAACTCTGAGAACATTTTTGTCAATTTAGAGTTTAACATTTTGTTATTCTAGGAAACATATTATAAGGATTCATGGTTTCCCATCATAGGATAATTGAAAAATTGTTTGGAATCTCACCAAATGCACAATGTGCATGAGAGGAAACTCCGAATTTTCTGATTTGATATTGAGTTGGTTTGACTCAAGAGTTCAATTGTGACAGACCAAGCACTCCACCTCTGGTACTGCTCTAGGAGAAGAAGATGTCATGTTACAACCGTGGTTCAAATTTCATGACATAAATGCTTTACCTACCTGAGCTAGTTCTGCTTTAACAGTTCCCTGGGGTACTAAACTCAGCTTAGCTCCCCAGATTCAGCCAAATAGTCATGGAAGTGAGGGAAAAAAATAGTTTACAGTGTGTTTAGGTTGGATTAAGTTTTATATGGCTTTGCTAATTGCATCCTTAAAATGGGTAAATCATTTTCTTATTAACTAATCTGGATTTATATTAAACTTAATTGAAAAAAATAAATTTAACTTAATTGGCACCACATATCTGACAATAACTACCATAGAGGGAGCGGGCTGACCAGAGGCACATTTGAACTGACTATATCTACAATCATGATGTGTTAGAGGAAGCAGGCTGATCGTAGAGCTACTTCCAACCAAGGTAAACATTATGTACTATCAAATAAAATTTAAACCTTGAAATGATAGGTTGATGATTAAAAATGAAGAAAAAGTTCGGATAGTTGAAACTGACTAAGCAATGAAAAATGTAGCTATTCATAACCTCAACTTGGCCATTCATAATTATTGTCACCCTTAGCAGACAATGATCAAAATTTTGCATTGTGCTTCTGCACTACCTGCAGGAGGCTGAAGAGCTGACAACGTCTATCAATTTATCATCTCTTTCATTGGGCTAACAAGGCTGTCAACTTGGCCATTCATAATTCTTTGTCAGTCCCAGCACAGAGGCATGTGTCAAATATTGTATTTTTTTATCTGATTTCTAACATACTGTATAAGAATAGACTCAGCCGTGTATGAGAAATTTCACCCCTGCCCTCTTTGGTTCAGTATAACAGATTGTAATATGCTGCTAAGCTCTTGTTGAGTGATTTGAATTCCACATACTTGAACCTTTCATGATCCGGCCTATTCTTTTATTGCACCGACATAATTGAGGTGCATTCTACAGCCTAGGTGGGGGTACTGATGGTCCATTAATTGTGTGTGTGTAACAGTGCATTGTACTTAGAGAATTCATTGGGAATATTGAATATAGAAACTAGCAGAGACCCATTCAAACTAAGGTCTCATATGCACCTCAAAGCTGTAAAGCTCAAGGATGCATATCTCAACCTGGAAGTGCATATCACACCTAGGTTTAAATGGTTTTGTGATAATGAATGTATTTTTTGAATGTAAGAATTCCATATCGATTGACCTTCTGGTTTATGTTTTCCAAATGCAATCGGAAACCCAATTTGTCAGTATGGACAACCTATTTCTATTGGTGAAAGTTTTCGAGATTACACACCGGGTGAATTTTGAACACTTTCAACAAATTTATTTTCTTCTTAAAATATTTTTTTTTGGTATTTTTTACAGGATCGATATGTTGCAACCCAAAATAATGATGAAATGAAATTTGGAGACCAAGAAATAAACATATACATTTCAAGCTGCAAGAATCATTTAATTTCTTCTAGAGCATGTTTTGCACATTTTTTAGAGCACTCAAAGAAATTTCATAACATAGGTCTCATATGCACCTCAAGGCTGTAAAGCTTAAGGATGCATATCTCAACCTGGAAGTGCATATCACACCTAGGTTTAAATGGTTTTGTGATAATGAATGTATTTTTTGAATGTAAGAATTCCATATCGATTGACCTTCTGGTTTATGTTTTCCAAATGCAATCGGAAACCCAATTTGTCAGTATGGACAACCTATTTCTATTGGTGAAAGTTTTCGAGATTACACACCGGGTGAATTTTGAACACTTTCAACAAATTTATTTTCTTCTTAAAATATATTTTTTTGGTATTTTTTACAGGATCGATATGTTGCAACCCAAAATAATGATGAAATGAAATTTGGAGACCAAGAAATAAACATATACATTTCAAGCTGCAAGAATCATTTAATTTCTTCTAGAGCATGTTTTGCACATTTTTTAGAGCACTCAAAGAAATTTCATAACATAGGTGCTAGTGTTTATGATGATAAATTTCTCGGGGAATATAAACAATTAATTATATCCATCTCTATTAGAAGCGATTGTGGTCCCGATCCCCAATTTCACTACCAAGCTTTAGTAGATTTCTTTCTGCCTATAGTTTTTTTTTTCAAATTTATTTCAGTACCAACTGTTGTTCAGCAAGTTATGGACATGTCAAAATTGTAGACTAGGTTATAACTTAAGTTGCAGGGAATGCCTAACCCCTCTATATACCAGTACTGGAAATTCACTGAAACATATAAATGCCTTCAACCATTCTTTATGACCTTTGCGATTTGGAAAGGCCACATGATATGGCTCAGGTCTCTTCTGGGTTGTTTCAATGCATATTTTAAGCTCTTCAGGTGCCTATGAGGGGTGCGGGACTGTTAAAATTGGACAACTAGGTCCAAACTCCATGTTGTGATGCTCAGATGAAGATACCGATATTTTTATTGGATTCCTCTTTCGGAGAGGTGTAAGATCCATATAAAATTTATCTAAATCCAATGAGCAGAACATTTATTTTGAATTTATTATTTATAATAAATTATATGTGCAGGTCGGCCTTAAGGTTTTACACCCCCAGCAGATGTGTCACACACCTCAATGATGTATATAAATACAGTCAAAGTTGGAGAGCATTTCACACTCACTCATCATCACATCTTCTTCTCTTCTCTGATTTAGTACGAGCTCCTTGGAGGACGAATTCAGCTCACACGTGGGAAAAAGGACGAGTTTGTACAACCAAGAAGAAGGACGCAGATTGCTGCAGCTAGGGTTTCCAAGGAAGTTTGACCAGCGTTGACTTTGGTCAACGCATGGTCCAAAGAGGCTGAAATTTATTGGAGACTTCGATTTGGGAGGCTGTACACATTGGTACAAGAACCGAGGTCAAAAGGTTGACCGAAGTTGGAGCTGCGTTGACTTTTATGTTGCTGCCCTGCGTTGACTTTTCTGGACAACGTTGACTTGTGTTGACTTTGTGATTGATTTGAGGATTGTTGTGACACATTCTGGGTTGGCTGATCAAGGAGACTTTGCTGGTTGAAGCATCCTGTTGACCGCCGTAACGCACCATCACATTTTTTCTATTTCTGGTTTGTCTTCCATAGATCCACTGGTGTGTTCTATCAGCATTTTACTTAACTGTTTGGGTGATTGCTGTAATAAAAGTAAAGTTGCATCAAGCATAGAACATCTACAAAAATTTACATGGTATCAGAGCTAAGGTGAAGACAAGCCCTAACTTTAGCAATCACCATCTAAGAAAATGGGTTCCACAAGTTATGAATTCAAGGAGAATGACAAGCTGACTGGAAGGGATGACTTCCATGCTTGGAAGATGATATTAGATCTCAAATTGGAAGACCATGATCTCATGGATCATGTACTGGGTAAGATACAAGAACCTCCATCCAATGCTACTGCTGCTGCTAAAACCAAGTATGAAGGGGGAGATCAAAGCAAAGCTGATGATCAGGGAATCCATTCATAAAAGCCTGGTGGCCTACATCTCTGATTTGGGTACATCCAAAGAGATGTATGATAAATTGATCCTAATGTTCAAGGTAAACAATGTAAACCAAGTGCTATTCTTCAAGAATCAATTGAAGAATCTGAAGAAAGGCAGGGATGAGTCTGTCCAAACATTCTTTCTGAGATTGACCGAGATTAGGAACAATCTGCTGGCTATTGGGGAGACAATATCCGATTGTGAGATGGTACTCACCGCACTTGGAGGACTCCCATATGAATGGCAAGTATTCACCACTACCATTCTCAATAATAGTACTATTCCTAACTTTGATGAGCTACTGTCCAGATGCATGCAAGAAGAAACAAGAATGAAGGAATATGAAAATGACGGAAATGCTGCCTATGCTACTCATTCTAGAAAGAAGAACTCTGGTGGTCCTAAGAACAAAGGAAGAACAAGGGCCCAAGGAAAGAAGGGTAAGTGTTTCACTTGTTATAGGCCTGGTCACTATGCTAGAGAATGTCCCTTCAAGAAGGATTCTCCCGATAGTGATGACAACAACAACAACCGGAGGAATGGAAATCAAAGAAACGACAGATCCAAAGGAAAGAGGAAGGATCCCTCTGGCGGAAACAATCAACCTTCTAAAAGGTCTAGAAACTCCAGGTATGAGGAGTCAAATGTTGTTGATAAAAGAAATGAATATATTCTTGTATCTGCTCTCTCTGCTGCATCCCCGCCCGACACTATGGATGTTTGGCTGATAGATAGTGGTGCCTCAAGACACATCACTGGGTTCAAGGAAGCACTCTCTGACATGGTTGAGAAGGACACCAATCTGGAAATTATCCTTGGAGATAATGCCACATATCCCGTGAAAGGGACAGGGACTGTGACCCTCCACTTGTCTCAAGGACAAGTCCTACATTTGCAGGATGTACTCTATGTACCAAAATTGAAGAAGAACCTTGTGTCTATATCAGCGATTGAAGACAAAGGCTTCAATGTGGCATTCATTGATGGAAAGGTGTGCATGTGGAAGAAGAACCTCAAGGAAGCTATCGTGATTGGTTTTAGAGTTGGAACACTCTACTAGGTTGAAGGAAGTCCACTAGGAGCTATGACATGTGATACTATGCGACAAACTGAACTATGGCACCGAAGGTTTGGACACCTTCATTACAAGGCCCTTCTCGAAGCAAGGAAGGTGGTGACAGTAATCATGAAGGTGTATGTAAGGGTTGTGCCGAAGGAAAGCATACAAGGGGACCTTTTCCCTCAAGTGACACAAAGACATCTGATATTTTGCAACTGGTCCATTCTGATCTATTTGGTATGCTGCCTGTGACATCCCTGGGAGGATGTTCTTACTATATGACATTCACTGATGACTTCTCCCGCAAAACCTGGATATACTTTTTGAAGAAGAAGGATGAGGCTTTCATGTGGTTCTGTACCTTCAAAACCTTGGTGGAAAATATGACAGGAAAGAAGATCAAGATTTTGAGGACCAACAATGGCACTGAATATGAGTCAAATGAGTTCAAGGATTTTTGCAGAGAAGCTGGCATTTAGAGGGAGACTACTACTGCCTATACTCCTGAGCAGAATGGTGTTGCTGAACGCAAGAACATGACTATTGTGGAAGTTGCTCGTGCCATGCTATGTGACCAGGGTCTACCGAAGTTTCTGTGGGGAGAAGCTGCAAATATTGCTGTATACATTCAAAACCGATGCCCTCATTCCGCTCTGGACTCCAAAACTCCCGAAGAGGTTTTCACTGGTAAGAAACCTGATTTCTCACACTTTAGAATTTTTGGATGTCCTGTTTATTTTCATGTGCCAAAAGAAAAGAGAAGTAAGCTGGATGCTTCTAGGAAGAAAGGAATGTTTGTGGGCTACAGTGAAACTTCTAAGGCCTATAGAGTCTATGTACCTGGTCAAAGGGAAGTAGAGATATGCCATGATGTCACTTTTGACGAAGATGCTTCCCTAAAGAAAGTAGTAGATCTTCCAAGATCTGAAGAAAATCATGAAGAAAGGCCTGGAAATCAAGAAGAACCGCAGGATGAGACAATGCCTGATATTGAAGGACCAATGGACCCTATCGATCCATCTCCTTCACTAGGAAAGAGACCATCATGGCTCAGGGACACCCTCGAAGATGCTGAGGGACATGCTGCCCCAAGGGGGACATTCCGTGAAAGCAAGAAGCCGTGCAGATACCAAGGGTATCTGGCTGCCATGAGTACCATTGTACAATCTGAACCTGGATCTTTTGAGGAAGTTGTAAAGCATCGAGTCTGGAAGGATGCTATGCAGGAAGAATATGAGTCCATAATGAAGAATGATGTCTGGGATGTGGTTCCAAGACCGAAGGACAAATCAGTTGTCACCGCAAAATGGCTCTATAAGATCAAACATGGATCTGATGGAAGTGCTGAAAAGTTCAAGGCAAGATTTGTTGCCCATGGCTTCTCTCAAAAGAAAGGAGTAGATTATGATGACATATTTGCACCTGTGGCACGATATACCACCATTCGATCAATCATAGCCCTTGCTGCTACGCAAGGTTGGAGTCTTCATCAGATGGATGTCAAGACCGCCTTTCTGCATGGTACAATAAAAGAAGAGGTGTATGTAGAACAACCTCTGGGATTTGAAGTTCAAGATCAGGACACTCATGTCTGCAGGTTGAAGAAAACCCTCTATGGGTTGAAGCAAGCACCCAGAGCTTGGTACGAGAGGATGGATAGCTACTTGATGAAGCTGGGCTTCACCCGAAGTAATGTTGATCCGAACCTTTACTTCAAGGTTGTCCAGGGGAAGCCTCTCATTCTGGTGCTGTATGTGGATGACCTCTTCCTGACAGGTGCTGACCCTCTCATTCATCAATGTAAGAGGGAGCTCGCTGCTGAGTTCGAGATGAAGGACCTAGGACTGATGCACTACTTCCTAGGCCTGGAGGTCCGGCAGAGACCTGGAGAGATTTTCCTTTCTCAAGGAAAATACATTGTGAAGCTTCTGGAAAGATTTGGAATGGTGGACTGTAAGTCCGTGTCGACACCGATGGAACTCAACTTTAAGAAGTTGAGTGGCAGCGCTGCTGGGCCTATCTTGGCCAATCCTACCGAGTATCGTCAACTCATAGGAGCTTTGATGTTCTTAGTGAACACCCGACCGGATATATGCTTTGCAGTGAACACTTTGAGTCAACAGATGGTTGAGCCTCATCATTTTCACTGGGTTGGTGCCAAGAATCTTCTGAGATATCTTCGGGGCACGATAAACCATGGGCTGAGATACACTGTCGGGAGTGTGACACTCCATGGATATACTGATGCCGATTGGGCTGGCAGTGTGGTGGATCGTAAGAGCACATCGGGATGCTGCTTCAATCTTGGTTCTGCTTCGATCTCATGGATGAGCAGAAAGCAGAAGTCGGTGGCTTTGAGCACCGCGGAGGCCGAATACATTGCTGCTAGTATGGCCTGTTGTGAAGCAGTTTGGTTGCGGAAGCTCTTTAGTGAGCTGTTGGGACATGTGCTAGATACCACTGTGATACTCTGTGATAATCAGAGTGGGATTCGTATGACTGAGAATCCTGTGTTCCACGACCGATCCAAGCATATTGATATCAGGTACCACTTTATCCGGGATATGGTACAGCGAGGCGCCGTAAGGCTCGATCATATAGGAACTGATGAGCAGGTCGCGGATATTCTCACTAAGCCCCCGGGGAAGGTCAAGTTCCTAACCTTCCGTGAGAGTCTTGGTGTCGTGGAAAGACCCTATGATGTGGGTCCTGTTGGACGATGAGCTCTGGGAGCTCTGGGGGGCTTTGGGGATAGCTTCTCGAAGCTATAAGCACTCATAATGCTTCTGCCCCACCCTTGTGATTATTGAGCTGGTTCGCCACTCATTTATCTGTGCCCCGTATGCATCCTACCCATTGAGTTCAGGGCTCATGGGAAGTACCCCTCATTTGGCCAATGAGGTGTGGAAAAGCTAGAGACTATTAGCAAAGACTGATGGACGCATCAGAGATTGCCGTACTCTCTATCTAGGATGGCACGAAGCCCAACCACTTGATCCTGGGATCAAGTATGAAGGAGGCCTTGACCCCTCTCCCCGCCCGACTTTGGTCGATGAACCAACTGGTCAAGGAGACTCTTTCAGGAGTCCTGATAGAGGTTTCGGGACCTCCTCGGGGCTGAATTTGTCACCAGTGGATGATGTCTTTAGGACCTCGACCCACTTCTCAGCTTCAACAAAGAGCAAAGCAAGTTACGGCGGGATGACGCATGATGTTTGATTGCACCGATGGATGGAGTTCTCCCTAGTTGAGAGGGAGTGTTAAAATTGGACAACTAGGTCCAAACTCCATGTTGTGATGCTCAGATGAAGATACCGATATTTTCATTGGATTCCTCTTTCGGAGAGGTGTAAGATCCATATAAAATTTATCTAAATCCGATGAGCAGAACATTTATTTTGAATTTATTATTTATAATAAATTATATGTGCAGGTCGGCCTTAAGGTTTTACACCCCCAACAAATGTGTCACACACCTCAATGATGTATATAAATACAGTCAAAGTTGGAGAGCATTTCACACTTACTCATCACATATCTTCTTCTCTTCTCTGATTTAGTACGAGCTCCTTGGAGGACGAATTCAGCTCACACGTGGGAAAAAGGATGAGTTTGTACAGCCAAGAAGAAGGACGCAGATTGCTGCAGCTAGGGTTTCCAAGGAAGTTTGACCAACGTTGACTTTGGTCAACGCATGGTCCAAAGAGGCTGAAATTTATTGGAGACTTCGATTTTGAGAGGCTGTACACATTGGCACAAGAACCGAGGTCAAAAGGTTGACCGAAGTTGGAGCTGTGTTGACTTTTATGTTGCTGCCCTCCGTTGACTTTTCTGGACAGTGTTGACTTTTCTGGAGTTGACTTGTGTTGACTTGGTGACTGATTTGAGGATTGTTGTGACACATTCTTGGTTGGCTGATCAAGGAGACTTTGCTGGTTGAAGCATCCTGTTGACCGCCGTAACGCACCATCACATTTTTCCTGTTTCTGGTTTGTCTTCCATAGATCCACTGGTATGTTCTATCAGCATTTTACTTAACTGTTTGGGTGATTGCTGTAATAAAAGTAAAGTTGCATCAAGCATAGAACATCTACAAAAATTTACAGGGACCCATAGGAAGTTTAAAAACTCCCAATCCATTGAAAATGATGACACATTAGCCTCTAATTCGATTCTAAAGCTACCTACAAAATTATTAACTTATCATTTTCATATTCTTGCAAGATAATGAGCTCTATATATATATATATATTACACACATATTATTGTTTTCCTTGGACATACTATTTTTGGGGGTAATGTTTCTAGGTGTTAACATTTTTGAAACTTGTACCCATTTCCAAGTTTTCTACAATTTAGGATCTAACTTATGTGCAATATGTACAAGTTGTACGAAACAATTGGAAGATAAAACAGATTTGGTTGGGTTTTGTTGTGCACAAAATATGCACTTGTGTTCTCAATTCTTTATGTTGCCCAATGATTTCCCTACGATGACCCCTCTCAAGGCCCCTTATTATCAATATACATGTTCCCTATGTCGTGACCCACTTGTTTAGCACTGCCCTTATCTAGGCTTGTGACACCATGTTTGGTAATCCCCCTCCTATAGGCACCCTTATCGTCCAGGCCAATCGACCTATAGTCGGCGTTTGC
Source organism: Pinus albicaulis (assembly GCA_034641835.2). NCBI lineage: Eukaryota > Viridiplantae > Streptophyta > Pinopsida > Pinales > Pinaceae > Pinus > Pinus albicaulis. The sequence goes on along the minus strand of CM076573.1, from coordinate 649,647,522 downwards.
CTCCTCTAGGTCCTGCCTTTTTCTCTAGGTTACGTCATCTATACGTGATGTTTCCTTCCTATAGGCACTCCCTTTTTCTCTAAGTTAGGTCATCTACAGATCTCTGCCTCCTTTAGGCACCCTTTTCTCATGGGCTAGCTGCTGGACAGTAAGAAACTATGACCCATGTCTGCTTCCTTTAGGCATCAGATATCTAATTTGTTTTCTTAGCTTGTTGTTCTAGTAGTATTATATTGTTTAGCATGTGCACATCCCCTAGACATCTAGTATCACTTCAAGTTGGCCCCTATTGGCCTCATGGAACACACCTTCATTTCTACTAGATAAATGATGATATATTGGACAATCCTATATGGTCGAGCAGATATTGCATTACCTCCTTCGTCTTTAAATATCTTACCACATGATCCTATGAATTTTCTAGAAATATGCCATTTTCAGGCACCATTTTGCACCCTTTTTGTCCAAACAAACTTTGGTTTTTCTTCAAGACCCTAGTGTTGCCAAAATTCCACTTTTTGCTTGTCTTCTCAACTTCCTTTTGTACCATGGATTTCTTGTTGATCATTGTAATACCGCATCCATATTTTTATGTATCATGGTACAAAGAAAAATAATTGAAAAATATATAAACTTGCGTGCTTTGCACCTCATTAATTTTCTCCAACCTCTCATGCATTGGATGTCAAAATTTCTGAATCTAAACCAAAAATCCTACTGCAGTAAATTTGATTTGCATTGCTTACTTGTCTTATTAAATTACAAGTTATTTTTATGAATATTCGGTAAAAATAATAATGAAAATACACTGTAGCCTACATAATTATACATGGGAACAACATACATTTTTCTCATGCAATGCTACAAAGCCAAAGAATTGCCACAATGACTTGCATTTTACCAAAAACAAGATAAATGTAGCGGCATTGATACACAACGAATTTGCAAATGTCCAATACACCAAGTTGGCTATCATGGTCATTAAACCATTTCTTGTGTTCAACATCCCTTTTAAGTTTTTAGCCTATTGTTTTGAATACACTTTTAGAAAAGTTGCAGATCTTACAAAGTGGAAGTTTAGAAGAGATAGCCATAGGGGTATACTCTGTCTTTCGAATAGCTCAGGGAATCCATAAGGACATACTGTTAAACCAATCCCTAAGAAAAACTCCAACAGATGATTAAATTCACAACCCTCGAAGAAACTTTCGGAGGCACTATCCTCAACCCTCGTTGTTTTTGGATAGAATAGTCCACAACTCTCACAACATTTTTGGCAATTTAGAGTTTAACATTTTGGTATATTGGGCAACATTATAAGATTTCATGGTTTCCCATCATAGGATAATTGCAAAAATGTTTGGAATCTCACCAAATGCACAATGTATATGAGTGGAAACTCCGAATTTGCTGATTTGATATTGAGTTGGTTTGACTCAAGAGTTCAATTGTGACAGACCAAGCACTCCACCTCTGGAACTGCTCTAGGAGAAGAAGAGGTCATGTTACAAGCATTGTTCAAACTTCATGACAGAAATGCTTTACCTACCTAAGCTAGTTCTTCTTTGACAGTTCCTCGGGGTACTAAACTCAGTTTAGCTCCCCAGATTCAGCCAAACAGTCAGAGTTCTCTCCAGAATTTCTGTCCTTCAACCTTGGATGGTAAGAAAGTGGGGCAACCTTGGATGGAAAAAATGTGGGGCTTCTTTGCTCCCACACTTCCCTAGTATCAACAACCAACCCCCCTCAGCCCTAGTTAGCCCCCAGATGACATCATCAGCCATTTTACAATGGTCAACACCCCTGCCTCGGCCATCAAGACTAGCAGCCAATGCATCCAACTCAAACTACCCCAAGTGGCTTGCTATCAATTCTGCCACAACAGTAAACATGTACTACAAGATAGTAGCAATTATAGTGGGAGATGCAAGCTTCCATTGGGCCTTGCACTCGGACCAGGTTGTCCTGCTCAATTCTTTGTGCTCGTGACTGCTATTTGAGGTGGCGTTGTACGGTACAACAACCCTCCTCATTTCAAAATTTTAAGAATAAAATTAATTTAGAAATAGGTCCCCTTTCTTTTTAAAATAGGAATAAAAGACTTAGAGGGAATCCGATCATTTTGAATAAAACAATAAAAAGTTTATTGATTAGAAAAACATATATCGCATATTGCAAAACACAAGTGCATATAAACATACGCAACATTGAAAATCTCCGATCCGATGAAATATAAAGTCTTTTATCCCATCAACATAATGTATAAAAGTATTCATATTGAATAAGTCCCATGTAATAAAAGTAATCGCAATTGCAAATCGACAGTTTCTGGACAGTTTAGCTTGCTGCCCTGCGTTGACTTTTTCTGGACAGCGTTGACTTTTTTGGAGTTGACTTGGGTTGACTCGTTTGCTGATTGGAGGACTGTTGTGACACATTCTGGGTTGGCTGACCAAGGAGACTTTGCTGGTTGAAGCATCCCGTTGACCGCCGTAACGCACCACCACATTTTTCCTGTTTCTAATTTGTCTTCTATAAGATCCACTTATATGTTCTATCTGCATTTTACTTAACTATTTGTATGATTGCTGTGAGAAAAGTAAAGTTGCTCCAAGCATAGAACATCTACTAAAATTTACATGGTATCAGAGCTGAGGTGAAGACAAACTCTATCTTTAGCAATCACCACCGGAAGAAATGGGTTCCACAAGTCTTGAATTCAAGGAGAATGACAAGCTGACTTCCATGCCCGGAAGATGATATTAGATCTCAAATTGGAAGACCATGATCTCTTGGATCATGTGCTGGGTAAGATTCAAGAACCTCCATCCAATGCTACCGCTGCTGTTAGAAACAAGTATAAGAAGGGAGAGATCAAAGCAAAGCTGATGATCAGGGAATCCATACATAAGACTCTGGTTGCCTATATATCTGAACTAGGCACATCCAAGGAGATGTATGACAAATTGATCCTTATGTTCAAAGTAAACAATGTGAACCAAGTGCTATTCCTCAAGAACAAGTTGAAGAATATGAAGAAGGGTCGGGATGAGTCTGTTCAAACTTACTTTCTGAAATTGACCGAAACAAGGAACAATCTGCTAGCTATTGGGGAGACAATAGATGATCGTGAGATGGTTCTCACCGCACTTGGAGGACTTCCATATGAATGGAAAGTATTCACAACTACCATTCTCAACAATAATACCATTCCTAACTTTGATGAGCTTCTGTCTAGATGTATGCAAGAAGAAACAAGGATGAAGGAATTCGATAATGATAGAAATGCTGCCTATGGTGCTCATTCTCGAAAGAAGAACTCTGGTGGTCCTAAGGACAAAGGAAGATCGAAGGCTCAAGAAAAGAAGGGCAAGTGTTTCACTTGCCATAGGCCTGGTCACTATGCTAGAGAATGCCCCTTCAAGAAGGATTCTCCCGATAGTGATGATAACAACAACAATCGAAGGAATGGGAATCAAAGAAACGACAAATCCAAAGGAAAGAGGAAGGCTCACTTTGGTGGAAACAATCAACCTTCTAAAAGGTCTAGAAACACCAGGTATGAGGAGTCTAATGCCGTTGATAAAAGAAATGAGTATATTCTTGTATCTGCTCTCTCTGCTACATCTCCGCCCGACACTATGGATGTCTGGCTAATCGATAGTGGTGCCTCAAGACACATCAATGGATTCAAGGAAGCACTCTTTGACATGGTTGAAAGGGATACTAATCTAGAAATTATCCTTGGGGATAATGCCACATATCCCGTGAAAGGAATAGGGACTGTGACCCTCCACTTGTCTCAAGGACAAGTCCTACATTTGCAAGATGTACTCTATGTACCTAAATTGAAGAAGAACCTTGTGTCTGTATCTGCCATGGAAGACAAAGGATTCAATGTAACTTTCTCTGATGGAAAGGTGCTCATGTGGAAGGAGAGCTTCAAGGAAGCTATCTCAATTGGTTTTAGAGTTGGTACACTCTAACAGGTTGGAGGGAGCCCGTTGGGAGCTATGACTTGTGATACTATCCGTCAAACCGAACTATGGCACCGAAGATTTGGACACCTTCATTACAAGGCCCTTCCCGAAGCAAGGAAGGTGGTGACAGGGATGCCTGACTTTGGAAATAATCATGAAGGTATATGTAAGGGCTGTGCCGAAGGAAAACATACAAGGGGACCTTTCCCCTCAAGTGTCACAAAGACATCTGATATTTTGCAACTGGTCCATTCTGATCTATCTGGTATGTTGCCCGTGACATCCCTGGGAGGATGTTCTTATTACATGACATTCACTGATGACTTCTCTCGCAAAACCTGGATATACTTCTTGAAGAAGAAGGATGAGGCTTTCATGTGGTTCCGTACCTTCAAAGCCTTGGTGGAAAATATGACCGGAAAGAAGATCAAGATTTTGAGGACTGACAATGGCACCGAATATGAGTCAAATGAGTTCAAAGACTTTTGCAGAGCAGCTGGCATTAAGAGGGAGACTACCACTGCATATACTCCTGAGCAGAATGGTGTTGCTGAACGCAAGAATAGGACTATTGTGGAAGCTGCCCGTGCCATGCTATGTGACCAGGGTCTACCAAAGTTTCTGTGGGGAGAAGCTGCAAATACTGCCGTGTACATTCAAAACCGATGCCCTCATTCCGCTTTGGACTCCAAAACTCCCGAAGAGGTTTTCTCTGGTAAGAAACCTGATGTCTCACATTTTAGAATTTTTGGATGTCCTGCCTATTTTCATGTGCCGAAAGAAAAGAGAAGTAAGCTGGATGCTACTGGGAAGAAAGGAATGTTTGTGGGCTACAGTGAGACTTCTAAGGCCTATAGAGTCTATGTACCTGGTCAAAGGGAAGTAGAGATAAGCCATGATGTCACTTTTGACGAAGATGCTTCCTTGAAGAAAGTAGTAGATCTTCCAAGAACTGGAGAAAATCATGAAGAAAGGCCTGGAAATCAAGAAGAACCGCAGGATGAGACAATGCCTGATATTGAAGGACCAATGGACCCTATTGATCCATCTCCTTCACTGGGAAAGAGACCATCATGGCTCAAGGACACCCTCGAAGATGCTGAGGGTCATGCTGCCCCAAGGGGGACATTCCGGGAAAGCAAGAAGCCATGTAGATACCAAGGGTATCTAGCTGCCATGAGTACTATTGTACAATCTAAACCTGGATCTTTTGAGGAAGCCGTAAAGCATCAAGTTTGGAAGGATGCTATGCACGAAGAATATGAGTCCATAATGAAGAATGATGTCTGGGATGTGGTCCTGAGACCGAAGGACAAATCTGTTGTCACCGCAAAATGGCTCTACAAGATCAAACATGGCTCTGATGGGAGTGCTGAAAAGTTCAAGGCAAGGTTTGTTGCCCGTGGCTTCTCTCAAAAGGAAGGTATTGACTATGATGACATATTCGACACCGATGGAACTCAACTTAAAAGTTGAGTGGCGGGCCGCCGTCGGGCCTATCTTGGCCAATCCTACTGAGTATCGTCAACTCATAGGAGCTTTGATGCTCTTAGTGAACACACGTCCGGACATATGTTTTGCAGTGAACACTTTGAGTCAACAGATGGTTGAGCCTCATCATTTTCACTGGGTTGGTGCCAAGAATCTTTTGAGATATCTTCGGGGCACGATAAACCATGGGCCGAGATACACTGCCGGGAGCGTGACACTCCTTGGATATACCAATTCCGATTGGGTTGGCAGTGTGGTGGATCGTAAAATCACATCGGGATGCGGCTTCACACTTGGATTTTCTTCGATATCATGGATGAGCAGGAAGCAAAAGTCGGTATCTTTGAGCACCATGGAGGCCGAATAAATTGCAGCGAGTATGGCCTGTTGTGAAGAAATTTGGTTGTGAAAGCATGTTTGGGCATGTGCTAGATACCACCGTGATACTCTATGATAACCAGAGTGGGATTCAGTTGTCCGAGAATCCCGTGTTCCACGACCGATCCAAGCATATTGATATCGTGCACCACTTTATCCGGATATGGTACAAATGAGGCCGTAAGGCTCGATCATATAGGAACTGATGAGCAGGTCGTGGATATTCTCACTAAGCCCCTAGGGAAGGTCAAGTTCCTAACCTTCCGTGAGAGTCTTGGTGTCGTGGAACGACCCTATGATGTGGGTCCTGTTGGACGATGAGCTCTAGGAGCTCTAGGGGGCTTTGGGGATAGCTTCTCGAAGCTATAAGCACTCATAATGCTTCTGCCCCACCCTTGTGATTATTGAGCTGGTTCGCCTCTCATTTATCTATGCCCCGTATGCATCCTACCCATTGAGTTCAGGGCTCATGGGAAGAACCTCTCATTTGGCCAATGAGGTGGGAAAAGCTAGAGACTAGTAGCAAAGACTGATGGACGCATCAGAGATTGTCGTACTCTCTATCTAGGATGGCAAGGTCCAACCACTTGATCTGGGATCAAGTTTAGTGAGGTCTGGGACCTCTGCCTGACTTCGGGTCAGATGAACCAACTTCGGGTTGGTTGGTGACTCTTTATGAGTCTGATAGAGGTTTTGAACCTCTGGACTGATTATGTCAGTCACTGAATGATGTCTTTGTGACTGACCCACTTCTGTTCTGAAATAAAGAGGCCAGCAAAGCAAGTTACGACGGGATGACGCACGATGTTTGATTGCACTGATGGATGGAGTTCTCCCTAGTTGAGAGGGAGTGTTAAATTTGGACAACTAGGTCCAAACTCCATATTAAGATGCTCAGATTAAGAGGCTAATATTTTTGTTGGATTCCTCTTTCTGAGAGGTGTAAAAACCATATAAAATATGTCTTAATCCGATGAGCAGAACTTATATTTTGAATTTATTATTTTTAATAAATTATATGTGCAAGGTCGGCCAGTTTTGTAATGTAGGCTCGGATGCCCAACAGATGTGTCACACACCCTCATGATGGATATAAATACAGGCAAATTTGGAGTGTTATTTCACAACAATACAACTCACATCTTCTTCTCTATCCGATTTAGTACGCAGCTCCTTGGAGGACGAGTTCACCATTAATGCAGAAGAAAAAGGAGGACAAATCAGACTAATGAAGTTGAAGGACAAATTTCTCGCAGCTGGTGGTTTTGCAGAGCTGACCGTTGACTCTGGGTCAACGCATGGTCCAAATGGGCCGAAATTTGGTGAGAAGTTCGATTTGGAAGGCCAGCATCGTTTGGCACAAATCGAGGTCAAAGGGTTGACCAATCTCGCCGCTGACTTTTAGCTTGCCGCCCGCGTTGACTTTTTCCTTAATAATCTTTTGACTTTGGAGTTGACTTGGGTTGACTCGTTTGCTGATTGGAGGACTGTTGTGACACATTCTGGGTTGGCTGACCAAGGAGACTTTGCTGGTTGAAGCATCGTGTTGACCGCCGTAACGCACCACCACATTTTTCCTGTTTCTGATTTGTCTTCTATAAGATCCACCTATATGTTCTATCTGCATTTTACTTAACTATTTGTGTGATTGCTGTGAGAAAAGTAAAGTTGCTCCAAGCATAGAACATCTACAAAAATTTACAGAAGAGCTCTAGAGAAACATAAAACTAAATCATCAGGTATGTACTCCGTATAGTCACTTTCGCCCCCATATTGTTATGCTGCCGCGATGATGTGTAGGCTTTTCGGAAACGATAATTCTGCGAGATTTTCAATCCAAATGGTACCCTTAATTCATTTTGCTGTGAATTCTGAAATAATGCACTGGTCAGTTATCCTTTCAGACAAAATAGCCAATAGAATCCTAGACTATAGAAAGGATAAAGATACAGGGAATACAACCTCTTTTTACTTTTGTGCCTACATTTTAGATGCCCTATGTTTCAATTCAGAATTTCCCATTCTAGGTTGGAAATGGACCCCCCAAGATCCCGTTCCTATACATATTTACCATAAGCTCTTGTGGAAGGTCCATTTTAAAAATCATGTATATAGAATTTGTCACGGTTTTCTGATTCCTGTATATCAAACCATTTTTGACCAATTTCCTCCCCGGCTCTCTAAAAAGGCAAACACTGATATATCCCAGATTGGTGACTGGTTCGAAGAAGAGAGATTTACTTATATCAGAGTTTTTGGGAGCATTGTGGAGCCCCATATATTACCTCTGTATGTTCCTGATAAACTGTTAGCACAAGAAATTTCTTACCAGTTAACAGTGGAAGGTATGTCAAGGTGTCTAAAGAATAACAAGAAACTGATGTGGCCTACTTTTCCATTTCACTGTGGGAATTATACTCTTAATGACTTCAAACATGCTGAGAAAGAAGTCATTAAAATAAGGGATCTTAAGCTCTCAACAGTCCTAGGCAGGCAGTATGACTCAAAAAAAGGAGCATTTGATTTCACAATATCAGTTTCAATCGCTCAGTTTGAACATGAGCCCGATGTATTTGATGATTTATTTGTTTCTGTTGATAAATTTTCCCAAGTTTATAACTTGGCTAAATCCAAGTTTCAGATAGAAGACATGAATAAATTCATGCTGTTTAGAAGTCAGAGACTACTAAAATCTCCTCTTGACCAATTAAGAATCCCTTCGCAAGAATATGAAAATATAGAAACACAGTAGAAGGAGAAAGAAGATGCAGCTAACAAAGCAGGAAAAGAACCATCTACCAGCAAGGGTAATGTACAGACTGAAGAGGTAAGCACAAGTGGCAGGCCTGACGTGCAAAAGGAGAATACTGGCAGCAAAACAGATGAACCTATTGAGAAAGAAACTATAGTTCGGACAGAAAAGGAAAGCACAGGCATTAAGACCAACGTGCATATTGAAAAAAAAAACACAGGCAGTAAGGCTAATAATTAGACATAAAAAGAAAATATTGGTAATAAGCCAGATAATCAACTTGAAAGAGAAAATACCACAGAGAAAGTGGTGGATTCTGCTGAAGTTATTATTACTTCCCATTTGCTAAGTCAATATGAACAATTTGCTCAACAAATAGGATCACAAAATAATCCTCAAGTTGACATTCCGAAAGATCAAGATATGGAGATTATTCCTGAGCATCCTACAGAAGAAATTGTGTTGAAAGTAGAAGAAATTCCTCCTCTAGATATATTTTATAGTCCTAAGCATAGATCTGTTGTCAGGAAGTAGAGGAAGAGAAGAAGAACAGATCAGGAATCACTTTCAACCTCACAAGTTGAATTTATGAACATTGATTGGAAAAATACTGAGGTGAATCCTTCAGAGGATCTCACCAAATTTTCACAATATGCAGGCGCCTATAGTGCAGCCACTATAGACAAAGCTTCTGAAGTCACCCAAATGATGAAACAAAAGGACGTACAAATAGCTATGCTGGAGGAACAAGCAACAGAAAATCGACAAAAGATTATGCAGTTGGAACAACAGTTGCAAGATGAAGAGCTCAGATCTAAAAAGTTGGAAGAGCAACTTGGCATGGAAAAAAAAAGATTGATCAACATGCTTTGAATAAGCAACAACAGTTAAGTCAAGAGGTGGCAAAGTTACAAACCCTACTGCAAAATGAGAAAACTGCTAAGGTTGAGCAAGAAAAAATATTCCAAGCAAGATTGGACAAATTTAGGGATTATCTTAAATTAGATCAATTTAAAACTGAAGCTCTTGAAATAAATAAACTACTGTTTCAGCAATTGAATGAACTCTGTCAAAAGATGGCACAAGCTGAGCCCTTATGTGAAATAACATCATCTCTTATAGATGAAGCAATTAGCCTCAGATATGAATTTGACGATGCAGATGAGAAAATTTCTGAATTCCTTTCATGGCAAGACTCAGAGCAAGGAAAGAATGCAAACCTTCCTAGGATTGAGGAAAGGCACAAAGAAATTCTGTTTGCTAAATGGGAAAAACAGTTGATCAAAGGAGAAAGAGTCACATCAAGAGCCAAAACTATGATGAATAATATAACACGGTTAATGATAACTTATATGCCACCAATTTAATTTCAGATTGTATTCTAGGTAAATTACCAAAGGTAAAAGAGACTGATACCAGGTGGAAGTAAGAATTAGTCAGTAAGAATCAACAAATTAGCAAACTTCAAGGAATTTCATGGGATATCATGTGGACATTTCTAATCAAGCCACACAGTCAACAAATGGTTATCAAATTTCTTTCCAATGCCATTAATTGCGTCATTCCAGAGTTTTCTGATGCCACGTATACTGGTCAGTTTTTTTCGAGGCTAAGTCATCTAGCAGAGGTCAAAGATATGCTCAAAATTTGCCACCTTGGCACATTGAATGTAGGAGAAAATCAATGAATTTGTTTCATTTTAATACCGCAAGTCTATTTCTAGATTTCCGATGATAGATTGTAGCAATAGTTTTAGTTATTTTGTTTTATTAAGTTCCTATTTAAACCCCTTTCATGCATTTAGAAAGGGGTCCTAAGTTTGTAATATTTTGGCTTGGATGTTACATTTTTGTACTCCATCGACTACTTTATTTTTATAAAGGATCACATCTGGTGGTTTATGGCAAATTATCTCTAAGAATTGCATTTCTGTACCTTGGAGTTTGTTTTACATTGAAGCACTGGATTTGGATATTGAATTGCATCTGGAAAAGTATCAAGATGAATCTGGTATTTCTATCAATTTACTGTTATTTTTCTTATGTTATGAGATATTCACTTTGAATTTGCTATCATTTATATGTACTTGTTTTACAAATATTTCTTTATACATATAATTTCTGAGTGTATAGAAATATTAATCTCTCATAGTATGTGCAAATGATATATAAAATGATGAATGCAATGTGTTATTATAACTTTATTTAATTTCTTAAACAGAGTTATCATTATTTGATACTGCATATTTCAACTAAATTATAAATCATTTTCATGGTTATTGGTTTGATTGAAACAATCTTGAAATTGTATTCATATTTGACACCCGAGTTAGTTTTAGAATTATTTATAAGTTATAGATTAAATTAGATAGATTATTTCAGTCATTTTAGTTCCATCATCCACTCATACAATCAGTCCATCACCAACCCATTAGTTATTAGGAAACTGGTCCTATAAACCCGGTCAGAGCCACCACACCAAACAGAGAAGGAGCTTTCCTAAGGTCTCGACCGGGTGGTTTTCCCTCAATGTTTGAAGCAAGGATTTTCGAGGCTTCAACATTTTTGGCGCTAGAAGGAGGGCATAAGCTATGAATGGCAAGTAAATCTCAATCCACAGGCCATTCTAAGAGCAACTCACCCTCATCACCCTCTTCAATTTCTTCTACTTCTCAAATCACCAGGGAAGAAATTGATAGAGATATTCAAACACCCACTATTAAAGTCTCAAACCAATTAGACAATCAACCTCTTGAGTCCCCTGAAATACAAGCTTTAGTTCATAAACTCCAAGGGTTCTCATTATCATTAGAAGAGTCTGAAATATCTGAAGGGAGTGTTACTTCATAAATTGTTTCTTCCATACCTCTCACTAGGTCACAAAGTGAAAAAATTGGTATTCCTCCAAAGGAATTTCATTTACCAAGTCGAGTCAAGACCAGAAAAACATCCTCAGAATCAGATAGTGATATCATTTCTTCATCACAAATCCACTCATCTGCTTCCCAGTCTCAAACCCAGAAGAGCATAGTTATATCAACAACCTCTACTCAAACCCCAGTTGTTTTTTCAAATCCCTCAATTGTTATCCCAACAATGGCACAAACAACACCAAGACGATGGGCTAGATCAGGAGCTGTTAATATGCTTGCATCTTTACATGATTTACCAGATCATGCTGAAAAATGGCTACCAAAATTCAGTCCTGACCTGAACATACCAGCTGAAGAACACATCAATAATTTTATGCTTGCTGTAAATTTAAATGGAGTTGAACATGAAGATTTTGTATTCAGGTTATTCCCCTATACTTTGCAAGGGGCAGCAGGATCATGGTATTTTTCATTACCTTCAGGATCTATTACAAGTTGGGATATTTTCTCAGATCATTTCTTGACCAAATTTGGAGATGACAAATCATTAGCTACCCTAATCAACGATCTCTCCAATCTGAGGACAGAAACCAAGGAACCCATTAAAGATTTTAACTCTCGATTCAACAAGCTTTTGAATAAAATCCCTACAGATTCAAAACCTACTGAGCATGTTAGAAGTGAATGGTATATAAATGCTTTGCCCTCAAACATAGCAATTTTTTGTAGATAGAGCTGCTAAACCTACTTTAGCTGAAAATATGAAAGAAGTTATTGCAGTTGAAAAATGGATTATTGCTCTAGATAAGAAAAATGCTATTGAGGAAAGAAAATCCAAGAAATTCAGCTTTAAAGATGATTCAAAGAAAAAGACACCTAGAGACCCATATGACATGGAAGGTTTACAGAAAGTTCTCAAAACCATGTCTAATGAGATGGTTGAGATTAAAAAGCAAGTGGCAGAGACTTCTACCAAAAGAACATTCAGGAACTTCAAAAGAAATCAAGATGAATCTAAACCTCCCAATTCAATCTCCAATGCAGAATCAGAAGAGGAAGAAGAAGAAGATACTCCTCCAGTATCAGATGAAGAAGAAGAAAGAGATGAAATAGCTAAATTACATGGGTTGTGGGATTTCATTCTCCCTAACTCGAACAATGAACAAGAAGCCATGCCTGTAAGCACAAGGAGTAAATCTACAGCGGAACCTGCTCAGTCTGTTCCTAAGAAGAAAAGTACAACTCCAATTACCAAAGACAAATCCCCTGTAAAGAAAAATTCTCCCTTACCCACTCAAAATCAACCATCATTTTCTAATCCTCCTACATCAACATCTAAGACTCTAGTGGTATCAGATCCTATGGATTATAATATTGTTGAAGACATGAAGAAGACTAGAGCGAACATTTCCTTACATGAACTCAGCAAACTTAAACATCAACAGAAGCTGCTATTGAAAGAATTAAATGCAACACCTATTGCTCCTCTACCAAGCGGTGTTGTTGCCAAAGCAGCGAAAGGAATAGGTAAGCCACCAGATAAAGTAGATGCCACTAATATTGTTCTTATTGGAGAAAGATCAAATTCTCAGACACCTCCTTTTCTTTTGACTTATGAAATCTACAACAAGAATTTGCATAATTGTTTGATAGATTTAAGAGCATCCTCTAATATAATGCCTACTTCAGTGTGTGCAAAACTGAATATTGAACCACAAAAGTCTGCAGTTCACATTGTTCAATTGGATCGCTCTAAAGTTCAAGTTGTGGGAGAAATCAATTCAGTTACTATTCGATTAGCTTCTGATCCTAGGATTGTCCAAAGAATTGATATTCTGATTGCAGATATTCCTGAGTTCTATGGATTAGTCTTAAGTAGGGATTGATCTGCAAAGCTTAATGGTTATATCGCAACTGATTATTCACATATGTGGCTTCCCTATAAGGGGAAACCAAATCAAATCAAAGTTGAGCGAGAAAAACACATGATGCATATTGTAACAGAATTTGAACAAGCAAATGAACTTGTAGCTTTTAATAACAATATCCTTGGAGGTTATTTTGCTGAATCATTCCTGGGGAATTTCACAGCGCCACAATCACCCTTTTCTGTAAATACTTTTATTTCGCAAATTAAAATTTTTTCACATTCTGATTCTTCTAGAATTGTTAATGTTTCTGATACATTTGTAGATAAACCTGTAGATAAGTCTTTATTTTGGTCATTATATTTCGATGGATCAAAATCTAGTGATGGCGCAGGAGCAGGATGTATTTTAATTGATCCAAATGGAGAGAAAACTATGCTATCATGTAGACTAGAATTTGAGTGCACAAACAGTACTGCTGAATATGAAGCCTTGATCCAAGGGCTTTATAAAGCAATAGGGTTAAATGTTAAATACTTGAAAGTATATGGTGATTCTGAAATTGTCATAAGACAAGTAAGGAATACCATCCATTGTCTTTCAGGTCATCTCAAACATTATCAAACCCTTGTGCAAGACTTTACCACTCAATTTTTAGCATTTAATATCTCTTCTATTCCTAGAACTCAAAATACATTAGTTGATTTGTTAGCTAATGTTGCATCCAAACTCCTCTCTGCTGAAGATTACAGTCCTGATAGATTTTCAGTCGAATTAATCTTTCGACCATCTGTTCCTGATAATATCACAAACTGGAGAGTATTTTATCATGATGAAGATATCTTGAATTTCTTGACTTCAGAGAAATCCTATGATGAACAAATAATTGATGAAAATGATCATGATCTTCAAAATACGTCAAAAAGTAATGAAAATCCTATTCCTAAATTTGTAGTTAAACTTGAGGACCTATATGATATAAAAGACAGATTCAAGAAAGTTACTAATGCTAAACTTCAAAGTTCTACTTTGAAGTTTGAATTAGTAAATCTTGGCTCTTAGTCTAAACCTCAAAATGTTAATTTAGGACTTGAGTTAACTTCAAACACTGTTACCGATGAAATATGTAACTTCATTGTTACCTACTTTTTGAAGTATCAAGAAAAACACTTGATTTTGAAAAAGTTGCGATGCAGAATCAAGAAAAAAATTTTGAGCATTTTTTTTGTTTTTTTGTTGTTGGTGTTAAATTTAATTTTATGTGATGTCTTTTATGTTGATTTTGAATAGTGGTGGTATATCATCACCAACGTTTTTTTATAGGATTGATTTTGACACTATAAATTTTTTAATGTCTTCTTCTTCCGTGAGATGTTTATTTTTAAGTGCATTTATGTACTTGTGTTTTAAAAATAAAAATATATGTATATTTTTTTAAATAAAAACTTGTAATGATATCTTCACTTTTTCACATAGATAAAAGATGGAAAAATGATCAATATTATAAAGTTTATATTTTCTACATGTTTATGTATTGTTAAATAATTTTTCAATGCACATTAAATAATTGTCGCTAAAAAACAAATATTTTGAACCATATGACAAAAAAATACAATTTTTCAATAAAAATACAATGCAAAAAATACACTTTTACAGAGTTTTCGTTGGAAAAAACATGTTAAATAAACTAATTTTTTGAGAGAATCTTAACAAAAAAAACTTAAGAAAATAACATTTTTATTGAATTTTATGTCAAAACATAATAGCAATCACATGTTTTTTGCAAAAAATAAGGGGGGTTCTCATAAAATATGAAAGTATAAACATTACAAGTAAAACTGATTAATAGTTCTAAAAAATAAGCTTTGTTTGCAAGCATAACTTAAACATCATCAACAATATCAACTAATACATCTTCAACATCATCTAGAACAACATTGATGGCTTCTTTTGCAACATTTTCTTCTTCATTTTGATCATTGTCATCTTCTAATGGATCTTTCATGTCAGCAAATCTTTCAAAGTGTCACTTTCCAATCATTTCATATAATGGTGGTTGAGGTTCCTTCGCTTTTTTTGCCACACGTGATTCATTTTAATCTCCTTTTTCTCAAACCAACTTCTTGCTTCGCATCTGAAAGGAATTTAAGAGCGTTAATTATTTGTTGAATAAATTTGCATTGAATTGGGTCTTTCTCAATAGCAATGCAATTTCTTCCTTTTAGTAGGCAACATGCTAGTGTTGTACCTAATCATTAAGCACAAAAGAAATAAGTAAGAAAATTAGCATGGAGACATAAAAAGTAAAAAAAAATATTTAAATTTAAATTTGTATAATAAAACTTACTTGAACCTGAGAATAAATCCGAAACCCATTCTCCTTCATTTGAACATAGATTTATAAGATAATTAATCAATGCTTGTGGTTTTTGATGAATGTTAACTATATCTCCTTTTGCATCTTTATTCTCATATGCTAGTTTTCTTACAACTGCATCATAAACCAATACCTGATTATGACTCTTCCCATCTACTCGATTCATAATAATATGCTTATAGCTATCGTTTTTTTTCCAACATTCAACATGGATGAACTCACAATCATTTATAATAGGCTGATCTTCGGAAGAAACAATATTTGACCTTTCCCTGTAACATAACATAGTAAAAGTTCAATTAAATTTTACATGAATAAAAAAATTTAGGAGTAATCAAACATACAATTTCAAAGTCTTACCATGTAAGTTGCATCCTTGAGTTTGCTTTACCCTTGAAGCTTGTTAATAACATTGGAAACTGTGTGTCTGAATGAAATGTCACAAATCGCCAAAGTAGTGATGTTGTCACTTCTTGAAAACCCGTAACCACTTTACTAAAAGCTTAATAAGTATATGGTTCTCTATCACATTCAATGTCTAGGAAATTGAAACCATGAGGAATATCTGCAATAACTAGGCCATATTCCTTTTTAGGTATTAGTGATGCAATGTCTTCACAGTGACCTTGTATTATTTGATATTGGACACTGTCGAACCCATTCCAAATGTAATGATTAAGAGTAGGATCAAGTTCAACATTCATAAGACGCTTCTTTCTCATGTTCTCCATCTTAATTTTTTCAATAAAGCTTTTGAAAGTATCTGGTATTCCATTTCCATCTTTTTTCGACATCTTTAATCACACACACACACACACATATATATATAAGTAATAAAATAAAAATAGTTTAAATATGAATAAAACGAATTTATAAATCAACATACTTTATTGAATGCAATATGAAACTCTTTTAGTGTTGATGTAGAACTTGCTTCTGGGTAGTTGCGTACAACATCATCCCAACTGTCTTCATTCAACATTTTAACCATGTGTTTTTGTATTTTCATAAAAATTTTATGACTGAATAAATCAAGTTAAAAGCGTTAATATACTGACATGTATAACAAATTCTACCAACATCATTATGTTTTATTTAAAAGAAAATTATAACGAAAGAAAAATAAGAAATAATTCAAGAAACTTACTTTTGAAATTCTGCACACATTTTTCCATTGATAATTCACCCGACTTTACACGGGCTAATACTGATTTGACTAATTTATCATCCTTCACACCTTGCATTGTTCTCCAAGGTGTGATAGTCATACTCTCTGGAAGCTGCTTCATTTCAGGACCCGCCTTACTGTTGGTACATATTATGGGTTTACTCTTTCTAACCTTCTGATTTTTTATGGAAATATTCTCCCACTGATCAAAAATCTCATCAATCAAATCCCATACCTCCCCACTTCTAAATGCCAACTGAAAAATGTTATTTGTGCCTCTGAATAAATTTGTATTCAATTTTCCATCTTTTGATTTTTTTCATCAATTTGATAACCTGTTTCCATTAAACATTCATTTCGAAATGTTACACTAACTTGTGTCTTATTCCCACCACATTTTTCTATGAATTCATTATGAATAAATCTGATCCTTTGGATGAAAGTCATTTTCATTCTGTACTCATTATCTGCATTATGATCCCATGCCAATAACTTTGATTCTATTTCTGTTAAGCCAGCGTAAATGATGCATTTCACTTTTTGAAAAAAGATAGTTATTGGGATATTTTGCAATCAATTGTCTCTTAGCCTCTATCGAATGGTTCCCTCCAATTACATAATATTTATAATCAAAACATTTTGTCTTGTCAAATGCTTGTTTGTTGGGAACCTAATGTGGATCGACAAGAACCACATAATCCACCACATGCGCATATGGATTGAACCTGAACAATGTTTTCAGATTATGTACATGTAGGTGATGGACCTTTCTAATTTGACATTAAAATTGTCCTTCCTTTGGGCTATAAAATTGGTTAACATTAAGCTCAAATGTTTGGCCATCAAGAATTAATTTATTCTTCAACTCTTGTCGAATAGCATTTTGTTTTGTTTTAATAATGCCATCCTCTAACTCAGCACCTGGTGTTATGATTTCTCTGCTTCCATGAGAGCTTTCAGTTTGTTCTTCATTGTTGCTCACGACCTTTATAAGTTCACCAATATTTGATTTCCTAGTCTTATTGGATAACATATCAGTTTTTTTATAAACAAGCTCTCCTTCATGAGGTAAAAGAGAGACATCTTTGGCGATTTTTCTTTTTGGTGTTTGATCTGTTTTCTCCTTTTGCACAACAGTTCTAATCTCCTCCTCACTAATTCTATCATAATTGTCCGTTTCATGTTCGACACTTTCAAAAGAAACATGTTTAAGTTTACTAGATTGACCCACCTTAGTGACTCTTGGTTGATCCTCTCTTTGTACTATTGCAGTGTCACGAGCTATTGATCTTTGCTTCAATCTCCTTCCCTCTGCTTTGTTTTTGTGGAAAGTGTTGATCACATCCATAAAATTTGGCACCAACATATAAATACCTTCAAACATGTTTGAAAGACTTGGAACAAAATCCTATGAAACAAAATAAAACATGTCGATCAATAATTTATAAAAAATTGAATCATCCTTACAATAATACATAGAGAAATAAAAATAAGCATACTTACAATGTTATTTGCAATGTTGCTTGATACTTCTTCAGAAAATTTTGAAGATATTTCATCTGTGTCATACTTGACGATTGATAGACGATATCTAACCTTCTCACGTTTCTGAGCCTTCCTTGCAAGAACATAAATAGTGTTTGTATTCGGGACCATACATGTCTCGTACTCTGCCTATCACATCATATGGCTCATTTAAGTCAATCATACCACAAGGCAGATAGATTTGTATATCAGCGTCCGTTTCACTGTCTTCAAGATACTATGAGAAATCATTTTTATCTATTTCCTCGACGTTCTTCCAATCAGAAATAAGCTTTAATGAACTTGGTGCCCCACTTGCTTGACTTTTATTAGTGTGTGCAACAATGTCTCTATTGCGTCCAACAGTGTCCATAGTGCGTCTAGCTGCAACTTTAGATTTGGGAGTTGTATCCATAGTGCGTCGAGCTGTAGCTGTAGATTTGAGAGCTGCTGCCCTAGGTGCAGAAACATTTACAAAAATATTTTTTGATGCCATTTTCCTGATAATATATATATATATATATATATATATATATATATATATATATTAGTTAATGGAAAAATAATGTGGATAAAATAATGTTAATAAACAAAATTTATTTCTAAAAATAAATAGCTTGAAATTAAAGTAGTAAAATTAACTATAAAAATTTTCATATAAAAACAAAATATTATAAATCATATATATATATATATATATATATATATATATAATATGTTTTGAATACATTTTATAAAAAAATTAAAAATGTGTTTAAATTGTATAAAACAATTTAGAAAAAATAAACTATTAATTTCAAACTTCAGTTTTTGTTTAATATTAAAAAAAAACAAAAAAATTATAAACTATTTATAACAAATGTTAAAATTAAATTTTGTTTTTTTAAAGCAATGATTTTATTAAAAAAACTTATAATCTTTTAATATATTTTAAAGTTTTAAAATTTAATTTTACGTTACATAGCAATTCAATAAAAATAAACAAAATAAAGAAAAATTTATTTTACTTTACATAGCAATTAAATAAAAAATTATAAATTTAAAATTATAAAAAATTAATATAAAAGTTTATAAATTTATATAATCTTTTAATATATTTGAAAATTACAAATTTTTATTTTACGTAACATAGAAATTAAATAAAAATAAATAAAATAAAATAAAAACAATTAAACAATATATATATATATATATATATATATATATATATATATATATT
Source organism: Pinus albicaulis (assembly GCA_034641835.2). Taxonomy (NCBI): domain Eukaryota; kingdom Viridiplantae; phylum Streptophyta; class Pinopsida; order Pinales; family Pinaceae; genus Pinus; species Pinus albicaulis. The sequence goes on along the minus strand of CM076573.1, from coordinate 649,627,893 downwards.
TTTTTTTTTTAAATGTTGTTTTAATACTTAAATTAAATTAAAAAAAATAAAAATAAAAAAGAAATTTAAATATTTAAATGTTAACAACAAATGTTATATATATATATATATATATATATATATATTTTATTTTTTTTATTTTTTATTTTTTTAATTGTTTATTTATTTATTTATTATATTATATTTGTTTTTAATTATATAATGTTTAAAAGCAAAACATAATTGTTATTTAAAAAATTGTTTTTGTTTTTTTGTTTTTTATATTTTTAACTTTTTTTTTGGTTAAATAAGATTTTAATAATTATTTATTAATTATATTATATAACAATGTTTTTATTATATTATATAACAATATTTTTATTAATTTTATATATAACAATGTTTTTATTAATTTTTAATTGTTTTATTAAAAAAAAAAAACAACGTAAGGCTGTGACCACGCTCGCGGGGGGCCGGAGGCCAGCCGGACGACGCCACAAGGGGGCTGCCAAGCAGGCCTCAGGCCCTCGGCTGGGCGGAGGCCGATTCTCGCGTGGTCGATGGCTGCGACCGCGCCCGCGGGGCACGACCACCCTTACATTGGTGGGGTTTTTTTTTTTTAATTCCTCAATAAAACAATTTTTAAATTTTGTTTTAATAAAACAATTAAAAATTAATAAAAACATTATTATATATAAAAATATTGTTATATAATATAATTAATAAATAATTATTAATTAATTATTTAATTAAAAAAATTGTTAAAAATATCAAAATATAACATATATATATATATATATATATATATATAAACAATTTATTAAATAACAATTATGTTTTGTTAAAAAAAAAAACATTGTTTTAATATAACAATACAATAAATTAAAAAAAAAAACTATATAACAATACAATTAAAAAAAATATGATATATAACAAAACAATAAAGATTTTTTTTTTAAAGATTTAAAATTAAAAAGAATAAAAATAAGATTTAAAATTAAAAAAAATATATATAAAATCAAAAAACTCTAAAAAAAAAAAACATTTTAAATAATGAAACCACTGATATATTTATGATAAAAAAAAACGAATAATTTTTTTTATAATATTACTATTTTTTTTTTATGTGCATGGTCGTTTTATGGATTTTTCTGTCTAGATGAACCTATAAGTCTTAAAAAAGAAAAAAAATTCTAAATTTTTGTCCTTAAAATCCAAAAAAATTTAGTTCTTTTTGCATTTTCTTCATTAAAAAAATATAAAAAAATAATGGTTTTTGAACCTAAAAACCTTAAAAAAGTAGTTTTTGGACACAAAAAACTATAGAAAAACAGATTTTCCCCAAAATCATTTTTAAATTGACAGAATAGAAGGAAAACTAACCTTTGAAATGCAAAAAATTACTGTCACCAATGCCAACACAACGCCTCCACAAAATTACGAATAGCAACACAACGCCTCCAATGCCAATGCAATGCCTTCACGAAGTTATCAATGCCAATGCAACACCTCTACAAAATTAACAATAGCAACACAACGCTTCCAATGCCAATGCAATGCCTCCACAAAGTTACTAATGCCAACGCAACACCTCCAGAAATTTGCTCTAACAAATACCAGAAAACTTGATGTGATGTGATGAATAGAAACAATCATTCTTATTATATAGCGAATATTGTCTGATTGGTTTACTGTTTAACGAATGTGGGATTAAAATTTCAAATTTAAAATATTTACATTTAGTTTATTATAGTTCATACTATAGTTAAAATACTTAATATTTGCATGTAGTTATCATAATTAATATTTTATTTAATATTTACATGTACTGACTGTTGAATAATTCAAATATAATCTCAGATTAAAAATTAAAATATGAAATACTTACATGTAGTTAATTATAGTTAATATTATAGATAAAATAGTTAATATTTGCATTTAATTATCATAGTTAATATTTTAGTTAATATTTACATGTACTCAATGTTTAAAATCATGGGATTAAATTTTAAAATCTAAAATATTTACATGTAGTTAATTATAGTTAATATTATAGTTTAAATAGTTAATATTTACATCATGTTATTTTTGTAAATATTTACATGTAGTCAATCTTAAACCATTCAACTAAGAAAATTATTTTAGTTTCGAAGGCATGCATGAAAGAAATATTTTGTGGATATTTTGAATAGAAAGTATGTTGAAATATTTGAAGCCCAAAAGTTTATTAATAAATTTTGAAATATATTTTAGATGAATATAATGTAAGTTTAAAATTTAAAATTAAAAATATTTACATGTAGTCATTATAGTTAGAATAGTTAATATTTTCATGTAGATATTATAGTAATATTATAGTTAATACTTACATCTAGTCAATGTTAAATCATTGAAATAAAAACATTATTTTAGTTTGGAAAGCATCCATGATAGAAATATTTTGTGGATATTTTGAATATAAATATTGGTAAAATATTTCAACACAAACAGTTTATTAAAAAAATGTTAAATACATTTTTTGACTAATATTTGTACCAAATATTTGAAATGAAAATTTTGGAGGGAAAGTTTTTCGCGAAATTTTTTGGGGGAAAATTTTGGAGGGAAAATTTTTCGCGAATTTTTGAGGGAATTTTCAGTCTTTAAGCTATATATTTTAAGTGGGAGAGGAATTTGTATCATTCAACCTATTCTTGTTGAAAGCCGTGGTTTCTTTTGATAGCGAAGTTTTTCTTTGTACAACAACATCTGCATCACGCAACAACTCTATTCAGAGTGATGAATATAACGAGAGTTCATTCACCATGAATAGAGAGTCAAAAAATCGACTTGGTCGTAATCCTAAAGATGATGAGAACAAAATTGATGAGGCGCAGCAAAATGAAATTTCTGTAAATCGAGCGCCATTGATACCACTTACTCTTAATCTTAAGGATTATGAAAGCAACAGTGATGAAGGGCATGATGAAGAATTTCCAGAGTAAAAAGTTTCACTTCGTCCTAATCTCAAGGATTATGAGGACACCATTGATGAAGAGGGAGATGAAGAATATCCACTTCAGCTTAATCCTAAGGATTATGCGAGAACAACAGATGAAGAGGGGAATGAAGAATATGCAGAGTTGAAATATCCACTCTGTCCTAATCCTAAGGAGTATGCCAGCACCACTAATGAAAAGGGGGATGTAAAATTTCCAGAGTCAAAATATCAAATTCGTCTTAGTCGTAAGGATTATGCGAGCACCACTGATGAAGAGGGGAATGATAATGTTTCAGAGTCAAAACATCCACTTGTCCCAATCCTAAGGATTATGCCAGCACCACTGATGAAGAGGGAAATGAAAAATTTACAGCGTCAAAATATCCACTCCGTCTTAAACCTAAGGATTATGCAAGCACCACTGATGAAGAGGGAGATGAAAAAATTCCAGAGTCAAAATTTCCACTTCGTCTTAATCCTAAGGATTATGTCAGCACCACAGATGAAGAGGGGAATGAAGAATTTGCAGAGTCAAAATATGCACTTCGTCCTAATCCTAAGGATTATGTTAGCACCACTGAGGAAGAGGGGAATGAAGAATTTGCAGCGTCAAAATATCCACTTCGTCCTAATCCTAAGGATTATGCCAGCACCACTGATGAAGACGGGGATGAATTTCCAAAGCTAAAATTTTCACTTCATCCTAATCATAACGATTATAATTTAACCATTGATGAAGGGGGGATGAAGAATTTCCAATAAATATAGATTCAAGGCATTCACTTATTCCTAATCCTAAGGATTATGAGAGCATCAGTGAGGAAGGGGAGGGGCAGGATGAAGAAATTCTAGTGAATACAAATTCAAAGCTTCCACTTATGCCCAATCCCAAGGATTATGAGAGCACCACTGAGGAAGGGGATGATGAAGAGTTTCTTGCAAATGATAATTTTAGAGGCACAGATCCAAGTGACCATTTCAAAGACATTCATGGTGATGAAGAATTGAATCCTCCCAGAGAAGAATTTGAAAGCATGGGTCAAGATGGTGAAGAATTTCTTTTGAGTCGGGGTTACAAAAGTGCCGATGATTCTTGTGAAATGTTTTCTTCAACTGATGATGGTGAAGAAAATTTTTCAGGCAATGATGTTGATGAATTTCTTAACTATGTTGAGGATGATAATAGTGGGGATAATATTCATCCTAATGGTGATGAAACTACTTTTACAAAGGATGATGGAATGATGAAGCCGTTCCAAGCAAATATTGCAACTAGGAGTAGGAGTATACCTTTTCATATCAATCCAAAGCATTCAAGTTATACAAGGGTGAGGACAAAATATCTCACAAAAAGTTATGTCGTTCATTTGATTTCAAGTGAATGTTGTTGAATGGATTGCTTGAAAAATATGGATTTCAACTTTGTTTTGGAGAAAAGGAAAACATATATGTCAATGAATAAAATCATGCAAAATTCATATTTAGTGGGTTGCATGCAATGTACAATAGCAGGTTATGATTATCATATTGGGAATGTATTGCTTTGCATAAATGCGTTCAAAATGTTGCATTCAATTGGTAATTATCGTTTGTCAGGAATCCAGGATAGATTGGAAAGGGATCCCACATATTATTCAGAAGCACGTTATAAACGGGAGGTGGGGTCGTTTGCAAATACTGCTAAGACATGGATGAAAGACTTCTTTTCAAATCATGGAGAGTGTATGCCAAATAAAGACACAATACATATTCCAGATAATTTCTCGAGATGAGAAATATTCATGTTATACAAAGATTATGTAGAAGCTGTTGAAGGAATTGGTAATTTTATTACATATTCTTATTTTACAAGGATAGGGAAAACTGAATTCAACAATGTTCGTATTCCTAAGAAGACAATGATGGGGATTTGCAGCACATGTGCTTCTCTTAAAGCAAAAAGAGATAAACGTCAAGGGGCAGGAAGAGGTATGTGTTCAAAACATTGTTTTTTAAAATTTGATACTTATCAACTATGAAAATATATTTATTCATATGTTTCTTTTATTTTATGTGCAGATTCCGTTGTCAAAGAACTTCAAGACCATCGCAATAAGCAAACAAGTGAAAGGCAAAAGTTTTATAAACATCGAAAGAAGTGTTATGATCATCCAAATAAATATCTGGGATTTATAATTGATGGTATGGACCAAAAGAAAACACTTCTTCCACATTTGTCCGCACGCCAAAAAAATTACAAGAGGAAAATTTCATTCAATTTCACTTGGTTGGTTGTATGGTATTTAATGAGAAGATGTTTCCAAGAGTTTTCTTCACAACTCCAAATATTCACAATGATGCAAATCTGACCATAACTATAATCCATGATGTGGTTACTCATTGGTCTGAGATTCTTTCGATGTTTATACAACTTTTGCTTTTCACTTGTTCGCTGATTGCGATGGTCTTGAAGTTCTTTGACAATGAAATCTGTACATAAAATAAAAGAAACATATGAATAAATATATTTTCATAGTTGATAAGTATCAAATTAAAAAAAAATAAAATGTTTTGAACACATACCTCTTTCTGCCCCTTGACATTTATCTCTTTTTGCTTTAAGAGAAGCACATGTGCTGCAAATCCCCATCCTTGTCTTCTTAGGAATACGAACATTGTTGAATTCAGTTTTCCATATCCTTGTAAAATAAGAATATGTAATAAAATTACCAATTCCTTCAACAGCTTCTGCATAATCTTTGTATAACATAAATATTTCTCGTCTTGAGAAATTATCTGGAATATGTATTGTGTCTTTATTTGGCATACACTCTCCATGATTTGAAAATAAGTCTTTCATCCATGTCTTAGCAGTATTTGCAAATGGCCCCACCTCCCATTTATAACGTGCTTCTGAATAATATGTGGGATCCCTTTCCAATCTATCCTGGATTCTTGACAAATGACAATTACCAATTGAATACAACATTTTGAACGCCTTTCTACAAAGCAATACATTCCCAATATGATAATCATAACCTGCTAGTGTAGATTGCATGCAACCCACTAAATATGAATTTTGCATGCTTTTATTCATTGGCATATATGTTTTCCTTTTCTCCAAAGCAAAGTTGAAATCCATATTTTTCAAGCAATCCCTTCGACAACATGCACTTGAAATCAAATGAACGACAGAACTTTTTGTCGTGAGATATTTTGTCCTCGCCCTTGTATAACTAGAATGCTTTGGATTGATATGAAAAGGTCTACTCCTACTCCTAGTTGCAATATTTGCTTGCAACGGCTTCATCATTCCATCATCCTTTGTAAAACTAGTTTCATCACCATTAGAAGGAATATTATCCCCACTATCATCATCCTCAACATAGTTAAGAAATTCATCAACATCATTGCATGGAAAATTTTCTTTACCATCATCAGTTGAAGAAAACATTTCACAAGAATAATCGACACTTTTGTAACCCTGACTCAAAAGAAATTCTTCACCATCTTGACCCATGCTTTCAAATTCTTCCCTAGGAGGATTCAATTCTTCATCACCATGAGTGTCTTTGAAATGGTCACTTGGAGAAAATGCAATATTCAGATCTGTGCCTCTAAAATTATCATTTGCAAGAAACTCTTCATCCTCCCCTTCTTCAGTGGTGCTCTCATAATCCTTGGGATTAGGCATAAGTGGAAGCTTTGAATTTGTATTCACTAGAATTTCTTCATCCTGCCCCTCCCCTTCCTCACTGATGCTCTCATAATCCTTAGGATTAGAAATAAGTGAATGCCTTGAATCTATATTTATTGGAAATTCTTCATCCCCCCCTTCATCAGTGGTTAAATTATAATCGTTATGATTAGGATGAAGTGAAAATTTTAGCTTTGGAAATTCATCCCCGTCTTCATCAGTGGTGCTGGCATAATCCTTAGGATTAGGACGAAGTGGATATTTTGACGTTGCAAATTCTTCATTCCCCTCTTCCTCAGTGGTGTTGACATAATCCTTAGGATTAGGACGAAGTCTATTTATTCTAGAATATCCATTCTACCTCTTCATCTGTGGTATTTATATCCTTAGGATTAAGGCAGTGGAAATTTTGACTTCTGCCCTCATCCCCCTCTTTCATCGATGGATAGGACATAATCCTTAGGATAGGGAATTTTTGATAACACAGCTGGCTGCAAATGACCCCTCTTCATCGTATCAGCTGGCATAATCCTTAGGATTGGGACGAAGTGGATGTTTTGACTCTGAAACATTATCATTCCCCTCTTCATCGGTGGTGCTCGCATAATCCTTACGATTAGGACGAATTTGATATTTTGACTCTAGAAATTTTACATCCCCCTTTTCATCAGTGTTGCTGGCATACTCCTCGGGATTACGACAGAGTGGATATTTTGAATCTACAGATTCTTCATTCCCCTCTTCATTTGTTGTTCTCATATAATCCTTAGGATTAAGCTGAAGTGGATATTCTTCATCTCCCTCTTCTCATAATCCGGTGAAGTTAGGACAAAGTGAAATTTTGACAAATTCTATCATGCCTTTATCCTTGTTGCTTTCATAATCCTTAGGATTAAGAGTAAATTAGTAAGCTGGCGCTCAATTTGCGAGGGCCATTTTTGTTGCGCCCTCATCAATTTTGTTCTCATCATCTTTAGGATTACGACCAAGTCGATTTTTTGACTCTTTATTCATGGTGAATGAACTCCCGTTATATTAATCACTCTGAATATAGTTGTTGCGTGATGAAGATGTTGATGTTGTACAAAGAAAAACTTCGCTATCAGAAGAAACCACGGCTTTCAACAAGAATAGGTTGAATGATACAAATTCCTCTCCCACTTACAATATATAGCTTAAAAATTGAAAATTTCTCTCCAAAAAAATTCGCGAAAAAATTTCCTTCCAAATTCCCCCCCAAAAAATTTCGTGAAAAACTTTCCCTCCAAAATTTTCATTTCAAATATTTGATACAAATATTAGTCAAAAAAATGTATTTGACATTTTTTTAATAAACTGTTTGTGTTGAAATATTTTACCGATATTTATATTCGAAATATCTACAAGATATTTCTATCATGGATGCCTTCCAAACTAAAATAATGTTTTTATTTCAATGATTTAACATTGACTAGATGTAAGTATTAACTATAATATGACTATAATACCTACATACAAATATTAACTATTTTAACTATAATGACTACATGTAAATATTTTAAATTTTAAATTTTAAACTTATGTTATATTTATCTAAAATATATTTCAAAATTTATTAATAACTGTTGGTCTTCAAATATTTCACCATACTTTCTATTCAGAATATCCACAAAATATTATTTTCATGCATGCCTTCGAAATTAAAATAATTTTCTTATTTGAATGGTTTAAGATTGACTACATGTAAATATTTACAAAAATAACAGGTAAATATTAACTATTTAAACTATAATATTGACTATAATAAGCTACATGTAAATATTTTAGATTTTAAAATTTAATCCCATGATTTTAAACATTGAGTACATGTAAATATTAACTATGATAACTAAATGCAAATATTAACTATTTTATCTATAATATTAACTATAATTAACTACATGTAAGTATTTCATATTTTAATTTTTAATCTGAAATTATATTTGAATTATTCAACATTCAGTACATGTAAATATTAAATAAAATATTAACTATGATAACTACATGCAAATATTAAGTATTTTAACTATAGTATGAACTATAATAAACTAAATGTAAATATTTTAAATTTGAAATTTTAATCCCACATTCGTTAAATAATAAACCAATCAGACAATATTCGCTATATAATAAGAATGATTGTTTCTATTCATCACATCACATCAAGTTTTCTGGTATTTGTTAGAGCAAATTTCTGGAGGTGTTGCGTTGGCATTGGTAACTTCGTGGAGGCATTGCATTGACATTGGAGGCGTTGTGTTGCTATTGGTAATTTTGTGGAGGTGTTCCATTGGCATTGGTAACTTCGTGAAAGCAGTGCATTGGCATTGGAAGCGTTGTGTTGTTATTCGTAATTTTGTGGAGGCGTTGTATTGGCATTGGTGACAACAGTTTTTTGCATTTCAAAGGTTAGTTTTTCTTCTATTCTGTCAATTTAAAGACGATTTTGGGGAAAATCTGTTTTTCTATAGTTTTTTGTGTCTAAAAACTATTTTTTAAAGGTTTTTAAGTTAAAAAACCATAATTTTTTAATATTTTTTTTGGTGAAGAAAGTGCAAAAAGAACAATTTTTTTTAGGGTTTTAAGCACAAAAATTTAGAATTTTTTTCTTTTTTAAGACTTATAGGTTCATCTAGACAGAAAACTCTATAAAACGACCATGCATATAAAAAAAAATAGTAATATTATAATATTTTTTATTTGTTTTTTTAAATCATAAATATATCAGTGGTTTCATTATTTAAAATGTTTTTTTTTGTTTTTATTTGAAATTTTTTTGATTTTATATTCTTCTTCTTCTTCTTCCTTTTTTTTTAATTTTAAATTTTTTTTTTTCAAATTTTCCTTTATGATTTTGTTATATATATATATTATATTATTATTATTATTATTATTATTTTAATTTATTGTATTTTTATATTAAAACAAATGTTATTTATTTATTTATTTTTTTTTCCAAAGAAAAAATCGATAACTTTTATTTATATAAAAAAAAGTTACACATAGCATATGCATTTAAGCATTTTCAGAAATTGCCCATTGGGCTCATGTGCTTTGGCACACAATGCGACGTAGCAAAGCTACCTTGCATTCAGAAAGAATGAAATAAAAAAGAGAAAGAGAGAAGGGGATACAGTGAGAGACAGAAAAAGTAAAAACTACTAGATCGTGGGAAAGGCGTCCCACAAATCAGGTTTTTCTGCCTTTCTTCTTCTCAACCTTGCGCCATTCGCCTTGGGAAGGAACACAAGTGGCTAGGACAATCTGGTTTTCTGCAATATGAGTTCCTGTATCCTTGTCTGAGTCTGAAGTTTCTGAAGTATGATGTCTTTTAATCCCTCCGCTGCTAATGTCTTCGCCGTTCCTGTCTGATTGTTTCGACTGGTGGAGTGGATCCATGTGTGCGGTCTTGTCCTCTGTTTGTACCTCTGGTTCCTGTGTGGGTTGCTTACTTTCTGGAGGAACTAGTTCCTCTTCTTCTTCTGACTCGTCCTCCTCAGAGTCAAGAGGAGGAAACTGCCAGCCTTTCCTCTGCTTCCTGTTTGATTTCCTTTTGCTGTTTGCTTTCTTGGCTTCTGGACATGTATTCTGTAGGTGTCCAGTCATCCTGCAAATCCTGCATCTGAACGCAGTGTTCTCATAATCTAGTGTTTGTAGCCATTTTTGCTGCTTATAAATCAGCATGATGTTTTCCGGTAGCCCTTTGCTTAAATCTACTTCTACACAGATTCGGGCAAAGGTGAAAATTCTTTGTTCCAACCTTTCCATGTCTGTTTTGATATACCGCCCAAGGCTATTCCCAATGCTTTCGAGAACCTGTTCATTCCAAAAATGAAGAGGCAGGTTGTGTAGTCTCACCCATACAGGTAACCTGGAAACTGTCATGGTGTTGGGGTCAAAATCTGGAAACCATGGGGTTATAAACAACCCCGTGGACCCCCAAAACCAAGGCCCTTCTCTGATTATGATATCTCTTTCCTCCGAGGTTTGGAATTTTACAATAAAAAACCCCTTGGAGCAGAGATGTATTTCACAATCCAGGGACCATTGTGTGAAAATCCAATGAAATAGATCCACTGGTTTGGGCCAGAAACTGTTAAAGCGGCATATTAATGCCTGGGCTTCATATGTTTTTTTATGGTCCTCTGTTGCTGAACTGTTGATTTTTAGTGCTGGGGTTTGGTCCTGTAGTTCTACAATATAGGGTCTCGGCACATTTCCAGCCTGTTCTGGGGGTGAGCCTGCTGCTTTTTTCCCTTGAAGGATGTTTTTGTAGGAGGGGCCTCCATTTGATTGCTGTTGAGTGAAGGGCGCTTTCCCTTTATCTCCCCCTGCAGATCTTGGCTTGTTCTGGTTCACAGCACCCCCTCGCAAACGCAAGTTGAGGGTAATAGTCATCTCTGCTTTTATGGAATAATCCTTTAAAAGCCTGCACTCCTGGAGGGAGCTGTGCCCATTGACCAGATGTTGAATTGACGCTGGGTACCCTATCAATCCCCAGATTTTATGCTTAAGATGTAAAATAGAAGTATCATCAGTTACCCAGACTACACGAGACTTGCCCGTCGGGGTTCTAATAAAAATTTGAAAGGGGGAAGAGTTCTGCTGAACCGAGATCTTACCGATTGATTGGGGATCAGAGGTAAGCGCTTCCTGCTTATGCCGATCCCTCATCTCTGCCTTTCCTTTCTGTTGATTCGGCGGTGGGTTCAGATACCGAGATCTCGGATCAGGAAGAAACCGCCCCCAAACTCTCTGAGAACTAGGGGCTCTTGCACTTCCATAGCAGTGTTCCCCATCCAGTCTAGTCCACGACTGCCAAATCTCTCTGCCTGGCGTAAGGAAAACTTGGGAAAAACCTATGGCGGCGCCTTCCTGAACAAGTGTGGAACGAATCAACAAAAGTCGGTTGCAGGGCGCCCTTGGTCGGGCCGGATCAAACGCTCGTTGCTTTGTGGCTGGAGCCATTGCTTGGGTTCTGCGATAAACCTCCCATGGGGCTCGAAGCCAGCCTCCAGATCCGCGCGTCACCTGCAGGAAAACCTCTCTCACGCCAAATAGATCTGATGCAATCGAATCGGATTCAACACCGTAAGGGAGCCTTGCTGAGCCTGAGCTATCCTGATCCCCCGGCTTGGCGGCGGCAGAAACATGCAGAGACCTTGCAGAAACCCTTGATGCGTCCATCTCCGCGCCTCCTCCTCTACAGAATTTGTGTCTTCGACGCGGTTGTCTCTGTTGAGAGGGACAGTGTCACATTTAAATAACTGTAATCTTTATTTATTTATTATATTGTATTGTTTTTTTTTATAATTATATACTGTTTAAAAACAAAACATAATTGTTATTTAATAAATAGTTTTTAAAAAAAAATATATTTGTTATATTTTAATATTTTTAACAATTAATTTTTTTTATATTAAATAATTAATTAATAATTATTTATTAATTATATTATATAACAATGTTTTTATTATTTTTATATAACAATGTTTTTATTATATTATATAACAATATTTTTATTATTTTTATATATAACAATGTTTTCAAGGGTGATCGTCCCTGGGGGGCGCCAGAGGCCGGCCGGGTGGCGCCACTGGGGGCTGCCCAACCGACCTCAGGCCTTCGGCTGGGCAGCGCCACAGGGGGCTGCCCAGCAGGCCTCAGACCCTCGGCTGGCTGGGCAGCCCTCCGTGGCGCCGCCCGGTCGGCCTCCGACGCCCCGCGGGCACGGTCACAGCCATCGACAGCGCGGGAATCGGGCTCCGCCCATCCAGGGGCCTAAGGCCGGCTGGGCAGACCCCCGTGGCGCCGCCCGACTGACCTTCGACGCCCCATAAAAACATTGTTATATATAAAACTAATAAAAATATTGTTATATAATATAATCAAAACATTGTTATATAAAAATAATTAAAACATTGTTTTATAATATAATTAATAAATAATTATTAAAAATTATTTAACAAATTTTTTTTTTCTTAAAAATATCAAAATATAACAAATAAATTTTTTTTTTTATTAAATAACAATTATGTTTTGTTTTTAAAGATTACATAATTAAAAATAAAGAAAAACAATACAATATAATAAATAAAAGAACACATTTGTTTTAATATAACAATACAATAAATTAAAAAAAACTATATAACAATACAATTAAAAATAATAATAATAATATTATAACATTTAAATATTTATTTATTTATTTATTTTTTAAATTAAAACAACATTATAAAAAATTTAATTTTTTCTTTTATTTTTTTTAATTGCTTTTATTTTATTTTGTTTATTTTTATTTAATTACTATGTAATGTGAAATAGAAATTTCTAATTTTCAAATATATTAAAAGATTATATAAATTTATAAACTTTTATATTAATTTTTTATAATTTTAAGTTTGTAATTTTTTATTTAATTGCCATGTAAAGTAAAATAATTTTTTATTTTATTTTATTTTGTTTATTTTTATTGAATTGCTATGTAATGTAAAATTAAATTTTAAAATTTTAAAATATATTAAAAGATTATAAGTTTTTTTAATAAAATCATTGCCTTAAAAGAAATAAAATTTAATTTTAACATTTGTTATAAATAGTTAGTAATTTTTTTTTTTTTTTAATATTAAACAAAAATTGAAGTTTGAAAATAATAGTTTATTTTTTTAAAATTGTTTAATACAATTTAAATACATTTTTAAATTTTTTATAAAATGTATTCAAAACATATTATATAGATATATATACGTATGATTTATAATATTTTGTTTTTAAATGAAAATTTTTATAGTTAATTTTACTGCTTTAATTTCAAGCTATTTAGTTTTAGAAATAAATTTTGTTTATTAAATTTATTTTATCCGCAATATTTTTCCATTAACATATATATATATATATATATCAGGAAAATGGCATCAAAAAAGATTTCTGTGAATGTTTTTACACCTAGGGCAGCAGCTCCCAAATCTACAGCTGCAGCTCGACGCACTATGGATACAACTCCCAAATCTAAAGTTGCAGTTGGACGCACTATGGACACTGTTGGACGCAATAAGGACATTGTTGCACACACTAATAAAAGTCAAGCAAGTGGGGCACCAGGTTCATTAAAGCTTATTTCTGATTGGAAGAATGCCAAGGAAATAGATAAAACCGATTTCTCATGGTATCTTGAAGACAGTGAAATGGAGGCTGATATACACATCTATCTGATTTGTGGTATGATTGACTTAAATGAGCCATATGATGTGATGGGCAGAGTACGAGACATATGTATGGTCTCGAATACAAACACTATTTATGTTCTTACAAGGAAGGCTCAAAAACGTGAGAAGGTTAGATATCATCTATCAATCGTCAAGTATGACACAGATGAAATATCTTCAAAATTTTCTGAAAAAATATCAAGCAACATTGCAAATAACATTGTAAGTATGCTTATTTTTATTTCCTCTATGCATTATTGTAAGGATGATTCAATTTTTTATAAATTAATGATCATTGACATGTTTTATTTTGTTTCATAGGATTTTGTTCCGAGTCTTTCAAACATGTTTGAAGGTATTTATATGTTGGTGCCAAATGTTATGGATGTGATCAACACTTTTCACAAAGACAAAGCAGAGGAAAGGAGATTGAAGCAAAGATCAATAGCTCGTGACACTGCAATAGTACAAAGAGGGGATCAACCAAGAGTCACTAAGGTGGGTCAATCTAGTAAACTTAAACATGTTTCTTTTGAAGGTGTCGAACATGAAACAGAAAATTATGATAGAATTAGTGAGGAGGACATGAGAACTATTGTGCAAAAGGAGAAAACAGATCAGACACCAAAAAGAAAAATCGCCAAAGATGTCTCTTTTGTACCTCATGAAGGAGAGCTTGTTTATAAAAAAACTGATATGTTATCCAATAAGACTAGGAAAAAAAATATTGGTGAACCTGTAAAGGTTGTGAGCAGCAGTGAAGAACAAATTGAAAGCTCTTACGGAAGCAGAGAAATCATAACACCAGGTGCTGAGTTAGAGGATGGCATTATTAAAACAAAACAAAATGCTATTCGAAAAGAGTTGAGGAAGAATAAATTAATTCTTGGTGGCCAAACATTTGAGCTTAATGTTAACCAATTTTATGGCCCAGATGAAGAACAATCTCAATATCAAATTAGAAAGGCCCATCACCTACATGTACATAATCTGAAAACATTGTTCAGGTTCAATCCATATGCGCATGTGGTGGATTATGTGGTTCTTGTCGATCCACGTTAGGTTCCCAACAAACAAGCATTTGACAAGACAAAATGTTTTGATTATAAATATTATGTAATTGGAGGGAACCATTTGATAGAGGCTAAGAGACAATTGATTGCAGAATATCCCAATAACTATCTTTTTCAAACAGTGAAATGCATCATTTACGCCGGCTTAACAGAAATAGAATCAAAGTTATTGGCATGGGATCATAATGCAGATAATGAGTACAGAATGAAAATGACTTTCATCCAAAGGGTCAGATTTATTCATAATGTATTCATAAAAAAATGTGGTGGGGATAAGACACAAGTTAGTGTAACATTTCGAAAGGAATGTTTAATAGAAACAGGGTATCAAATTGATGAAAAAAAAGCAAAAGATGGAAAATTGAATACAAATTTATTCAGAGGCACAGATAACATTTTTCAGTTGGCATTTAGAACTGGGGAGGTATGGGATTTGATTGATGAGATTTTTGATCGGTGGGAGAATATTTCCATAAAAAATCAGAAGGTTAGAAAGAGTAAACCCATAATATGTACCAACAGTAAGGCCGGTCCTGAAATGAAGCAACTTCTAGAGGATATGACTATCACACCTTGGAGAACAATGCAAAGTGTGAAGGATGATAAATTAGTCAAATCAGTATTAGCCCGTGTGAAGTCGGGTGAATTATCAATGGAAGAAATGTGTGCAAAATTTCAAAAGTAAGTTTCTTGAATTATTTCTTATTTTCCTTTCATTATAATTTTCTTTTAAATAAAACATAATGATGTTGGTATAATTTGTTATACATGTCAGTATATTAACGCTTTTAACTTGATTTATTTAGTCAGAATTTTTTTATGAAAATACAAGAACACATGGTTAAAATGTTGAATGAAGACAATTGAGATGATGTTGTATGCAATTACCCAGAAGCAAGTTCTACATCAACACTAAAAGAGTTTTATATTGCATTCAATAAGGTATGTTGATTTATAAATTCATTTTATTCATATTTAAACTATTTTTATTTTATTACTATATATATATATATTTTATGTCATTAAAGATGTCGAAGAAGGATGGAAATGGAGTACCATATACTTTCAAAAAATTTATTGAAAAAATTAAGATGGAGAACATGAGAAGGAAGCATCTTATGAATGTTGAACTTGATCCTACTCTTAATCATTACATTTGGAATGGGCTCGACAGTGTCCAATATCAAATAATACAAGGTGACTGTGAAGACATTGCATCACTAATACCTAAAATGGAATATGGCCTAGTTATTGCAGATATTCCTCATGGTTTCAATTTCCCAGACATTGAATATGATAGAGAACCATATACTTATCAAGCTTTTAATAAAGTGGTTACGGGTTTTCAAGAAGTGACAACATCACCACTTTGGCGATTTGTGACATTTCATTCAGACACACAGTTTCCAATGTTATTAACAAAGCTTCAAGGGTAAAGCAAACTCAAGGATGCAACTTACATGGTAAGACTTTGAAATTGTATGTTTGATTACTCTTAAATTTTTTTATTCATGTAAAATTTAATTGAAATTTTACTATGTTATGTTACAGGCAAAAGTCAAATATTGTTTCTTCTGAAGATCAGTCTATTATAAATGATTGTGAGTTCATCCATGTTGAATGTTGGACAAAAGACGATAGCTATAAGCATATTATTATGAATCGAGTAGATGGGAAGAGTCATAATCAAGTATTGGTTTATGATGCAGTTGTAAGAAAACTAACATATGAGGATAAAGATGCAAAAGGAGATATAGTTAACATTTATCAAAAAGCATTGATTAACTATCTTATAGATCTATTTTCAAATGAAGGAGAATGGGTTTTGGATTTATTCTCAGGTTCAAGTAAATTTTATTATATAAATTTAAATTTAAATATTGTCTTTTTTACTTTTTATGTCTCCATACTAATTTTCTTACTTATTTCTTTTCTGCTTGATGATTAGGTACAACACTAGCATGTTGCCTACTAAAATGAAGAAATTGCATTGCCATTGAGAAAGACCCAGTTCAATGAAAATTTATTCAACAAAGAATTAATGCTCTTAAATTCCTTTCAGATGCGAAGCAAGAAGTTGGTTTGAGGAAAGGAGATTTTAATGAATCATGTGTGGCAAAAAAAGCAAAGGAACCTCAACCACCATTATATGGAATGATTGGAAATGGACACTTTGGAAGATTTGCTGACATGAAAGATCCATTAGAAGACGACAATAATCAAAATGAAGAAGAAAATGTTGTGGAAGAAGCCATCAATGCTGTTCTAGATGATGTTGAAGATGTATTAGTTGATATTGTTGATGATATTTAAGTTATGCTTGCAAACAAAGCTTATTTTTGAGAACTATTAATCAATTTTACTTGTAATGTTTAGACTTTCATATTTTATGAGAACAACCCTTATTTTTTGCAAAAAACATGTGATTGCTATTATTTTTTGACATAAAATTCAATAAAAATGTTATTTTCTTAAGTTTTTTTATTAAGATTCTCCCAAAAAATTAGTTTATTTAACATGTTTTTTCCAACAAAAAGTCTGTAAAAGTGTATTTTTTGCATTGTATTTATATTGAAAAATTGTATTTTTTTGTCATATGGTTCAAAATATTGGTTTTTAGCGACAATTATTTGATGTGCATTGAAAAATTATTTAACAATACATAAACATGTAGAAAATATAAACTTTAGAATATTGACCCTTTTTCCATCTTTTATCTATGTGAAAAAGTGAAGATATCATTAGAAGTTTTTATTTTAAAAAATATATATATATATATATATATAACACAAGTACATAAATGCACTTAAAAATAAACATCTCACGGAAGAAGAAGACATAAGAAAATCTATAGTGTCAAAATCAATCCTATAAAAAAATGTTGGTGATGATACACCACCACTATTCAAAATCAAAATTAAAAAAAAAAAAAAACTTAAAGTGCCAAAAACATGTTCAATTTTTTTTTCTTGATTCTGCATTGCCACTTTTTCAAAAATCAGGTGTTTTTCTTGATACTTCAAAAAGTAGGTAACAATGAGGTTACCTATTTCATTGGTAACAATGTTTTTTTTAGAATGTAATTCTAAGAAATTATATATTAAAATTAAGAGATAAGAGGTCTCATCACGAGCCTGCTTACCATGATCATAAGAAGTAATAAAACTGACACTACCAACAGCATACCAAAATAGGGTAAAGGCTTATAATTGTAAGACAAGGGGTCTCATCACGAGCCAACTTGTTCAGTTTCATTACAATTAGTGAATGACATTGTTATCAACTGGCTACCAAACCAGAACAATGGCTTTTAAATTAAAATAAAAAGAAGAAAAACATGAGATACAATGTCTTATGAATTTATCTTTTAAAGAATTATGATCTTAGTTGGATGGGACAATGAATGGTTAATGGTTAAAAAGTAACCCTGTCGAGACTATGAACGTTTGCAGGGAGCAGAGGCCATGCCTATGACAATAGAGTAAAACACAAAAGCTAAAATTGGAGGAACCCTCTACTTTATTATTATCAACCAATCAAGGCTTAAGAAAACCAAAAAATGTTTATTTTTTATTTTTGAGGAATTAGAAAGAAATTGTAAGTGATTTTTATTCTTTTTTCAGAGTTAGATTTTATTTAAAATTTCTCTAAGATAATTTTCATTATCTTTAAAACTTTTTACTTACTAGAAATATAGTATTCATTTTATTTTTCAGAGGTAACTGTTTCTTCCAGTGAATAGCCAATTTTTGTACGGTACAACAACCCTCCCCATTTCAAAATTTTAAGAATAAAATTCATTTAGAAATATGTCTCCTTTCTTTTTAAAATATGAATAAAATACTTGGAGGAAATCCGATCATTTTGAATAAAACAATAAAACGTTCATTGATTAGAAAATCATATATCGCATATCGCAAAACACAAGTGCATATAAACAAACGCAACATTGAAAATCTCCGATCCGATGAAATATAAAGACTTTTATCGCATCAACACAATACATAAAAGTATTCATATTGAATAAGTTCGATGTAATAAAAGTAATCGCAATCGCAAATCGGCGGTTTCTTAAAGTTTCACATTTATTTTGCAAAACTCCGATGCAATAAATTAATTGCAATCGCAAATCGGAAGGACCTTAAAAGTTTCACATTCTGTTTTATAAAACTCCGATGCGATGCAATTTATCGCAATTGCATTTCGGAGGAACAATATCATATGTGCCTGTTTTATAAACTCCGATGTGATATAACCCATCGCAAATCGCAAATCGCAAAATGAAAAGACAACCCCTCATTCAGTCAATTGCAAAACTCCGATGCAATGCGATTTATTGCAATTGCATTTCGGAGGAACAAACATCATATTCATTCATTCTATGACCCGATACGGTGGACCCCACCATAATCGCAATCGCAAATCAGCGGAGATCATGAAATTTTATTTATTGTCCCTTTTGAAAAACCCCGATGCGATCAATATTTAGTTTTTATTCTGTGCATATGTTATTTATTCATCGCAATCGCAAAATTCAAAAGGAAAGTTTTATATTCTCATTTCAAAATCACCGATCTCCGATTGTACGTTATTATTAAATAAAAAATCAAATGAATGATTGTGATTGATTCTATTTTGAATACGTGAGTGTGACTCTTATAGAGGGCATTTAAGTTTGAGAAGGAGTTAATAAATGGAAATCAACGAATAAATCTCTTCATACAGCTGTTCTCCTTACTTCATTTTTACCGCGTTTGAAAGTTTTTTTTTTTCATTTGCAGAACAATAGAATTCCTAATCCTCTCATTCGCCGAGCAAGTGAAATCTTACCAGACGACAAAAATGTCTAAGAGATCTAAGAAAGCAAAGGCTGCTGCCACTGCAAAGACTGCTACTATTCCGATAGTACCAAAAGAAAAACTAGCCAAAATCAAGCTGGTAACAGATACTTCATGCTAGGGTCTTGGAAAAATGTCTTGGGAAGATGTATATAACTTGATTGAGAGAGAAAACCCTAAGGTCACTGTGGTTAAGGCAACAATACCAGACGAAGATGACTCAGATTTTGATTCTGAGACTCCTCTTAAAGCGCTTGCAAATTCATTCCTTCACATAATTGCAGCTTGGGCAAACATTTTCCCCTATTATGATGTAATTCGATGGGTGATTGACAATGTCACCATAAAAAATAGGACATTTGTTTCAACTGCGGGAACAATATTTGGGTCTTTTAGAGCAGAGGACATAAAGGCAATGTACCATCTTCCAGACCCTCAGAAATTCTATAACAAAGCCTTCATTAAGGATTTTGCTGTAAGCAATGAAACTTAGTCGGAACCAATCAGAGAATGGAGAAGAGCTCCAGAGAAACATAAAACTGAATCATCAAGTATGTACTCTGTAGAGTCTCTTTCGCCCCCATATTGTTATGCTGCTGCGATGATGTGTGGGCTTTTCGGAAATGATAATTCTGCGAGATTTTCAATCCAAATGGTACCCTTAATTCATTCTGCTGTGAATTCTGAAATATTGGACTGGTCAGTTATCATTTCAGACAAAATAGCCAATATAATCCTAGATTATAGAAAGGATAAAGATACAGGAAATACGACTCCGTTTTACTTCTGTGCCTACATTTTAGATGCCCTATGTTTCAATTCAGAATTTCCCATTCTAGGTTGGAAATCGACCCCCCAAGATCCTGTTCCTATACATATTTACCATAAGCTCTTGTGGAAGGTCCATTTTAAAAATCATGTATATAGAATTTGTCACAGTTTTCTGATTCCTGTATATCAAACCATTTTTGACCAATTTCCTCCCTGACTCTCTAAAAAGGCAAAGACTGATATATCCCAGATTGGTGACTGGTTCGGAGAAGAGAGATTTACTTATATCAGAGTTTTTGGGAGCATTGTGGAGCCCCATATATTACCTGTGTATGTTCCCGACAAACTGTTAGCACAAGAAATTTCTTACTAGTTAACAGTGTAAGGTATGTCAAGGTGTCTAAAGAATAATAAGAAACTGATGTGGCCTACTTTTCCCTTTCACTGTGGGAATTATACTCTTAATGACTTCAAACATGCTGAGAAGGAAGTCATTAAAATAAGGGATCTTAAGCTCTCAACAGTCCCAGGCAGGCAGTATGACCCGAAAAAAGTAGCATTTGATTTCACAACTTCAGTTTCAATCGCTCGGTTTGAACATGAGCCTGATGTATTTGATGATTTATTTGTTTCTGTTGATAAATTTTCCCAAGTTTATAACTTGGCTAAATCCAAGTTTCAGACAGAAGACATGAATAAAGTCATGTTTTTTAGAAGTCAGAGACTACTAAAAGCTCCTCTTGACCAATTAAGAATCCCTTCGCAAGAATCTGAAAATATAGAAACACAACAGAAGGAAAAAAGAAGACGCAGCTAACAAAGCAGGAAAATAACCATCTACCAGCAAGGGTAATGTATAGACTGAAGAGGTAAGCACAAGTGGCAAGCCTGATGTGCAAAAGGAGAACACTGGCAGCAAAACAAATGAACCTATTGAGAAAGAAACTACAGTTCAGACAGAAAAGGAAAGCATAGGTATTAAGACCAATGTGCATACTGAAAAAGAAAACATAGGCAGCAAGGCTAATAATCAGACAGAAAAAGAAAATATTGGTAATAAGCTAGATAATCAACTTGAAAGAGAAAATACCACAGAGAAAGTGGTGGATTCTGGTGAAGTTATTATTACTTCCCATTTGCTAAGTCAATATGAACAATTTGCTCAGCAAATAGGATCACAAAATAATCCTCAAGTTGACATTCTGAAAGATCAAGATATGGAGATTATTCCTGAGCATCCTACAGAAGAAATTGTGTTGAAAGTAGAATAAATTCCTCCTTTAGATATCTTTTATAGTCCTAAGCATAGAGCTGTTGTCAGGAAGTAGAGGAAGAGAAGAAGAACAGATCAAGAATCTCTTTCAACATCACAAGTTGAATTTATGAACATTGTCTAGAAAAATACTGAGGTGAATCCTTCAGGGGATCTCGCCAAATTGTCACAATATGCAGGCGCCTATAGTGCAGCCACTATAGAAAAGGCTTCTGAAGTCACCCAAATGATGAAACAAAAGGACGTACAGATAGCTATGCTGGAGGAACAAGCAACAGAAAATCGACAAAAGATTATGCAATTGGAAAAGCAGTTGCAACATGAAAAGCTCAGATCTAAAAAGTTGGAAGAGCAAGTTGGCATTGAAAAGAAAACGATTGATCAACAGGCTTTGGATAAGCAACAACAGTTAATTCAAGAGGTGGCAAAGTTACAAACCCTACTGTAAAATGAGAAAACTGCTAAGGTTGAGCAAGAAAAAATATTCCAAGCAAGATTGGACAAATTTAGGGATTATCCTAAATTAGATCAATTTAAAACTGAAACTCTTGAAATAAATAAACTACTGTCTTAGCAGTTGAATGAAGTCTGTCAAAAGATGGCACAAGTTGAGCCCTTATGTGAAATAACATCATCTCTTATAGATGAAGCAGTTAGCCTCATATATGAATTTGATGATGCAGATGAGAAAATTTCTGAATTCCTTTCATGGCAAGACTCGGAGCAAGGAAAGAATGCAAACCTTCCTAGGATTGAGGAAGGCACAAAGAAATTCTTTTTGCTGAATGGGAAAAACAGTTGATTAAAGGAGAAAGAGCCACATCAAGAGCCAAAACTATGATGAATAATATAACACAATTAGTTAATGATAGCTTATATGCCACCAATTTAATTTCAGATTTTATTCTAGGTAAATTACCAAAGGTAAAAGAGACTGATACCAGGTGGAAGCAAGAATTAGTCAATAAGAATCAGCAAATTAGCAAACTTCAAGGAATTTCATGGGATATCATGTGGATATTTCTAATCAAGCCACACAATCAACAAATGGCAATCAAATTTCTTTCCAATGTCATTAATTGCATCATTCCAGAGTTTTCTGATGCCATGTATGCTGGTCAGTTACATTCGAGGCTAAGTCATCCAGCAGAGGTCAAAGATATGCTCAAAATTTTCCACCTTGGCATATTGAATGCAGGAGAAAATTAATGAATTTGTTTCATTTTAATATCGCAAGTCTGTTTCTATATTTCCGATGATAGATTGTAGCAATAGTTTTATTTATTTTGTTTTATTAAGTTCCTATTTAAACCCCTTTCATGCATTTAGAAAGGTGTCATGAAATTTGTAATATTTTGGCTTGGATGTTGCATTTTGGTACTCCATCGACTACTTTATTTTTATAAAGGATCACATCTGGTGGTTTATGGCAAATTATCTCTAAGAATTGCATTTCTGTACCTTGGAGTTTGTTTTACATTGAAGCACTGGATTTGGATATTGAATTGCATCTGGAAAAGTATCAAGATGAATATGGTATTTCTATCAATTTACTGTTATTTTTCTTATGTTATGAGATATTCACTTTGAATTTGCTATCATTTATATGTACTTGTTTTACAAATATTTCTTTATACATATCATTTCTGAGTGTATAGAAATATTCATCTCTCATAGTATGTGCAAATGATATATAAAACAATGAATGCAATGTGTTATTATAACTCTATTTAATTTCTTAAATAGATTTATCATTATTTGATACTGCATATTTTAATTAAATTATAATACATTTTCATGGTTATTGGTTTGATTGAAACAATCTTGAAATTGTATTCATATTTGACACCCGGGTTAGTTTTAGAATTATTTATAAGTTATAGATTAAATTAGATAGATTATTTCAGTCATTCTAGTTCCATCATCCACTCATACAATCATTCCATCACCAACCCATTAGTTATTAGGAAACTGGTCCTATAAATCCAGTCGGAGCCACCACACCAAACGAAGAAGGAGCTGTCTTAAGGTCCCGACCGGGTGGTTTTCCTCCAATGTTTGAAGCAGCGATTTTTGAGGCTTCAACAGGTGGGCATTAAGCTGTCAAGTTGCACGTACTCGTGAACATCGAACTCATTGTTGTGTTCATTGGAAGGATTCTGAACATTTGGGTACCTACCTTAACATCATCATGCTTTTATGTACAAAATGTTAGTCACAACTGGTGCACTTTATTGGATGCCTTTGCAACTCTTTTCATGGGCTATTTTAGTGGTGTAAATGATGATCTAGGGTGCAAATTTGATTGTTGTTATAGATCAGATTTGGGCACTCTCTTTGAATGGTCTTCTGACATTTATCTTATGTTCATCCTTGCTTGAAGAGGGCGCTGCCACAGGTGGTATTTTAGCCTATTTCTATACAAAAAAAACCACCATGATTTCACGAAATCATTAAGAGCAACTGAGATAGGTTCAGGAGGCATTGTTGTTTAATCATCAGAGGAGAAGAAACAATAATGGATTTATCCTATTGGTTTTAAATATGCTGAGTAGAAATCATGGGTGTATCATATTTGAATTGAATTAATGTGTATTGATGAATTTAAATCATTGCTCGTTCTAACTTGGGAAATGTGTAATATTGAATTAGGTCTATTGATTCAATATGCGAACAAGAAAAAGAGAAAAGTCTATGCGGACAAAGAGTTTAAATGAATTTATGAGGGACACACCTTCTGGAGTCAGGTATTAATGAGATACCTTCCAAAGGAAGTAATTTATCTACAATTCCATCTTCCCATTTAGATTTTACAGATGATGTATATGTCCCAGTAGTAACTGATACTTGCCATAATGTGGAGCCTACACTTGAAACTGGATTTGAAATTGATAGATTGCAATCATATAGAGAGTGGTTGATGAACGCTGATGTTGATCCAGTGATAAGAGATGCAATTCATGCAGCATACAAAACAACTATCTCTGACACAGAGAATGCAACATATACAGAAACAACAGTTGATGATCTACTAAGGTAAATAGTCATTTATATTTTACTTATAAACTTTAGGGTTGTAATTACATAACATATGATTATTAATAATATATTATATCGCAATGTTCAGGATTAATATCAATGTTCTCGAAGAAGACACTAACACCAATGGACAACAAAATCAATCTCCTCCATCAGATGAAAAAATACCATCTATTGGTGCATCCTTTCGACCTCTCTTAAAACATCCAAATGCATATGTTAAAGGAGAGGCAACTAATGGTATGCCATTCACAATCACATTAAATGAAAAAGGGCAAGTGTTAAATGATGAAGGTGGGAGAACATGGAGAGACATACTTCACTGTGAAGCATTGAGATTATTTGGTCCTACAATTACTAAAGATTTTCGTCATCAAGGTAAAACACATATACTAGTTTTTTCATAAATTGCATACTTAATTTATGTAGTATAAACTATATACTTAACATTTCATGTTTCATATTAAAAAAAATTATATATTGTACATAGTATTACATTCCCTAAATTTCATTACTATGATACTAGAAACCTTAAGATTTTTTATATGGATTATTTACTTTCTACGTGTATTTCACAGATAAATCTAAAAAAGATGAGTTATTATCTCTTAGTCATAAAGTATCGAAAATTGTACCTCCAAAACAAATTCTTCATAGTGTTGCTGAATATATTAAAAATACCAGAAATGCTTTGAGAGGAGAATTGGTAAGAAACAAAAATGTAGTCAAGCCGCACTTCATAGGAGAAGGAGAATGGAAGAGGTTATTGGATGAGATTGCTATTAAGAAAAAAAAGGAAAAATGGAACTTTGGCTGGAAAAGACAAATATGCACATACTGTACGAGCCTCTAGGTTGTCCACACGCCATCGTATGGGGAAAGTTGGGATGTTATCTGCAGAGGAAAAAATTGTAAGCTTAATACACTCTATGCTTCTCAAGGAAAATTTATTTTTTATATAATCAAATTTCTAACTATTTCATTGTTATTTAAAATATAGTTGCAGGTGTTCAATATTAAAATTTCGGAAGATGACAAAGATTTTGCTTCATGCTATGGTGTATCTTCTCTCATTCTTCAAAAGATTAAAGATGGATTTAATCCTATTACAGATTATGAGGTATTTTTTGACCTATAATTTTTTTGTTGTAGATAAATTTTTATAATATGAAAGAAGTATATGCAAATGAAAGTTTCAATTAATACAATTTATAATTGTGTTGATCTTATCTTATATGTGCTTTAAATAATTGATCAACATGATGAAAGAGAAGATGAAGCTGAACTTTGAATCATACTTCAACCTTACCATATGTTTGGTTAATTCACTTCAGTTATTTTTGAAATCAATAGGATACTTTAGTTATGAGATACCATTAAATGCACACACTTTTTATGGTTTATTTCAATTCAATTGAAGTTATTGTTTGTGTTTTTCTCAATTTATTTCATTTATGTATTTTTATTCACAAACTTATGTTTATAATTTTCTTTTTATGATTTTTCCATGCAGGCGGCGACAAAATTTCTTGTAAGGATGAGCAATACAAATGATTTCAAATGAATTATCAGTTTCGTTTTTTTCATATCTCATATTAAACAAATTTCAAGACCCAAGACATTTCATTATATTAATAAATGAAAAGTGTTTTTTTGATAATTAATGTTGGAACATATGTGTAACTTTTATTTTCTTTAATTAAATTATCTCTTTTTATATACTCATCGTTTTGGTTGTTGTATAATATACTAAAAAATTTAACATACGTAGATATTGTTATTACTTTGTAATTATTCATTTAATGTGAAAGATATCCATTTAATATATTTTTTCATAACTAGAAAGATATGTGATAGATTAGAAAAACAAAAGTTTTTGAGATATCATGTCATCTTGAAGTTTTCACTCAAACAAAATTCTGTGAGGCTTGGAATTGAAATGACACTGCTTAGAACTTTTATTTATTTATTTTAATTTTCAAAGATTGAAATGATTCATCTACATAATCAATACCATGTTGACCAAAATGATTAGTAGTGATATTATGTATGTAAATTTATTATGCCCATCAACTTGGAAACATGTGAATCTTTCAATGGAGAAATTCTTCCATTACTTGTAATTGATACTTGCCATAATGTAGCCAAGCACAAAAAAGGCTACCATAGTCTTATTGTACACAATGAATTAAAATTTTTGGATGTAACTATGAGATACTTCAATTGTGTTAATACATTTGTTATTAATTAAATATATTTATGGTAATTGCATCTAAGCATAATAAAATGGTCAAAATGTTCTCTTTCGTAATAAAATCAAACTCTTCCAAGGATACTCACCACATGCAATATATAACCTTTCTAAATAAAGGAGGATATTTTTTTTTTTGCACCATTTCATATTTTATGGTGCTTTGCACCATATACAATTTTATTATAATAATTAAAAAATGTATTTTTTTGCACCATTTTTTATTTTATGGTGCTTTGCACCATATACAATTTATTGTTATTATAATAATTTTGATATTTTTATGATAAATTTTTAATTTTTGTAAAATTAGTTTTGGTGCTTTGCATCACAATATCTTGATTCACGTCAGATTGGTTTTTGTTGGTTTGCACCATACACCATGGAATGCCACATATGCATTTAACACCAAATTTAACATTTTTTATTAACTCCACTTTTGCACCGGAAAACATAGCACCACTTTTCCACCACTATTTGAAAAGTAAAGATTTCTCAAATCCTTTACAAATTGTGGTGCTAATGTGTGGCTAAATGACCCTTCTTCTTGTAGTGTGTGCTGATACTATTTCATGCTGGTTGTATACATTATATATTCTGCAAAATAAGAATATTGTGATATTTCAGTGATGATTGAAGTGTTATAGTCTTCAGTGGTAGCACAATCTTCTGGTGGTTTTACAGTGATGAATACTGTGGTATTTCAGTGTTGATTGAAGTGTCATAGCCTCTGGGGAGTAGCATAATTGATAGATTCAGTGGATTTGTTGATTTTCTTTTCACCTCCACATCGTTATGATGCGCGCTGGTTTACCATCATATTGCTCCAACATTTCGGAATATGTGATGTCAATTATATGTTACTTTATGTTCTCATATTACCAATTTTCTTTAATATCGTAATATGTTTTAAGAGATGTTATGTTTTGATAAAACTTGATTTAAAACAGGTGGGTTGAAGGAATATTTAGAAATAAAAATGGAGAAAATAGATGGAAAATAGTAATAATTTAGTTTAATTAAACAAATATTTGGAAAAAAAAAATGATAATAAGAAAATGTATATAATTTATGATTATGGATTTGGTCAAATTTAAATTTCTTCCAAATTTAACATATATATTTCATAGATTTGACATAAAGTTATCTTATTGTTATAAGATAAATTATTGGTTTGATTAAGAGTTTGGTTAAATTAAAAAATTTCTCTAAATTGTTTCTTGACATTTAATATAAAATTAATTATTTGGTAAAATATAAATTATTGGTTTTATGGTTGATTTAAAGTAAGCTTACTACAACTATATAATTAAATGGTTGGTAAATACAAATTGACATTAAAATACTTATCTCATGATACATCTCACATGATAAAGATTAAAGAAATCATAAAAATGGTTGGAAAAATGTGGATAGACATCAAATGCTTATGATACACTTGACATTATCAAGTTTACAAAAAATATAAAAACTTAACTAATTTACAACCTTATTTTAAATTATTATTATTATTGTTGTTGTTGTTATTAATTATAAAAGGAATTAATATATGAATTAAAAAATATATACAGTTAAGAAAGCAAATGTGTTACAAGATTTTTAATCATGGAGATTCACTAGCATAATATTGTGGAGATTCTTAACCAATAGATAGGCTTTGTTACAATACCATAGCTTACCAATATCACATGCCCAAAAAACTATAACTCACATTTATTTGACATTTAACACATGTTCATATGACATTTTGTTTCATTAATCAATTTAATTAAAAAGGAAAGAAGGGCATAATTACTTTTTAGAAAGAAAGAAAGAAAGTATTTTTAATGTCCATGAGGCTAAAAATAGCTTATGGGACAGATTTCTTCTCCATTTGGCTCTTGAATTCAGCCCTTTTTATGTGGATTTTTACAATAAACGCTCCTAGCTTCTCGAAAAATTCTTAGCTGAATAGATTATCCCAAGAGCTAGCTTCCAGAATACTTGCATAAAATGGAGAAGAAAATGTTTTTACATGAAATGAAATGTTTTTTTGTTTCCACTTTTTTGGAAGAGAAAAAAATGCATACTCTTTCCTCTGACATTTTTGTTGATGATTATGAGTGGAGTTAAACTCTTCAATGTAGTACTTCTTCTTTCTCCCTAGCTCTTTCTCCCAAGTAAGTTTGTGGAACTTATCCATAACAAAAGTTTTTATCTCTTTCCTGTTTGTAGGACACATGCTCAAGCAAATACCCCATTTACTAAACTATTTGTTATTTTGCCACAAGTATTCTTTCTTTTGCAAAATCTATCATTAAACACAACCTTAGGCCATCTACCCTCTTCCATTTGCTCAATTTTTTTCAAATGCCTTATGACTTGCAACATAGCAATTACTTCAATAGGATCAACCCCTATTTCACTTAACAAAATAGCATAAGGAAGTGCACTTTAATTTTGAATTTGTTTGTAATCAAACACTTCTGAATTTTCTCAATTCGTTTCCACTGCATCTCCATTGTGTTGCTGGCCCACAGTTCACAACCGTAGAGAATTACTAGAACCACTAGAAGCCCAAAAAGAGTTAGAGTGGCTTTCAAAAAGAGTGAGTTAGGTAAATCTCAACCTTTGATCTGTGCCTACTAAAAACAATTTAGAATATTTTGTGGAAGTTAAATATCTACCATCCACCTAGTAGTTATTGATCATTAAATTAAAATTATAAAAAAATTATTTCAAAAATGACACACCTATGGGGGTAAAATTTCAATAAATTATAGCCTCTAGGGTTAGCTCAATTGGTGAAGTGACGAGTCCCTATTGTTAAAGAATATTTTCTATTGAGAGGTCACATTGAGCGAGCAGGACTTGAGGTGGATTTGTTCATATAGTGATATTCCACTTGTTTCAGTTCTAAACTCTCTACAATCCAAGTGCCCAGAGGTTTTTCTAGGGTTTTGAATTCATATGTAGAGTGGAAAAATAATTTTAAATAGTAAAAGACCATAATTTGACCATAATTTTTTTTGTTGAACATAACTTTAATAATAATAATAATAACAACTATAAAAATAAATCATATAGTGTAGTCCACCTATTGTATGTTTTGGAGCTTATCCAACCATATTTTCTTGTAGAATTTGCTTAGAATATAGTGGGGATTTGTTCGAATCACAAGTTTGAGTTGTAAAGTCTCTACAATCCAAGTGTCTCTACGGTTTTCCAAGGCGTTGAATCCATATATAGAGTCGAAAAATAATTTTCAATAACAAAAGATCATAATTTGACCATAAATGGTTTTGTCTAACTATGACCAAAAACTACAAAACTGATAATACTTAGACAATTCCACTAATATATGAGTTAAACATATATACATTTGAAAACCTCAAAATATTTTTAAATATATTTAATAATAATTTAATTTTTTTTAAATTAAATTGAAAAGAAAAGAAAATGAGATAAATCTCAACCCTCTATTCTAATAATCACTTAAATCCTTATCATCTATCTATTAATTATTAATAATTAAATTAAAATCTTGGAATTCTTATTTCACAATAAAAAAGAATAAATTATTAGTTTTATGGTTAGTAATTTCCTCAAATTAAAATTTATTCAATTATATATATATATATATATATATATATATATATATATATATATATATATATATATATGTGAGATTAAATTACATCATTGATTATTATTATTATTAAAATAATTTTTTTGTTTTAGTTTAAAACTATTTAAAAAAATTATATTAATTTTATTTATTTAATAATCAAATTATTCAAATATATTAAAATATTTCTTAAGAAATAAAAATGCAGTTTTAGTTTTTATAATTATAATTCAAGAAAAACACATAGTTTTCCTAGAGAAGTATATCTCAAAATAATTATTAACTCTCGAAATCTACATGCTTGGATAATTATTAAGTCTTGAACTCTACATGCTTAGATAAATATAATTTTTGTGATTTTTTTTTTTTTTTTTTTTAATGAATTGAATTTTATTAACTTAAAAAACTAAGATTTACAGAGTGGTTTCCGAAGATTTACATTTGCCCACTAACGTGGCATGGAGGAAAAAGTAGCTAAATGCACAGGTTCTAGCCAAGGCTAAGACATACCTAGTGGTGCAATTGAGCAAGGGGGATGCCACGTTATACAAATGTCGAGAGAAGATAGTTCCACATTATAAAAATGCCGAGAGAAGATAATTCATGAATATAGGGGGAGGCAAGGAAAGGCTCTAAGACATATAGATGCAAAAGCAAGAGAGGGGAAACAATAATTTTCCCTGGCAGCCAATTCCTCGCCCAACACCAAACAAATAAATTACATAGATACCACAAAATAACTCCACTTTGAATATAGTAAAGCCAAGAGAGAGGGAAGAGAGAGGCAAAGAACTAGAGCCTCCAACATGTCATGAAAGGAATGACCATTAGCTACATAAGGAACCATCATTGAAAGCAGGGACCACCGAGCAAGAAAAGGGAAGAGACTCACTAATAGTACCAAATAAGTGAAAACAAGATAGGAAATAACAAATAATTCCACCCTTGCCTAGACACCTTGCTTGCTGACCTCCATACAAATTAATCAAGAAAAATAATTCAAAAAAAATCTGGGAAACAACACATTATTACCTATTTCTAGAAGGAGCCGCAAATCCTAGAGGGAAGTAGCAGATGCCCCTTGATAGAAATCCATCTGGGTGGTCAACTGCACCACTAGAAAAAATATTTACATTGTTGCTCCATGTGCGTGATCACTCAATCCCAATCCTAGCACTTCAGATGCTTCCCCATTGGTCGTTGCTTACTCCCTTCCATAGGGGTGACATCAATGCATGTCCGCAAATTTAACATCATTAGAGGAGTAATATTGTTCATGCTCATCACATGAGTGAGCAGCTCAATCAAAGCATATTTTGCTTACCATTCTCACCTCTCCATCTTAATTCTTTTCACATTATGAACCTTCAATGATGCATTTAACATTGTCAGGGGTGTGTTGCCACATGCCCCAATTCATTAGCTAGGTAAGATATTGGAAGCCTCCCCCATCCTCAATAGTCACTCAACTCGGGGCTAAAAATTATTTGTGAGCCAACTGCCAACATGCGATGTTTAGACGATAATTTTAGAGTATGTTCTAGGTGGATGCTAATGGTTGAGAGTAATATAAACACCCATAGTTTGTGAGAAAATCAACAATATTTTTATCGGTTCATCACATTTTCATCATAATAAGGGTTGGAATACAAGAAATAAGGGAGGAAAATTATTCTAGGAGGGATTCCAATCTCTAGCTCAACGACATATTATAGACGTGGATCTTATTTTGAAGTTTTTGGAGCATGGTTATGATGATTTTTGAATCTCCTTCTACCAAAATGTTTGTGAGGCCTTGGGCATGAGAAAATGCAATCCCATACAAAGACCCATAGTTTCAACAACATTATTATTGTAGGTGCCAATCATTCCGAAATAAATGAATATTGGAAGGCTTACTTAATCTCGAATTACTCTATTGTATCTGGTTAGCCTTGGACTATCTTTGGAAGTTGTATAAAATTTTAATTTGAGGAAAGAGGGTGAGGGAGGAAGCCAATTGATAGGACTAGAGACATTTAATGGGAGGGTAACCACCCACATAGAAGTATCTCTTAATTTCGTGAAGCTTGCTATTCCTATGGGTACCAAGAGGGGGATAGGATCCATTTTCTAACCTGGATTACAATGGAAATCCAAATGGATTTTGAGGGGATAGACCATCCTTCAAAAATTCTTCGAATACATTCTTTCCAAATCCCCTAGAGAAGGAAACCAGGTGAGAGGATCTAGATGTGGATAAGAACTAGATTGAGAAAGGTTTCAGAATGCCAACTGAATGAAGTATTTAAATACTCGAGGGTCTCAACTCGATCTCATGAAATATTCATATAATATATTCCATAATCCCAAAAATAAGGTGCAATTATTAAATAAATGTTCTAAATTATTTGAGTGCAGAAGATATATAGGACATCGAGAGGAACCCTCATAGTTTTATTTTTGAATATTATCCCATGTGAATGGATATATCTACATTAACACCCAAAAGAAATTAGAGAAATTTGCCTACAAATTTTGTTTCGATATTTTAGACCATACCTATTCCAATTGCATATCTTGATGCCCCACTTATAATTGATATGCTTCATTGACATAAAAAGTACCTTTTCATTTATACCCCCATCATAGTTTATCCTCTTGATTAGAGAAATGGATCAATTTGTTTTGCAAAATTCTCTAGAAGTTCTACCATAGTGCACCATTTGGTATAGGAAGCAATGTCTCTGGTGGGATCCATCAAAGCTATCGTTGGTGTACCTCCTCATTTGTTCAGTAATACACAAGTGTGATTCTACCATGAGCTAGCATAGGTTGGCTGAAACATTCCAATTGAATTTGGTTCCCCAATTTGGGAAAACCTAAAATAAAGTTATGCGACCATTTTTAGTCTCCCAAAAACAATACTTTTAAATTAGTCTCGTACCTTTTTTAGTCCAGAGTCCAGATTGATGATCCAGGGGCTAAGATGTTTAGTCTAATCAAGTTTTGTTGAGATTTTTGAGGTGCATACTTGCATTTCTAGTTTCTTTTCCAGAGATCGAGACATCCTTGGAGGTGCCTTGGAGCTACCTCCATTAGACCTTTGCACCTAATACCATTGTCATGATCAATGAATCATGTAATCTCAGTCCTTCCTTCAGCTTTGGTTGGCATAATGTGTCCCATGCGACTAAGGGCCATTTATTTTCCAACTACGATCCACCTCCAAAGAAATATATTTGAATTATGTGAAATACTTTAACAGTTGATGATGGTGCCATCATTAATGAACAAATGTATATAGGTAGAGCTTGAAATCCTTGACAATTACTAATCATCCAATGTTATTCAAATACTAAAAGGTTCATATTGCTGATTTATTGTGAAATTTTAGTGAGAATGTCCACCCGCAAACTCCATATGAGTGATATTTCTGCCAGGGGAGCACTTAGATACTTTGACGAGAGTTTTTTGATTTGGATCCCTAATATTTGTGCTACATGTCGCTAAATAACATGAGTATTAAAGAAAAAAATGAGATTTATTTCTATTAATATCCATGCATGTAAATCCACATTGAAAGTTTTCAAAGGTAATTATTTATTTATGAAAGATGGTTGAAAGGTTTTCCATCCTAGATTAGGATGCAAAGATTGACTGGGATGGTATTATCATGAAATTAGATTTTATTTGGTACAATGATTCTCTCTTCAGTACCAAAAAATATCATCTCATGATGCTACAAATATTGTAAGTTAATTTGATTATTACGATAAGGAAACACCATGAAAATGGTGTAAATATCATCTCATGATGTTGCATGTATTATAAGTTCATTTGATGATTACGATAGGAAACACCATGAAATTTCATGGTGTGGAGGTCCTAATGTAGGAGCTGAAGGAAGAGATTGGCTTGAACTTTGAAGATCGAGAGAAGAATTATGTGGAATTATTTATTGCAATGTGTAATGATCATGTTGCCAACATTTTTAGAATGTTGGATGAGGATTTCCATGGAAGGGTTAGCACAAATGAGATAATGAGATTTATGGAAATATTAAATTTGGAGATTCCCATGGAAGACTTGGAATCAACTATGAAATCAAAATTTGGAAGCGAGATTTAGTTTCTCACTTCCATGGAGTTTACTGAATTTTATCACACATTGATATTTGTTGGAAAAGATGAGAATGCAAAATTTTTAAGATTTGGTGATTTAGAGATTGATGATACACCTACATGTGAAGAATTTGGTGTGTTTGACCAAAATGGAAATGTGTTTATCATTCCAATAAACTTGAGTGATGTTTTTTTTAGATTGGGGTTTATGGAGGGGAGGCATCTTTGTTATTTCTATAACATGATTGAAAATGTGGATTAATGGGGATGTAGATCTTCAAGAGTTGAGGATCTTGATAACTAGATGGAGTTCCCCTCGCATCAAATTTTCTATGTTGGTACTATTTAATGTTTGTTGTATAGATTAATGTATCAAGCACACACTAAGAGTACTATGGTATCCCAATTATGATTGAAGTGTTATTGAAGGGTTTTTTCTTGTCTTTAGTTTTTGTGTCTACATATTTTGTATTGGTGCTTTATTCCATGGAATTTTTGGGTGATTATTGGTTTAACCATTGTGTTACTCCAACATGTAAGCATATTTTATGTCAACTAGCATAGATCCATCTTAACTCTAGATCTATCAAGTCGAGATGGATCAAATCTCTTGAGGTGCAAACCTCTTTTAAAGTAAGCACTTAGATCCAGAGTTAACATGGATCTAAGTTGGTATTCCCCTTTAAAGCATTCCCCCCCTTTTAAATAGGACATATTCCACTCCTTTAAAGCATTTCCCCCCTTTTAAATAATATTCCACTCCTTTAAAGCATTTCCCCCTTTAAATATGTCAAATTCCACATGAATATCCTAGGATAATATCATGGGCTAATACATTGTTTTTATTTTAACTTATAATTATTTTTATTTTTATTTTTGTTTTTATTATTTTTGTTTACATAAAAGGATAGGACAAGAAAATATAGTAAATTAAAACATCTCTTCCATAAGCTGTGAAGTTCGACACAATTATTTGTGTCTTTGTGTAGGGCTAAATAAAAAGAATCAAAATTGTTTTAAGAGATGTTTAGTTTTGATCAAATTGGATATAAAATTGGTGGAAACATCGGGTGGTTGATTTCTTGATTATAAATTTGGTCAAATTTAAATTTCCTCCTATATATATATATATATATATACATATATATATATATATATATACATATACATATATACATATATATATATATATATATACATATATATATATACATACATATATATACATACATATATATACATATATATACATATATATACATATATACATATATATACATATATATATATATTTCACAAAATATGATATAAGGTTATTTTTTTGGTATTAGATAAATTATTAGATTAGTGGTTAAGAGTTTGGTTGAACTAAAAATTTCTTCCAAATATAACATACATGTGTCTTGACATGTGGTATAAAACCAATTTATTTGGGAAGTTTCATGGTTAATTTCAAATAAACCTAGTGTAACCATATAAATTAAATGGCTAGTAAAATGTCTATAAACATCTGAACACTTACCTTATGATACATCACACATTATCAAGATTTTAAAATCATAAAAAATATTATTGTTATTATTAATTATAAAAATAATTAATATATAAATTAGAACATATTTACATTTAAAAAACATGTAACAAGATTATGAGTCATGGAGATTCTTCAAATAGGATTTGTTACAATACCATGAGCCAATACCATGACTTATTAATATACCACATGCCCAGAAAACCATGTTCATATTGCACATTTTGATATGATATTTTTTCTAATTAATCAATTTAATTAAAAGGGTAGAAATCACATAACTATTTTTATAAATCTCAACCTTTGATTTATGACTACCACTAAAGATGTTATATAATATTTCATGGAAGGTAAATCTCTATCATCATCTACTAGTTATTGATAATTAAATCAAAATTCTAAAAACCGTATTTCAAAGCATACACACTTATGCATGTAAAATTTAAATAAATTATAACTTTTTTTTTTAATTATTATTGTTAATAATGATGAAAATAATCCATATAATCATAGTCGTTTTATGAGCATGTTTTCCAATTGGTTTTTTGTTAGAATATGGAAAGTATTTGTTGGAATCATTCGTTTAGTTGTGAACTCTACACAATCCAAGTGATCCAAGTGATCCAAGTGATATATATATATATATAATGCATTTTAAATATGGAAAGTATTTGTTGGAATCATTAGTTTAGTTGTGAACTCTACACAATCCAAGTGATCCAAGTGATCCAAGTGATATATATATATATATATAATGCATTTTAAGCAACAAACGATCATGATTTCACCACAAATTGTTTGGACCAAAAATTCTAAAATCTAATAGTTCGACAATACCACTAATATATGAGTTAAAAATATATACAATTAGAAAAACATGTAACAATATTCTCAACTATGGATATTCATCCCCACTTTATCATGAGATTCACGTAAATAGACTTTGTTACAATGCCATGGCTTATCAATACCACATGCCCAAAAAATCATCTCATTTCATAGTCAATTTTTTTATAACTATTTAAAATTAAATTAAAAATGGGGGTAGGTACCTTCCAAATAAATATTAGCACTCTATGGAAATGAACACTTAAATAATTACCATCAATCTATTAATTATTAATAATTAAATTAAAATCATAAAATTCCTATTCTAAAATAAACATTCCTTCAAGGAATACAATATTAATTTCATGGTTGAGAATTTTGCCAAATTAAGATTTATTCAAATTTAACACATATTTTATAATATTTTAAGATTAAATTATAGGATAAATTAGTATTATTTTTATTTAAATAAATTTTTTAACTTATATAAAAATTAATTAAAATAAATAAATAGATAATAATATTTTCATCCTTCTATAAATATATCACAAATATTTATAAGACATATTGATTCTCCTTGGGACATACTTCCATGATAGGAAACCAATATGACCACCAAGTGCTATAGGAAGAGTCCAAAATGCATATACCAATCCAAAACACTGGACAAATATTAAAAAATATTTGCCCCTACACTTAGACTATAAAACTATAAACAAAATAACAAGTTATGGCACCATTTCCAATTAAAAATCATTAATGAAATAAAACCCAGAGAGGAATTCATCCAAATTCATCGAACCTCTGTGTGTATTGTATTGCTAGTAGGGAAATTTATGTGATTTCTTGCCACCAAGATGTGACTCAAATTGGGTGAGCCTAGCTCCAATGATGAGAACATGAGAGTGCAAGTGCTCGATGTACTTCTAAATATCCACTAGGATGTTGGTTGAATTCTCTTGAGCAATTGATCTTTCTCAACGTCACTTTCCCTATGAGGGTCTTCATGTATCCATAAAATTGAATAGCTTGGATGTATTATTTTCTTCAAACCCTGTGATGGCCCTTGTTATTGTAGCAACAATGTTGCAAATCTCAAGACTATCAAATTTAATTTTCAACCTAGGGTTTGTACATACTTAAGAGGAGTTGGAATTGTATGTGTAGTAACCACTATCTCTCTCTTTTGCTAAATTTTATATGGGTGGAAATTTTTAGATGAGATTTGGTTACACAGAGACCATTCTAACTATTTTATACTACATGAAAAACTTAAAATTGTAGGAAATAAAAGACAATAAGCAACCTATGTTGATTGCATTTAAGGGAGGTAAACCATTTTAAATACAATAAAATGAAATCATATATATTCTATTGTGCAAAGAAAGCAAACAAACTGCTAAAGTGAAATCTTGTAAATAGAAAACCCTAATTCTACAGGAAAGAGGATATTTCTACAACAAAATAGGTCAGAGAATCTACTTGGTCTTTCCACTTCTAAATTACTTCTTCAAGGTTATATGGGCATTGTAACACATAAAAGAAGGTGAATTATGAGTTGGATGCACAACTGGGTGAGTTTCAAAATAAAATTGCAAACTGCTGCAAGTCTTTGTTTTTCTATAGGTTTCCCTCATTCTTTCATTAACTGGAATACAAAAGTTTAGGGAAAATGTCAGATAAGGTTCAAATCAAGATAGAAGGCAATGAGACATCTATTTTTCATCATGGTATAATAAATTTGTTAGTGTTGGAATAATTAAGAAGGTTAGACAGAGATTGGATTTCTTTCTTGTTTATGAGTGGTTATGAAATTGATGTGGTCACTCCAAAGAAAACCACAAAACCTAGAACTACTACATCACCAGCTATGGTAGAAGAAGTTGAAGAAGAAAAAATATCACCCCCTGCAGAACCAGTGGACATAGGAGCAGAACCTCTGCAAGAGTGTAATATTACCAAATGGGAAAAGCAGGAATATAGTGAAAAATGCTTGAAATAGCAGTGTAAACATCACATCAAAACATGAGACCAATATGGAGACCTTCCATTAATAAAAAAAGTAGCATATATGTATAAAATAATGGGCCACAAACCATAAAACAAGATACAATAAGCCTCCAATAGATAAAACCCTCAATATTGAGGTGCTACTACTATATCAAAGATGCTAGAAGACTACTACAACGCAGTCATAGGTGCACTGCTACAGTAATTGAATACAAAAAAGATATATGGCTGTTATATGCCTCAAAAGATACAAAAAATGTAGATATAGGCTCTATACCACCTCCAACAAGAACCCAAAATGTGTTTTCAGAAATACACCAATATACAAGATGGGAACCCAAACCCTAGGGCTGAAGATTCACTACAACAATAAAACTGGAAAGGTGTGGCTGATCTAATATGCCAAAGAATGTAGCCTCCTCCAATGGATACTATAAATGAAAGGTTGATCCCTTCACTAGAAAACCTCCTCTCCAAATGGTGTACTGAAACCACCCCTGCAACTCCTCCCTAAAATAATGCATTCCAAGACAGAAAATACGTTGTAGGGGAAAATGATCAAGTGGCCTGATGCCAAATGTGGCAATAAGGCTCAAGGGCCTTCCTTACTAACCTCCCAATGGAAAGGAACCCTCCTCCACTGAAATAAGCACTGAAGTGACCCAAATGTGTTCTCCATTGCTGCAACTTGCAACACAACACAACCATCAATAGGATCTGCGTTGTAGATGAAAGATGGAGCTTGGCCTAATGCCTAAATGTGGAAATATAGTGCAAATCTCTTCCTAGAGGCTTCTAAAGGAAAGAGGCGGGATTCTCGCTCGGGAACACCCTGTGCTAAACAACACTACAATCTTAGCTAAACAACTTAGAAAGCTATATGTCTAAACATACCATATATCAAAATATCATAATCATAACATAAATATATGGCTGCCATCCTCTTCCTTATATAAGTGATGAGCTTCCTAACCCTAGGCCCCACTCATTTAAGACACTACTTCCATGCAAAGAGTCTCCAACTAAAATTGCGTTGCCCCATAATGAATGCCACTTCTCCATGACAATGTTGTTGATTTGGTCAAAGTTGACCCAGTCTATGTGTTCCATCCCCTTTTCACACCGAAGGGTGCTCAATTACGCTGCCAAGATGTCCTCCTTTCACATTGGCATTGATTTTATTCATATTAAGGAGATTTATGGATCTCCATATCCTCTTATTCATCAAACAAGAAAGAAAAAACAAAAATTAATATTCCAACTAGCTCATGGCTAATTGGGAATATTACAGTCCTCCCCTCCCAAATTTTTCTTGTCCTCAAGCAACTAAAAAGGTGAGTGCTGAAAATCTTCTCCTCCTCCATTGGTGACACCTCCATGTGATAAGCTTCCCTCATAATCCAAGTGTCTCCCAACCCATCCCTCCATGGCATGCTCCTCCCAAGTTCTCATGAGATGCAAATGATTCATCCCACAAGGAAGCAAAAGATCCAATGTAGCAATCATGGTTTGCCCAAGGTTCTCCCTAAAACATGTAGCATAAGAAACATGGAGAGTATCTCTCCCAAAGGGCATGCTCAATCCTCCCATCCTTCCTCAATTCATTCCCATAATAAGAATAAATACATCAATGTATGGGATCAAAACCAAATACATATAAACAACAATTAGAAAAAATGGAGGTGGGTCATAGTCCCACATGTGGAACCAGCACAATATATCTCTTGACTACATCAGATAATGATATGGTAAGTGGTTTCCCCACCACTTACTTGCTGCCATATTTTTCTCACACGTTTTGAAAATGTGAGAAATGTTTGGTGCCTTTGGAGTGCACCCTGAATGATACATCATCTCCCTATATCCTCCAAGGGAGTGGCCATGCTCAACAATGTTTATGGCTCAAAGTTGGCCATGAATTTTATATGGAAGAATGCTGGTACTTGGAGCAATGACTTGCACATATATGGTAAAGGAATGCAAATAATCATTAATTAAATCATTATGCACATAAACATGTTCCTTACCATCAACCCTGCTCATACAAATGGAGTGGCTCATAGATAAATCCCTCTCATTCCCAAAGAGGAAAGAGGTGGCTGCGATAACTCCCCCAAAGATTTATGTATCTCCTCCATCTCCACATGGTCCATGCATCTCCTCAAATGTTGATATATCTCCTCTTCAAAGCCTTCCCAAGTGTATCCCTCCATGATAGTGTGGTATTCTCTCATGGAATAAATATGGTTGAAGAGAAAATCTTCATGTGTTGCACGTAGTAACTTCTCCTTGAGCTTGGAAGCTCTAGATAAGAAGATCCTACCATGATAGTAGATGACCTCATCTCTAGCTGAATATCCCTCCTCTTGTAGTTGGTCATCAAGCATCATGCAAGTAAAAAGATCCTTGGAATAATCCACCAACAACTGGGATCTCCAATATGGATCTACTCTCCAAAGTGACAACGTTGATGATATATCATATAAAGCATTTGTCATATGGTTTTCCTCCTCTTTGACATCTCCCATGCCAAATTCACATAATGGAAGGCTGCTATCCTCCCTCGGATGCTCCTTTATCAGTGCAAAATTTGAAATGAGAGTGGGTAATGATGTTGTTGGGAGAATGTCTCCCTCCTCCTTGAGTCTACCCAAGACTCTCAGTGTTGTACCATGGCCTCCCAATGCTTTCGATCCTCTTGGTACTATGAGTGGTGCATCATGATGTGACACATTCCTCACCAAATTCTGATTAGGTGGCCTCCCAGGTGGTTTGCCACAAAACAATAATGTCTCATGGGCCAAAGTCATGAGCATTATAGATGGGATTGTTAGGTCCTTGCTTCAGCTGCTTAAATGCATCTATGTTTTCAGTGTGGAAGTGTCATGATACTTTGGTACTAATCTCAATGATGCAAGAGTCCCTCTAATTAGATAAATTGCTCCATCCTCACCCCCTGGTGGTGGTGGATCATCTCCTGCTATTCCAGCGTTGTGACCCCCTGCTAGTTCTTCTTCATCTTCCTCCTCATCATATGAGAAGACTTCTATATAGTGTGCCTTTCCTATTGCACATCTATGTCTGGGTGCCCATGATTCTTGGCATGTGAAGCAAAGATTCTTTCTCCTCAAATCTCTTTGGACATCATCACTAAGAGGTATTTTATTTTGGCTCTCTTTTCAGAAAGGAGTCTTGTCTTCTTTTCCCTTTGATGGAAAAGTGGGCTTTTG
This sequence comes from Pinus albicaulis, assembly GCA_034641835.2. Classification (NCBI taxonomy): domain Eukaryota; kingdom Viridiplantae; phylum Streptophyta; class Pinopsida; order Pinales; family Pinaceae; genus Pinus; species Pinus albicaulis. The sequence continues at coordinate 649,585,481 of CM076573.1, read as the reverse complement.
CTGAAATGTTGCCTTTGCTTTTGGCAAGGCATCTTGTACATCTCTAGCCCTTTCAATGGAATTTTGAAGGGTAGTGGGCTTGGTAGATTTAACCAACCCATGAAGAGGTTCTGCTAACCCATCAATAAACATATAGACCCTTCTTGCTGTATATAAATCAGGAACCATAACAGAAAGTTTTAGAAATTAAAAAAATGTAAGTTTCTGGATTACCTGAGTGTTTGAGCTTTGCTAGCCCCATGAAAGGTGCCTCCGGGTCTCTCCGATCAAACCTCTCCACCAACCTCCTTGTGAACTCTGAATATGTAGTCACATTGGCATGACCTAATGTAGACGAGCCATGAAACCACCAATCATGTGCCTCACCCTCAAGGTGTAGTGCTGCTATGTTGATGGCCTCCATCTCTGGTACTTTGTTCAGCTAGAAGTAGATGTCTAGTTTCTCTACCCATGATTTGGTAGTGCATTTATATGACCCATAAAAGTTGGGTAAGAAAAACCTACCCATAGTTCGGTGTTGATCATGATTTTGAATGAATCCTCCACCTTTATTGTGATGTTGGGGTCTCCTATTGTCCTTGATCTGACAAAATTCTTGAAAACTCAAGTGATCCTTGAATCTATGAGATTGAGACTCATACTCCATGAAATAGTCTTCAAGAGTTTCTTGTTCTTGGAACCCTTCATTTCCCACTGCTAAGAATGTAGGCATTGTATAGCATTTGGAAACTTGTTTCTGCTTCACTGGTTGATCACTCCAGTGATGATATTTGTGGTGACAAAAGGACCGAATTGTTATGAAGGGAAGAAGGCTGAAATTCTGTTGACTAAATTCTTCGTCGAGAAGTTTGACTTGGTTTGACTAGGACTTTATTACTGGTCAGATTGACTTTTATTCTTATGGTAAAAGATCATATGTATCTCTTATTGAACTAAATAATTCCTCTAAGAAAAAGGTCATTGGGTTTTCCCCCATGTGAATTTTCATAAGTTAAATTCTTGTGTCTCTTGTTTGGCTCTCTCTTTATGATCCTACTGGCATTTTGTTTCTACTATTGAGATCTTTTGTGCAATTGCTTTATGAAGAATTTGAATGCAATAAAATAGTAATGTAAGAAATCATAATTAATTATTAGTTAGAAGATCCTATGAAAAATCAGTAGACTCATCCATCCATTTCTTCTCCACACCTAATCTTCCGCACATCCCATCTTCCACACAAACCATTTATTCACGGACATAAATTTTTCACACAATGCATACAATAATACTCTATCAAAGTGACTTCTCTACTCATACTATATACTTAGACCACCACACTCTTTCCCATCAACCCTATGAAGGCGATGTCCATGGATCTCTGGAAATTCTCTCCGGTGTTGATTAAACCGAAAGGCATGCGCCTAAACACGAACGTTCCCCACTTGGTTCTGAATGTTATCTTCAAATGATCGGGATTGACAACCAACACTTAGTTGTATCCTGATAATCCATCTAGAAAAGTGAACATCTCTGAGCCTGACAAAGTTTGAAGTATTTATTCCATAGGGGGAACATGGTAGTTATCCTTATCGGAAGACCGGTTCAGGTTTTAGAAGTCTACACACAATTGGATTTCACCAGACTTCTTACGCACGGGGACCAATTTTGACACCCATGTCAAATGTCTGACTTTGAAAATGATGCAAGCATCAAGGAGTTTCTTGAGTTCTTTTTGAATAAGCGGCTCCAAAGTCGGATGCACCTTCCTTAGTTTCTGTTGAAAAGGTTTAACAACTTCTTTCATAGTTATCACGTGTTGGATAATACGTGTATCGTACGTCTGTAGATCGTCATATGTCCAGCCAAAAACATCTCGATACTTCTTAAACAAGTCGATAAATGATCACCCTTCCTTGAGGGTACACTTGGTACCAAGATTGACAAATTTCGAGTCTGTGTCCGTCCCGAGGTTCACTTGCTCATGTGATAAGGTGGAGCTTTTCACTTTGGTATTAGGTGGCCCTTTGAACCGGCTTTGCAATTCAAATAGATTCTTGAGCGAAATGATGCCTTTAGGTATGGGGTTGCCTTTGCGTTCCTCTACTTCCTATTTCAATGCCAACTCGTGTTCCTCTTCTTCGATAACAACATCCTTGAACACATCTGCATTCAACATGAAGTCCAACACCTGTTGATCATCATTGAAAATGCATAAATTAGTCACATTGTTTGGCGCCGCAGGTTTATATACAATTTCAATAAAGAAACCATCCCTTAACAGGGTAAACCTAGTGAAAATATTGGCTAGAGTATCAACTGCATCATTATGCATCCTAGGGACTGAATTAATGTCAAAAGTGTGGAAAGAAGAAATCAAACACCATACCTCTTGCTGATATCCCTTTAAATGCAGTGATAGACAGTGGATGGTGTTACATACCTGTCTGGTGATGATTTTAGAATCACTGATTACCTTCAGGCAACCAACTTTGACATCAATCACTTTCTTGAGCCCCAAGATTAATGCTTCCTATTCGAAAGTATTTTTGGTGCATTGGAACTCTAGCCTGTAAGAAATCGGAAATTTATTTTTTCTGAGGGTCTATCAGGATGCAACCAACACCGACTCTATCATGGGTCCTAGAGTCGTCATAGTACATGATCCAAATTTCACTTTGGGATGCTTACAAGTTGCATGTGTCTATAGACGGCGCACCTAGCTCAATGGTGTCGAACAAGACATCTGGCGTGATGGACTTAGGTGGGGGAAGAGGGAGTAACTCCAATTGAGTGTCCAAAGTGACCGAGGATTGGATGGCCTGGTAACACCCAAATGCGACCTCTAAGAAGCACATTCCTAGATGTTCATGGGCGAAACTAATCGGCTCATTGGTTGATTCGAGGTCAGTGGTAGTGTACTTCATGTACGACTCGCTATTGACCCTGATTTGGTTATTTCTCCCTTTGTATGGGAGCCACAAGTGGGACCAGTCTGTGGCGAAGTAGCCTTGGAGCTTGCTTGAACAGTCTTGACTTAGCAACAAACCATAAGCCTTTGGAATGTCCATGACAACTATGTTGATGATGCACTCATTTTTATAAATGGGTCTATTAGTGACTCATATGTATTTAATAACATATTATCCATTTTTTTCAAGGCTACAGGGATGGAATCAAACCAGGGGAAATCCACTTTGTCTAGCTCAAATTTTCCCCAACACGAACTAGTATATGCACAACAAAGATTTCCATATAGGATCTTGGCTTTTGAAGAAGGCCTTAAATACTTGGGATTTCGACTCAAACCCAACAAATATCTAATTTTGGATTGGATGTGGCTTGTTGCCAATATTGAAGCAAGAATAAACATATGGCATCATCGATGGTTATCTAGGGCTGGTAGATTAGTTCTTATCAAATCGGTGTTGGAGGCCATTCCTATATATTGGATGGCATTATCTTGGATTCCCAAAGGCATAAAAAGCAGAATTCAACAAATCTATTGGAGATTTCTTTGGATAGGTAACAAGGAAGGAAAGAATTTTGCATGGGTTAGATGGGACCTTATTTCTAGACCGAACAAATGGGGTGGTTGGGGAATTAAAGACTTGGGATGTTTTTCAAAAGCCCTTGTGGCCAAATTGGGATGGCAACTTCTCACTACCAAAAGCTTATGGACGAAATTCGTATATAGTAAATACATAAAACCTCTTCCAATCATAGAAGGGATTCGAAGACCCATTAGGAGCAAGTCAAATATTTCAACCATCTAGAGAACTGTTCTAAATTCCATTAATCGCATTAGAACATGGTTGGATTATAGAATAGGGTTAGGAACAAATGTCTAAATTGGTTTGGATGCATGGTCTGGTTGTGGAAACACTCACATCCTCCCCCCTGGACTTATACAATATTTGGAGATGGCAAGTATCAGGTTCCTAAATCAAGTTGCAAATGCAAACAATTTGACCATCCTTGGTCAGAAATGGAGATGAGCACAATAATTGATGATACCTGATCAATGGAGACGGGACTGGGAAAATAATATTAGTGCACATTTGGAGACCAATGTAAGGATAAACGATCAATAATATGAACTTGTATGGGCTATATCTGCGCCTGGTAGATATACTCCTAAAGAAGGATAGATGTACATTTATTCTAATCATGAACCTGAGAAAAATGTCTGGTGGTGGTGCCTGCTATGGAAATTAAAAGGCCAAACAAAAGGAAAGATTTTTATATGGTATTTATTGTGTAATAATATTCCTACAAAGGAAAATCTGCAACATCGATCCTTTTAGGGCCCCTCTCGGTGTATTTTATGCAAGAATAGCTCAGAATCGATTGATCATCTTTTCTTGCATTTCTCAACAGTTCAACTCATCTGGAACCAGATATATCAATCCTTAGCGGTCAATATTAGGTGGTAGGGAGAATCCCTACAAATTGCTTGGGAATCATGGTGGAACAGAGCTCAGCCAATAAAGCTTCACAACCTACCTTTACTAGTATGTTGGGGCATATGGTTAAGGCATAATCTGAACATTTTTCAATATAGGAGTCATGATTGGACATCCACATACTCTCATATTGAATCTTTATACAATTTAATCCTAGAAGACTAAAAACCCCATCAAAATCATACCATTATCCCTGAATCCATCGACAAATCAATACCCTGGGTATATTTTGACGGATTGGATCAAAATATTGGATGTGGCGGTGGTGCATTCCTGTATCTATCTGAAGATCATTATTTCAAAATGAAGATGGGTTTAGGAAGGGGAAAAAATAACTACTCAGAACTTAATAGTCTCAGGGTTCTCCTTATTTTCTCCCTTGAGAAAGGTTGTTGGCAACTGCAGATTTTTGGCGATTCCAAACTTGTTATAAATTGGTTCAATCTTTAGTCTCAATGTCACGTGCACACACTCATAATTTTAATGGATGAAATTATTACAATAAATGCACAATTTGACTATATCTCATGTCGTCATATATACAGGAAAAAGAACTAGATTTCCGACAGCCTTTCCAAGGAGGCACCACAACGACCTTGTGGTCATTGGATGGTATAGGAACATGATGGAGAAGACTTCTATCAGTATTATCACAAACCCTTCATTGACGAGGCTACATGACACATTACAAATTATTGATAGATTGTTTTTTTGCTTTTTTGCTTATTTATATTTTGATTATCAGAACTTCCACATGTATATATATCATGGTATCTTTTTTGACTGGTTACATTTATGTAACAACTTCTTATCAAACATACAATACAGTGCCATTCATGGCCACAATTTTGACATATGCTACTTATGCATCATCTACAACATGTAATTTTCAATATTATATATAATGAAAGTTACAATTTTTTTGGGGGAGAAATTTATTACAACTATTTTAATATCTTTTTTATCATTTCACAAAAGTATTTTAAATTGCATTAATATATATATAAACAACACAACATTACATGGCATGAGAAGCTCAGGGCAGAGATTTGACTGCTAAGTCTAGCAAGGCATACATACTCTACCTTTGGTTTTGAACGTGTGACCTTTTAAGAAGAAACACATACCCTTAACCATTAGGCCCACTCATTATATAACAAATACTTAACATAACCACACCAAGAAAAACACCATAATACATTATTTTTCCACAAGTAGTGATAACTTCCATATCTAAAACTTAGGTTGCTGCAGGAGATACTCATTTCCTTCTGATTTTAAATTCTTCGCCCTATGTGAAGACACTCTCTATACGTGTGAGGAACCTGACTAAGCCTTGAGGAGCATCCCTCCAATACAACACATACCTGGATGAGCGATACTGCATCTTGAAATAACTTGTATTCATAATGAGCTCCATAATGGCTTCTATTATAGCATTTCTTCCCCTTTGCAAGCACTGCTTATATTTTTCAGATATTATAGCAGGGTTGTTCACTAATACATTCATTGCATTCTGGCAATCGCCATAAATAATTTCGATCTCGTCTTCATTCCAGTCACATGTAGGGCTTGGGAATCGTACCTTTGTGGCCGCCGTGTTTGTCAATGATATTTTCTTTCTGATCTTAATTTCTGTATCCCCTGTAAATACAGTCTCTAAATGTTGGACAAACTTTCCTATGCCTTGAGGAGCATCTCTCCAATATAACACATACTTGCTTGAGTTATATTGCTGCCTAAAATATCCGGTATTCATAATCAACTCCATTATTTTTTCTGTTACAGCTTCTCTTCCTCTTTGCAAGCAATACTTATATTCTTCGGATAGCAAAGAAGAGTTGTCCACTGATTTCATAGCGCGCTGGCAATCCTCATCAATATAAATAATAATTTAAAAAAAATTAAAATGAGAAGTTTATGGGTGGATATGTTTAAAGCAAGGTTGTTGTTAGTGTTACAACAAAATTGTTATTAAAAGGTAGATAGTATATTTTAATGTGTATAATATGTGAATATGTATAGATAAATTTTAATTTTAAATAAATATTATTTATATATATAGTGAAATTGGGGTTGGTTAATTTCAAAAATATTATGGGAAAAAAGAGTTTGTTATTTTTAAGAAGATTGAAAATGAAAATGATTTGTCTATCTTATACTCATATTAGATCTAATTTTCCAAATATTATTATACTATCAACTTTCTTGAACTGTTAAATCAGTAAAATTATGGTGATTTAGGAAGGTTTCTCTCACTATTTTTTTAAACAAAGAAACAAAATGTTAAAGAATTTTATTTAATCTTTTATCTTCGTAAAGTCTAATAAACTATAAATTTTTACTTTATTTTAATTTTAATTTTATATTTTAAATAAACATTTTTATTTTAAAAGAAATAATTATATTTATAAAAAAACTCTTAAAACTCTAAAAAACTCTTAAAAGTCTTAAAAAACTAATTTGAAATAACTTTCAAATGAAGTACTTTACTTTGGAATAACTTTTGAAAACTAATTTTGGAATAACTTTTTAAATGAACAACTTTACTTTAGAATAACTTCTAAAAAGAACAAATTCTAATAAAGATAGAATATGTCGTTAAAAGTAGATAACATAATTATAATTATATATATATATATATATATGAAATGGTGTTGATGAGTATAAATAAATTTTAATTTTAAATAAATATTTTTTTATTTGTAATGTTAATTTTGTTGTAATACCTATTTTTTTAGCCTTTTAATATGTCAAAATTATAGTGAGCTTTGGACGCTTCTCTCCAAGTTCTTTGAGTATAGGAGTACAATTTTAAAACAAACTAAATAATTCCATTCTTTAGGTCCCATAGATCAAAGTTTTGATCTCAGTTAACCATCGTCATCATATAATTTAAAAAAAAAATATTTAAAATAAATAATTTATTTGGTTTAGGGTGTATATAACAAAGAAATTGTTAAAGGTGCATAATCTAATTTTGTTTATATGAAATGGTGTAGATGTATTAACCAATTTTAATTTTGAAATTTGAGTTTTAATATGTAATGTAGATTTTTAAAGTAATTGTATTGTTTTTATATGATTAATGGATTCTAAATATTTGCTATATTATTAATTTTTTTAATTTGTTAAGTCAATAAAACTATAATGATTTAGATTTTTTTTTTTTTTTTTTTAAATAAACACATAGATATAAATGATAAAAAAAAATTGTTTAATTCCTTATTTTGTTAAGATCTAATAACCATATAAATTTTAGTATAAATTACTTTTCTTTTAATTATTATAAATAAATATTTTTATTTTAAAATAAATAAATTTATTATAAAAGCATTTGAAACCCATCACCGTAAAAAAAAAAATTACTTTAAAATAACTTTTCAAATGAATAACTTTACTTTGGAAAAGAAGAAATTCTAAAAACATAGAATATTTGTTCTTAAGACTGCATAACATAATTCTCTTTTTATATATGTAGTGTTGACGTGTATACATAATTTCTAATTTTAAATAAAGAAGAAATTCTAAAAAGATAGAATATTTGTTCTTAAAAGTGCATAACATAATTCTCTTTTTATATATGAAGTAGTGTTGACGTGTATACATAATTTCTAATTTTAAATAAATAAATAAACTATTTGCAATGTGATATATACTAGCAATTGCACCACATGTTGCAAAAGAAACGCCCTAAGGTAATAGCATAGGAAAGAGTAGCCTAGAAGAAATAAGTTATTGTAGAGAAGGAGCCATTATGAAGGAATGAAAGGAATTTTTTTCTTCCATGGAAGCATGGTCGTGGAGGTTTCCAAGATATTGATGATAAGAGTTATCAACCAGAAAATTTTGTTATAGATATTGAAATAGGCAATTGTGGGTGAAAACATATATCTAAACCAACATAATATGTTCACATATATATAAAAAAATTGCTATAGATATTGAAATAGGAAATTGGGGTTGAAAATCCTTTGGTGCTTAATAATCCTTTGAAATAAGCATGAAATGACTTGTCAGAAATTGTATACTTGTATATGAATAACAATAGCCTTGGTATACAAGAAAGTGAATGTCATTTTAATATGGAGACATTTTTGGAAGGAGATATTGTTCTTTATGTTATGGTTTATTTTCGTAACTCCAAACTTGGTTTATTATTTCTCTATATACATAAGAAACAAAAAATACAAAGTAATTTCACAATTTTAAGTTATAGTTACAAATGTAGTTTCTTATTAAACTATTTTACACACATCTATTTATTCAAATTGAATATATTGTGAATATGTTTTCTCCATTGTACTCTCTACTAAGTAAAATAACTTTATTAATAAAGAATTGAATGCCAAATTGAAATATTGTTCAAGCTAGAACTACTATAATATATAGAACTGATTTTTTGATGTATAATTATTTGTTTTATATGACATTGAATTTCCATTACCTATTATCTTCAAACCACATGGGGAGGTATTGAACATGGGAGCCAACTTTAGGTAAATAAACATTCACATTGTCAACTTGGAAAAAAAAAAGTTATAATCCTAAAATTCTCTTACCTAATCATATTTTTAAATATATAATTGAGTTCGATTTATTAAAAACAAAGACAATATTAAGAACCTCCTAGAGTTATAAAAGGTAATTGACATGAAAAATAAAAAATCTCCTCATGACAACATATAAATTTTAATCTTAATTAAATCATTTAAAAACTAAAAAAGGATAATAGACAGTATCACAATTTTCTTATCAGAACTCAATGCTCCTATATGAAACAATGATGGCTTCCATCAGTTCAAGAGAAGTAAAAACAAGTTTACTGAGAAAACAACTCTAGCATTGAGAGAGATTTGGAAGCAACTGTTGAATTGGTGAACATGTCTTGCTTTATGGTGTTGGATATTGGGCATAGCTTTCTTGATCTTGTATACAAAAAATTTGCATGTAGCTTATACTACATTAACCATGAAATTGTCAACATTTAGAGCACACATGCCTTCAAATCTGTAGAGAAAATTACAATTGAGTATCACATTTTTCTGATCATATCTAAATGTTCCTATATGCAACAACTACCTTGTGCCTCATAGTTTAAATTTGTGCAGGGAGGAGGAATGTCAAGGTGCAAGATAGAATAAGAAGAGAAAGAATAATATTGTTTGGGACATGAGAATCTTGTTTGAGACTTGAGATAGATTCATTCTCTGCACATCTAGACTAAAAGCTTAATAAAAAAATCTCACCATACTTTGAATTTTTTAAATAAATATCTTAAAAATTAGAATATCAATTTAATACATTTTATTGAATTACACATTTAGCAATTTATTCATTTTAAAAAATACAAATATAAATTACTATTTTAAATAAAAATATTACAATAGATTTAACAATATTCAATTTAAAAAAATACAAATACAAATTACTATTTTAAATAAAAATAGTACAAAGAATTACATTAATTACCATGGACCTAGTGTACCTTCCTCTTTTTACTTTTTAAATACCTTTTAAAATACCTAATGTTTGTAACTTATTCTTAATCACATAGTGTCAATTTTGTAAAACTATAATCTACAAGTCTCACTTTTTATAGCTTTGGTGGAAGGATAGAGTATCTAAATTCCCTTATGCTTTAAGAAGCATCCTCAATTATTGTACCACCCACCTAGGCATCCAATCTAGACATCTTAGGTTATTCTAAATTCATCAAGAGTATAGAATTTCTAGGGTGGTGTTCTATGTTCACTAAAATTCCCATGATGTCCATCACTATGTATGGGGTTTATTGCAACCTTGGATATATATTCTGTGAGTTTTTGTGATTTTTTTCTTGTGGCTAAAACTTATTTTTGGTTGTCACCTAGTTATCATGATTCAAAACATTGTTATCATCTCATATCCTTATAGCATTAGATATATTTTGTGAGATAATTTGATGTTTTGTTTGTCACAATGATTCAAAAATCAGTTATTATACCAAACTATTGGCTTTCTCATTATCTATTTTGTTTATGAACCCTTTAAAAAAACCACAGGAACATTTGATTTTACACTCTGATCTCCCCAGCATGGGTGGGGGTTTCAAAAATTGGAGAGTAAATTGAGCGGTTATTGTTAGAAATTGTTGTATAAGATGGGAAATTTGAATGGTTTGTAGAGAATATGGAAGTCATAACATATGTCTATTTTGAATTTTTAGTGTCTCTGGCCACCATGCACTTATTAGGATCCATTTCAACTGAGAACGTGAATAGATCATTGTGTGAATGATAACTTGTGACATCCTTGGCCATTTTCCTTGATTTTGGATCAGGTCACGAACTAATACTTTGTGCAATCTCTAGCCATTTTCTTTGATTGTGGACTACGTTATAAACTAGAATACACTCTCTCTTCAGAAGACTCTACAATATATATTGGATGAAGGTAAAGTTTATGATAAAACTTGTAAAAGAACCCCTTAGGGTTATGTCAACTTACTCTATTGTTAATCACATAGGGCCAATTTTGTAAAACTATAATCTACATTAAGGACTGAGTGGGTTTTTTCTTTTGTAAGTTTTGTTAGAATTGAAAAATTAAAAAAATTATCAAAGCTAAAATTATGTAGTGAAAAAATTTGTTTAAAATTTCAGAATAAAAAGTTGAGTAAGTTTGACATCATATAATATGAAATTTGTTTATTTAGTGTTATTTAAGAAATGAGAATTATGAATATTCATCATTATTTCTCAAGATAAATCATGTCCTGTGAAATAATTTAATAAAGTGTATTCCATGTGAATACCATGGGTTGTTTTATAATTTATTATTATTTTATTTTATTATTTTTGTTTTTTATTGTATTTTAATCTAGTTAAAATGTTCATTACATTATGTCAATCTTTTTTATTTAATTTACTTTTATTTTTATTTTTGTGTAATTTGATATAGTCAAAATGTTAAACATGGCATTACAACATTTCTATTATACACCTAAAATCAATATAAATTATTAAAAAAGAAACTAACATTATAAAAAAATAACTGTTGAATTGGTGAACATGTCTTGCTTTATGGTGTTGGATATTGGGCATAGCTTTCTTGATCTTTTATACAAGAAATTTGCATGTAGCTTATACTACATTAACCATGAAATTGTCAACATTTAGAGCACACATGCCTTCAAATTTGTAGAGAAAATTACAATAGAGTATCATATTTTTCTGATCGTATCTAAATGTTCCTATATGCAACAACTACCTTGTGCCTAATAGTTTAAATTTGTGCAGGGAGGAGGAATGTGAAGGTGCAAGCTAGAATAAGAAGAGAAATAATAATATTGTTTGGGACATGAGAATCTTGTTTGAGAATTGAGATAGATTCATTCTCTGCACATCTAGACTAAAAGCTTAATAAAAAAATCTCACCATACTTTGAATTTTTTAAATAAATATCTTAAAAATTAGAATATCAATTTAATACATTTTACTGAATTACACATTTAGCAATATTCATTTTAAAAAATACAAATATAAATTACTATTTTAAATAAAAATATTACAACAGATTTAACAATATTCATTTAAAAAAAATAAAAATACAAATTACTATTTTAAATAAAAATAGTACAAAGAATTACATTAATTACCATGGACCTAGTGTACCTTCCTCTTTTTACTTTTTAAATACCTTTTAAAATACTAATGTTTGTAACTTATTCTTAATCACATAGTGTCAATTTTGTAAAACTATAATCTACAAGTCTCACTTTTTATAGCTTTGGTGGAAGGATAGAGTATCTAAATTCCCTTACCCTTTAAGAAGCATCCTCAATTACTGTACCACCCACCTAGGCATCCAATCTAGACATATTAGGTTATTCTAAATTGATCAAGGGTATAGAATTTCTAGGGTGGTGTTCTATGTTCACTAAAATTCCCATGACGTCCATCACTATGTATGGGGTTCATTGCAACCTTGGATATATTCTGTGAGTTTTTGTGATTTTTTTTCTTGTGGCTAAAACTTATTTTTGGTTGTCACCTAGTTATCATGATTCAAAACATTGTTATCATCTCATATCCTTATAACATTAGATATATTTTGTGAGATAATTTGATGTTTTGTTTGTCACAATGATTCAAAAATCAGTTATTATACCAAACTATTGACTTTCTCATTATCTATTTTGTTTATGAACCCTTTAAAAAAACCACAGGAACATTTGATTTTACACTTTGATCTCCCCAGCATGGGTGGGGGTTTCAAAAATTGGAGAGTAGATTGAGTGGTTATTGTTAGAAATTGTTGTATAAGATGGGAAATTTGAATGGTTTGTAGAGAATATGGAAGTCATAACATATGTCTATTTAGAATTTTTAGTGTCTATGGCCACCATGCATCTATTAGGATCCATTTCAACTGAGAACGTGAATAGATCACTATGTGAACGATAACTTGTGACATCCTTGGCCATTTTCTTTGATTTCGGATCAGGTCACGAAATAATACGTTGTGAAATCCCTAGCCATTTTCTTTGATTGTGGACTAGGTTATAAACTAGAATATACTCTCTCTTCAAAAGACTCTACAATATATATTGGATGAAGGTAAAGGTTATGATAAAACTTGTAAAAGAACCCCTTAGGGTTATGTCAACTTACTCTATTGTTAATCACATAGCGCCAATTTTGTAAAACTATAATCTACATTAAGGACTGAGTGGGTTTTTTTCTTTTGTAAGTTTTGTTAAAAAAAAATAAAATAAAAAATTATCAAAGCTAAAATTATGTTGTGAAAAACTTTGTTTAAAATTTCAGAATAAAAAGTTGAGTAAGTTTGACATCATATAATATGAAATTTGTTTATTTAATGTTATTTAAGAAATGAGAATTATGAACATTCATCATTATTTCTCAAGATAGATCATGTCCTGTGAAATAATTTAATAAAATGTATTCCACATGAATACCATGGGTCAATACCATGGGTTGTTTTATAGTTTATTATTATTTTGTTTTATTATTTTTGTTTTTTATTGTATTTTAATCTAGTTAAAATGTTCATTACATTATGTCAATCTTTTCATTTAATTTACTTTTATTTTTATTTTTGTGTAATTTGATATAGTCAAAATGTTAAACATGGCATTACAACATTTCTATTATACACCTAAAATCAATATAACTTATTAAAAAAGAAACTAACATTATAAAAAAATAACTGTTGAATTGGTGAACATGTCTTGCTTTATGGTGTTGGATATTGGGCATAGCTTTCTTGATCTTGTATACAAGAATAAACATTATAAAAAAAACATTCACAGCTAGAGAAGTTGTTTTCAAATAAGGTCAATACCATGGGTTGTTTTTATAGTTTATTATTATTTTATTTTATTATTTTTGTTTTTTATTGTATTTTGACTTAGCTAAAATGTTCATTACATTATGTCAATATTTTTATTTAATTTACTTTTATTTTTATTTTTGTGTAATTTGACATAGTCAAAATGTTAGACATGACATTACAACATTTCTATTATACACCTAAAATCAATCTAACTTAAAAACAGAAAAAAAAAAAAAAACTAACACTATAAAAAAAATATAAAACTATTTACTTGTGGATCTAATGGCCTAAAACATTTCAATCGTCTAACATTTGATCCAATGGCTCAAACATGGACACATTGGCAGCTAGGGAAGTTGTTTTCAAATAAGAACGCCTTACGGGGTAATAAATATATATAGAAAAGTTATTAAAGGTATATTACATAATTTTGTTTATATGAATGGTGTGATATATTAACTAATTTTATTTTTGTAATTCAATTTTTAATATGTAACCTAGATTTTTAAAGTAATTACAAATTGTTTTTATATGGTTAATGGTTTTTGGAGATATGTTTATTGTATATTTATTTGAAGGATTAATTCTTATTTATTATGGAGAAAATTGAATTTGTAATCTCTTAATAATAAGATGTTTTAATAATGAAGATTGGTTAATTAAATTAATCTACAAGGTTGTGTAATTCTAAAACTTTTATTTGTAATATATTTTTAATTAGTATATTTTAAATTAGAAATAAATTATATTTTTTTAAGTAAAAATGATTTTTGAAACTTTAAAAATATAGTTGACTAAAACCATGGAGAGCACACTAAATTAAGGGCTTCATTAGGCCTGAATCACGACTGAATAACAAAGTGTCTAGCCCAGCGAACATGGCATCGTCATCCCCTCCGTGTGAGTGATCGTTGACAGTTACACAACTTGAATTTTGTATCCCTTCCAATGAGTGGCCCCTCGCTTGGGCGGGGGGGCGACATCCTTCCACGACGTGGTGAATAAAACCTCCCTTTTCCAATCTAGAAATGCGGCACCTGGGGCTTCTGCCTCCACAACTGCAGACACTGCTGTCATGGGAGCCCAATGGTAGGCTAGAGGTTGTAATTGATGCCTACCAAAAGCGGAAAAAACCCCAAATTTGTGATACCCAATAATAGGTTGAAGAAATCACACCAGTATATGAAAGATTATGGCCTAATCTATAAATTCATGGGGATTTGGCCTTGAGAACAAGATATCCTACAATGGATGGACAACATAGAGCTGAGGGTTTCTTCAACATGATATTTTCAGATCTCGAAGATAGGAAACATATCTTCGAAAATGAGCCTTATTCATGAATAGTGCCAGAATTTCCTCTGTTATTGGGAAGAATGATATAGCCCCGATAAGGAAGAGTTTTAGGCTGCTCCCATATGGGTACATTTATTCTCGCTACCTGATGACTTCTGCGAACATGATATTTTGGAAGGGATTGGAAACGCGATTGGCCAATTTGTGAAAGTCTCGGAGATCACCAAACGACGCTGACATGCAGCATATGCACGCATTTGTGTCCATATGAACATATTCCAACCACTACTAGAATCGATATATCTGGTGTACCATGGCTCCATTTGGACACAACCCTTAGATGAAGAGCATATACCCTTTAAATTTTGTAGATTTCATGAGTACAAGCATATGTTTCATGACTGCCCCCTCACTATAGCAGAAGAAGCTCTCCATGCTAATCAACAGTAAGACAAGGGAGGGTTCCAACCGGTTAGAGGAAGGAGGAATAGATCATCCAAGCTGCAAGCTGACCCTCCTTATTTTCGTTCACATGTAGCAACTCCGCCAGCACAAACTTCAGCACCCAACCCATTCATAGCCCTTGATAATCTTGAGACGAATGTAGATCTTCCCACTAAGACCATAAAAAATTCTTAGTGTCCCTTACAGGTGATGGAGGTTGATCGTCAAGCCATCATCCAACTAGACAAGACTACATCAAAGAGAAAATCCCTAGAAACAACGAAATATGGTCAAAGATTGAAGGAGGTTATCAATCAAACTTGTAAAGTATTGGAAACAGAGGAGAAAAAGAACAAGATAGGCCCCAAAGGAAAAAAAAATTTGGGCATCTTCCGCATCTGGCTCAATGGGGATATCAAAAACATTCCAGTTAAGCAATTGACAACCTTTGGTAACATCTTCAATCAATGGCGCACCGGATTAGGGAAGCTAGAGGGTGATCTCAAATCCTCTGAATCTAGTAGAGAAGGGAACCTATTGGCCCTAACCCTTTCCGAAGCTTCTATTCCAGAGAAAGGTAAGAAGGGTCAAAAAAAGACAAAGGAGGTGATCTGAGAAGTAGGGGAGCTATTACTCAATTCAAGACAAATGGGGAAACTTACGAATTATTTCCCTAGATTCATCTAACCTTCTCAATGAATATCGTCTCCTGGAATATTAGGGGCTGCAATAGCAAAGGTAAGCTCCTATCTCTAAAATAAAAAATCAATAAAGTAAAAACGGATATTGTAATGTTGCAAGAAACCAAAATGACCACAGATAAGATCAGATTACAAGAAATCAAATACAATTGGAAGACCAGTGAATTCATGATGATCAATGCAATTGGGATGGTAGGGGGAATTGCGGTGCTATGGAACCCTCGACAGGTAATATTCAAAGATTGGATTGGAACTTATTTCTCGCTCACTGGATCTTGTCGGCATATTGGGTTTTATGCCTAGATCAATGTAATGACAGTTTATAGTCCCTCTACCCCTCAAGACAAGGAAAGATTCATCCGAAATCTACATGCTCTGTGCCCACTCATTCCTTCCTTCCTCTGGATCATAGGAGGGGATTTCAACTTTATTCAGAATCTAGATGAGAAAAGGGGACGGGTTCATCAACTAGACTCTAGCGCTGATGCCTTTAATGAATTGATAGAAGATCTCTAGTACTTAGTACATGTGCAAACAAAGGCCAACATTCATACGTGGAATAATCAAAGAGGAGTTCCTCACCAAGTTGCATGCCTCCTCGATCGGTTCATTTTGTCAAAATATTTTATATTATTAGATCCCCTTATCAAAGCATTTATTTTGTGGGCACTGCAATTGGACCATTGGTCAATCTGCCTAAATATTATGGCCTTCTCTCCTCTGAAAAACATGTAATTTCGCTTTGAGAGGTTTTGGTTAAGGCATGAGGGGTTCATTGAGAAGGTGGAATATTGGTGGCACACCATCAAGACTCCCCCAAGTACACACATGCAAACATTCCACAAAAATATCTAGACTATGAAGCACAAAATCAAGGCTTGGAATCGTGAGGAATTCAGGGATATTTTATCTGAGAAGCGAAAACTTGAGAAGGAAATGGAGCATATCCAAATGAAAATTGTCTGTGAGGGGCAATCTAAGGACTTAGCAATGAAGGAAGGACGCCTTCTAGGACAGCTCGAGGAAAGGTGGCTCCAGGAAGAGACCTTATGACAACAAAAATCTCGCATCCAATGGCTACGAGAGGGAGAGCGAAACTCAAAATTCTTCCACCGCTCTATGATAAGCCACTACCAATACAACTGAATCTCTGCTATCTCCTACACAGAGGGAGTTAACCTAGAATCTCACCAAGATATGGAGAGAACCCTCACTTTGTAGCTAGACCAAAACTTGCAGGCGTTAGTCTCTGCTACAATCACCAGAGTTAGGATCCACGAGAGGTGTTTAGTCCATTTTGCAAAACACACTTGGAGCGTTGAACCCAATGCCCAACAATCTCTCCCCCAACGTGAGCTGGGTGAGTTTTGAACTCGAGACCTGTCGCTCTGATACCACTTGTTGGAATCACAATTGCTGTTAGACCAAACCCACAGGCATTAGTCTTTGCTACAATCGCCAGAGTTAGGATCCACGAGAGGTGTTTAGTCCTTGTCCCGAAACACACGGGGAGCGTTGAAACCAATGTCCAACACACTTCATATTTTTCTTCTCTCTAATCTGAAGAAAACATCAACATGAATGAAGATATAGAGTGCATAATTCAGCACATTCCCCGAACAGTAATAGAGGATCGGAATGAAGCCCTCATGAGATGAGTATCTTTCAAAGAAGTGGAAATGGTAGTGAAAGTACTGCCTTCCAACAAAGCCCCTGGTCTTGATGAATACACCATAGAGTTCTTCAAAGCCTATTGGTCCTTTATGAGCCCAAAAATAGTAGATCTTGTGGAGGAAACTCACCAAAGACATCAAATATGGTCGGGTATCAATGCCAGCTTATTTACCTTAATCCCTAATACTAAAGAGGCATATTCTTCGAATAAGTTTCGATTGATAGATCTTTCCAATGTGATTTATAAAATTCTTGCCACGGTCTTAGTCAAATGTCTGAAGCCTATCCTCAATCACATAATCAATCCTGAGCAGTCGGGGTTTGTCGAGGGAAGACAAATCTTGGAAGGCATCACTCTGCACATGAAGTGATCCATTCTCTCACAAGTCATAAAAAACGAAGAATTTTGCTTAAACTTGACCTCTCAAATGCCTATGATCGGCTTAGTTGGTCATATCTCATATCAGTGATGCAAGCATTCATATTTGCCGAATATTGGCTGCGTTGGATCTACTCCACTATTTATAATTCATTTTTCTCCATTTTGGTTAATCGACCCCCTTCCCCCACCTTCCATCCTCATGTGGACTCAGGAAAGGTGATCCTCTTTTGCCCTTTCTTTTCATCATTGCAGCTGAGGGATTGTGTCGTGATATTACAACATCCAAACGCTAGAATGAATTAAAAGGAATTCAGCTCCAAGGAACTAACATCTCAATGACCCACCAACAATTTGTGGATGAAAATTTTCTATATGGGGAAGAGACGGTTCATGAAGCCTTGGCCTATGATGGCATCCTTGCTGAATTCCAAGCTGCTTCAGGTATGCTCCTAAA
The DNA here is from genome assembly GCA_034641835.2 of Pinus albicaulis. Classification (NCBI taxonomy): domain Eukaryota; kingdom Viridiplantae; phylum Streptophyta; class Pinopsida; order Pinales; family Pinaceae; genus Pinus; species Pinus albicaulis. Next base: position 649,566,746 of record CM076573.1, on the reverse strand, counting down.
TAAGGAAACATCTTTTTTTTTTAGTACTTTGCACCCTATCCAGGTGTTTCTAGGTCGCATCCTTGGATTCCCAATTGATGCTCTCCCATCCAAGTACCTCATTGTCCCTCTATTGGCAAACCCTTTTCGAATCAGCCACTAGAAAGAGTTATGTGCAAAACTAATGAAAAAATTTCCATCTGGACTTTCATAATTTTAAATCTGGAAGGGCACAACACCCTTCTGAAGTTGGTACTGCAAGCTATCCCCATTTATCAACTCTCTGTTCTCCCATCCCCCTAAGGCATCTATCAAGATTTGGTCTCTATATTCAGGAAATTCTTGTGGAAAGGTCCCTGATTAGGACAAAAATGGCCCCTCATCGACTGGGAGAAATTATGTCTTCGTAAGGATCGAGGGAGCCTCGATTTATGAGATATTAGTGCTCTAAACGCGGAAATGGGGGCTAAGTTATGGTGGCGATGGCTTCAAAGCGGCACAGAGCAATGGAAAAAAATATGGACCTAGAAGTATGGCCAAAGAAGAATGCAGAGCATGTTTCTCAAAGATAATTTCTCCCCTCATTGCTCAGCCATTTGGAATCTCGCCAATCAGAATAGCTACCTCATTAGAGACCACTTCTTCTAGGATAATAACAATGGTAAAACCTCCCTTCTCTGGGGGGAATCATGGAAATAGTTTCAACGTTTATCTTAGGACCCCTTAATGCAGACCCTTCTACCCCTTCTTCACCCTCACTCAGAAGGTCATGTAGTGGATTATTGGGTTGAGTCCTAGGATTGTCATGCATGGCATAAATGGAAATCTACGGCTGACTGGAATCTTCAGATTCTCCAAGATGATTGGCAGAACCTGATGCAACAACTAAACCAGAGATGTATCCCCTTCACCCTAGATAACGAAAAACTTCGATGGGGCTACTCTCCTAAAGGTTCCTTCTCCCTCAAGGATGCCTACCTTCTAAAATCGCAGGCTCTCAACATTCCAAAATGGAAAATCTGGAGCAGAGTTTGGGGAGGAAAAGTTTGGCCTAAAGTAGCTCATTTTCCGTGGTTGTTAAGACATAAACGGATCCTCACCTGGAATCGCATGTTGAAGTATGGATTCTCAGGCCCATCTCGATGCCCTTTATGCAGAGTACATGAGGAAACTATGGAGAACCTCCTCTTTGTCTGTCCATTTTCAAAGGAAGTGTGGAACTATACTGCTAACATTTTTGGATACGTTGACTATCATCAGGGAGATCTTCTCACGATGATTGAGTATTGGTCTACCAATTGCTTCAAAAATCCCATAGTTAATCGTTCCTGGAACCTACTTCCTGGTTTCACCCTTTGGAACATCTGGAAGGAACGGAATAGAGTTATATTTCTTGATCAATCCCCCTCCAGTGTATCCACCTGGAGTATTGTGAAAGAAAACACTAGAGAAACAATTATATCGGAGAGGTGGGATCTGAATGACTAGAAAGTTAATCCGACAGAGACAACAGCCCTGACAACTCTCAATTTTACCCAATGATTGGACATCCCTCCACCACCTACTATAAAATATCCTCTTGTATCTTCCCCATCTGCATTTCACCGACCCCCTGAGGGGTTCATCCAACTCAATTTCAACGACGCATCAAAAGGGAACCTGAGCCCTTTTGGGTATGACGGGATTCTGAGAACCTCATATGGTAATCTTGCAAAATCCACATTGGCTTTTTAGTTTTCACAACTAATAATGTAGCATAATTATTAACTCTGGAAAAGGGCCTTTCCCTCGCTCACTCTATGGAGAGTCACAAAATACATGTTGTTGGAGATATGAAAATAATCGCCCATATGGCTCAGAAGCTCATCAATGGTTCCCCTCCCCCAGAATCGCAAAAAGCTGGTGTTTAGAGGCTCAGTTGGATCATATAAGACTCACCTTGGAGAGTTTTGAATACATTTCCATTGGTCATGTTCTCTGAGTAGGAAATAGAGTTGCGGATTGGCTAGATAATAGGGGAGCAACACATCAACACCAATTTTTTGCCTCTCCTTGGCACGAAGTGTTGGGTGCTGCTGACCTCGGCCTGGGAAAAATCAAAATGCTACAAGGACTTATAGACCAAGATGATCCCGTCCTTGATGGGGGTGATTTGACAGCAAACCAAGTGGCAGAGGATCGGTCCTCGGGACTGTCGGTGTCTCCATGGGGATAATAAATCTACTTATGGCTATACAAAACTGCAGTTACTGTGGATCATGTGAGGTATTTCTCGAGGTTAATATAGCGAGGTGGCTGTGGAGGAAATTCAATAAGGCAAATTAGGAAATGTAAGTGGGTAGGTAGGGCAACTAGTTGTCTTTTCATGTTGACTCCCCAGGGTTGCGGCCTTGGTTGTGAGGCATTGTGTGTTCTTTCATCTCTCTGGTGTGGCTGAGGGTGATTTCTTTGCTTTGTCCCTGGGACCCGAGGTCTCTCTGGGCATTCGATCTAAGTTTTCTCCACGCTCTGGTTCTTTGGTGGCTCGAGGACTTGGAAGAAAGGGTGACGGGCCTCATTTTCTTAATCTGGGAAGAGGAGGAGAAACAACTGGGTTTCTTGGTCTAGAAGCTCTTAGTATCTATGGCTCCTCTAGAGGAATTTGGAATGTATGAGTCGAGCCTTGAGAGGATGATTTTAGTCATCACTTGGGGAAGAAGGGTGTTGGGGACTCTGCAGGGTAGCTTGTGTGCGCCTTGAGGTTGACTTATGTTAGTAGGGATCTCGGTGGAAGGGGTGAAGCTAGGCTGCAATGTTTCTTAGTTGTGGGGGAAAATCAAATTCGCAAGCTGGTGGGTGGTGAGAGGGAATTGGTGAGAGAGAATTGGCGTGGAGGCCCGCTAGTTTCACCTCTTGGTCTACCTCCTCATATTCCTTTCGGATAGTGCTTAAAAAGTGGTCGGTGCAGTTGGAGCAGAGCTTGTTTGGAGCCGTGAAGTGGCAAGCAGACCATGAGGTGACCTAAGAAGCGTGTTGCAAAAGGGAGGCATTAGGGGAATTTTGAGGTCTAAAATGGGCCTCCTAAGGAAAATGTACAATCAAAATTCACTTTATGAGAACCAATCACATTTTAGGGGATGACATCATCCCTAATGGTTGAGGTGGCATTGTTTGAGTTAAATGTACTTACTTTTCACATTCTCAATGGTGGATAAAAACTCATGGCTAAGCATGATAGTGCTCTAAGTAATTTTAAAGTCAAAGTAAAGTACTCATAATAAATGTCATTTCACACTTTTTGAATAAAAGTACTTTATTGTCATTTCATATTTCTTGAAAGAAACAATGCATATCCCTATACATTTATTATATTATATTTATATAGTATATTAATTACATGTTATTATACAATTTAAATAATATATATTTTAATTAATAACATATAATATAATTAAGAATTTATAAATTTATATTTATATTTTATTTTAAGTTATTTAAGTACAAAGGACAAGTACGTTGTTAGTTGTTCGATGACTATTGTTTTCTTTGAGAAAAATGAATTGCGTTGTGAATCAGCGTCAAATAAAAATCTTTATTAATTTTATTTTGGTACAACTTTTTAATTGAATTTAACTATGGTTACATGGATTGTGGTGCAAAAAGTGAATTGCAAATTCATAAATAGTATTTTATTGGTTTAGCTATTATTTTATTATTTCCTTAGGAGGCCCATTTTAGACCTCAAAATTCCCCTAATGAAGGTCTTGGATCTTGGGCAGCAGTGTGTACAACTCAGTTCAGTTGGAGGGAGGCATGTAGTCAGGTGATTCACCCTTCTAGGTAGCGTCTCTTCGTTACAGGTATCGTTAGATGTTTTTATAAGGAATTTTTCTTCGGGGGAACATCACACCTATTTCTAGTTAATTGTTATTTCCTCTCAATGCCTCGGCAAAGACGACGGGCCAGACGTGGTGGGGGGAAGAAAAAACAGATGTGGCGACATGAGCTCGACTATAGTGCCTCATTGTCCAACTCAGAAAATCGAGAGACTGAGGAAACTGAGGTGGTCTCCCTAGTCCAGTATCAAGGTCAAGTTGAAGCTCCAACTTCCCTTCGCCCCATTGTTGGTCAATTACGTCAACTACAGCTCAACATGGACATCCTTCGTGACCACATGCATGAAGACCGAAATGAGACCATGGCATACTTTTAGGACATCGAGTTCAGTCAGAGCGATATTTTAGAGCAGCGGGAGAGCGTGAGACGTCAACACCGCCATATGATTGACCACCTTCGTAGTTTGGAAGCAATGGTGGAGCACATTGATTTTCATCTTCATGGACACTGTGGCCTCTTTGCTGCTCCTCCTATGTTGCCTCCTCACTGACCCCCTTGATATGCAATTGATAGTTTTGGTTTCCTTTTTGTTTGTCGAATATGGTTATATATGTACTTCGGAAATGATAGTTGTCACAAGCTCATTTTGGCTAGTTCCAATCTCACTTTCAAAAAATCTAGTTGAAATGAGAGAGATGAGACTAATAAAATGAATGATATAGATTGTATTTTCATGAAAATATAGTACAAATTATTTTATCGACAAAAAAAATATTTTTAAAATTTAATAAATATTTGTATTAAAAATTATAATTTTATTTTATTAATATAATTTGAAATTAATTAATTAATTTAGTTAAAATGAAATATTTCAAATTATATTTCTTTAAATATAACTCTAAAAATAAAATAAAATGCTTTATAAAAATTCAAATATGTATTAACGGACAATATCTAAACGTGATTACGGTTTCAAAACGAACATACGTTAACCTTTAAAGGTGTGGGAAAGTGCGCTGAGAATAACCTAGAGAAAGTGGGTCTCGCGACAACCTTCAAAATAAAGGGTTTCATATTTTTGTTTTTTTTAAGTTTGGGTTGGTTGGGATGGAATGAATGAATGAATGATATTTTAATTTCTTGAGATTAAAAATTGTCTATGACATTACTAGTGTTCTTGTTTTTTGTCTTCTGTAATTTAATCTTTTTCTTACTCAAATTAATGATGAGCTGACCCAATCTTCTAACAATTCTCCCACTGAAAAGACAATGCCATAAAATTGATGCTAACCTGTTGCCTAATATCTCTAAAAATATCACATTCCAAAATAAAATAACACCATTGATAGAACATTAATGGTATGAGATAAAAAATAAAATAAAATCCATATTCCATTCAAGATAAAATCAAATATTGATGAGAAATCTTTTTATTGGAAAAATAAAATATTTTTTCTCTTTTTAAATTATGGAAAATTAAATAACACCATTGATGGAGCATTGATGGTGTTATGTAAAAAAAAATTCCATATTCCATTCAAGATAAAATCAAATATTGATGAGAAATCTTTTTATTGGAAAAATAAAATATTTTTTCTCTTTTTAACTAGGGGCTTTAAGTTTTAGAAATATCTACGTCTTCAAAATTTTAGTTTGAATTATACTAGCCATTAACATAGTTAGATTTTTCTCTACAAATCTATTCTATACTTATAAGTAAAAAATTACTTATCCTTGTAAAAAAAACATAATTATAATAAAAAAATCTGCATATCAAATAATTTAAAAAAATACTAAATATCAATAAATAACAAAAATATTTTTTAAAAATTGATTAAAATATAAGTCGTAAAAATTAAGATTTTATATAACTATCTAATAAAATGAATTTATTCTTATCAAGTATTATTAATGTTTTCAAATGATATTTAAAATTAAAATTGTTTTTTTTCAATTAAATCCAATATAGTAAAAGTGTTATCTCCCCATACCCTTTCCAATGAATTAAAATGGAAAAATTATTTATATTCAAAGTACAATATCATATTAATATTGAGATCGCCTTAAAAGAGATAGAAGCTTAACCTTTTTAGATTCCTGTATTATTTTCATGAACAACGCATTGTAATAATTATGTTATTCGTTTTATTTTTATTTTTAATTATAATTGAGTATTTTTGTGTTATCGATATAAATTTATTTTAAGTATTGAATTAGTATGAATTGAGAGTCAAATTTTTTCACGAATAAATTTATTTTTGCAGTGTAAAATATAATATATAAAAATTTCACGAATAAATTTATTTTTAAAGTGTAAAATATAATATATAAATTTTTATTAGTTAAATTGTATTTATATATATATAGAGTTGATATTAAAATATTTTAGATAGTGTGTATATTGAGACATTTTATTAAAGAAATTTTAAAAAGTTTTTTTATTATTAACATATTTTTAAGTATATGTCGATATTAATTAGTATTAAAATATTTTATTGATAATTCACATTGAATACTCTATTGTATACAACATTAACATATTGTATTTTAACATTTTTTTTCCTAAATATATATGCAGTTGACATCTACATAAATTAGTTAATATAGATCTTCAAATAATTTATTTGAAAAGTATAAGGTTCAAACATTTTACTCATTTTTTTTTTACTTCCTATTACTTTACATCATATTCATTTTTTTTTAAATTATAGACAATGCTATTTTTCTATTTGGGCCATAATTTATTTTTATTTTAAAGGGGCACTTATCAACTCCAGGTACGGAAAAACTTACACATCCCCCTCATACTGGGTTGTAGAATGAGCCTCTCATCTCAAAGAGACCCTAAATATGAGGCCTAAGAAGTTACATAATAGAATTATTTAGTGAGATTTTTCTAGATGGATGTTTTTTTACTTGGAATTCTAATCTCTATTTTCTACATACATCATATTTAAAACCTTAAAATTTGTTAATCTCATTGTAATGTTTGTATATATGCCAAAAACAATCAAATAGGAAACAAAATTTGCATTTCATGAAACATGTAGAGATTAATTATATAATAGTTGATATTTGAAGTTGATTCAAACTTCATATCACCCTGTGATTAATCTTCAATTGTTTATGGAGTTTATCCAAAGGGAAAAGCCATGCTTTAACTTTAAACATCACTTTGTAGGAGCATATATGATAGGGAAAGCAGCCTTCCAAAGTGAGGGATGTTTCTTGAAGTGTTGGTACGGGAAATTGATTTTCAACTGGAGAATTTATCTTTTGATTTATTATAATCATTTGGTAACAATGAGAGGGTGAACTAAAATTAATGTCCATAGTTAACTCAACCTTGTGAATAAGAGTTTTGAGTTTCAACATGGAAATCTTGAGCACTACTCCTCCAACAATCGTAAAAAAGATAACCATTAGGACAATAAGCATCAACCAAACTTTGGAGTCAACCATTTCACTTCTATAACCGTGGAGATTTGATGAGGGGAAAGAGAATCTGGCCATTATGGAGAACAAAAGAAGAGCTTCTAAGGAGTGTAGTGAGATGAGAAAGGAATCCATAGAACCAAGTTCCAGACCACCAAGAAAAGAAATAAAGGATTCGCAGAGGGCTAGAAACCAGAGCACTAAGAAATAGAGTAGTAAGATGAAATTAACATACAAGGAACCTCTATTATGAACACTACAAAGGAGGTGTAGTGTTAGGGTATTAGAGCATGGGTGGAGGAAATCCCAAAGAGGAGCTTTATAAGCATACCTTGTTGAAGTGTGTTTCTTGCAAACTTCGACAATCACATACATTCACCAATGGTATCAAAACCTTCCATTATTTAAAAAATCATGGTGGGGGGAGTTCTATCTTGTGGAGTACCAATTCACTTTTGGTGTTCATTCCTCTAGTTCACCTAGATCTAAGATTGACATGGTGTTTAGAGATAATTATCCATCATGAGTAGGTGAGTGGAATTATACACACAACAATCACCCTTAACCCTATTTCGTGTTGTATTCCTAGGCTTCATACTTAAGGATCTTTGAGAAGTCTCATACAAAATATGTTTCATGGTTGCTTGGTGTTGAGAAATGAATCGCCAAGGGGGGGCTTCCTTGTATTACTCATTAGTATCAACAAAGTTGGGCCCTGTGTGATTCGTGTTTTGCATTAGGGAAGAGGGGCCCTTTGGGTCTACCCTTGGAAAACTAATTCTCCTTTAGGGAGAGTAGCTCCAAGATTGGGTAAACCATTAACTACCAAATTGTTCCCTCTAAAGACATGGATTTAATTATCTTTGGGTATGCGATAGAGCATGTTGAATACCCTTTTGATAATCTAAGAAAATTTGAGATCGTTAGGAAGAGATCCATTTAGAATCCTGGATAAAATGATAAGTGAATCCCTAATCACAATGATATATTGGATGTTTAATTTCACTACTTATTTTATCCCTTGATAGAGAGCGTATGCTTGAACGAAATTGTTGGTTGCTTCTCCCAAGCCCTAGGAAAATTTGAATACCATATTTTTCTCATGGTTAATAATCACCCCATTCCTCCGCTCTTGCCACCCCTGGGTTTCCTTTTGTTGCTCCATAAAAAATGAGGATAAATCGCTTATGTTGAGATATCCATTTCTTGAATTCCTCTCATGTATATATGATTTGCCAAGTCCTTTTAAGATTATGGAATCCTAAAGGAATGGTTGGGATGTTAAAGGTATTAACCCATGCTACTTCTTGGGAATCCAAATTTGTGTCTTCGTCTTTTATTTCTTTGGCCCAGTAAATTTCCCCTATTAATCCAATCACCTTTGTACTGAATTTGCTACTATTTTCCTCTTCATTGGTGAATATGATTTTGTTCTAGGCTAGCCAAAGCTTCCAACATACTATTTTTATAGTGGTTTCTCATATTCTTTTCATTTTCTTCTTCCATCCGAAGGATCCCATATAGTGTTTTTCCCATCTCCCAACCAAATCTGGAATATTATGGGGTGAGTTGATTATGTTCTGAGAGAGTGGAAGAGAAAGTGCTAGGCTTCCAAAGAGAGCAAACATTCAAGGAAAAGATGGTCTACAGTCTCCTAATTCTTTTTGCATAGAAAACACCATGAAGGACCTTCTATCACTCACTTTGAAATATTTTGTGTAGCCAATATTTTTTTATGAGTTGAGATCTAGTAGAAAGCATTGATCTTGGCGAGGCAATCAAGATTCCAACTATTCCTCCATAATCTTGAAGATGAAAATGCTTGTCCAAGATTGATGAGGTAGGCATACCCCATTTTTACTGAGTAGGGAGTCTAACCCCAACTGCGCAAGCATACCTCTTCGATTAACACAAGCGCAACCTACTAGGATCAATTCCAAATATCTTCTTTCCCAATTCAACCTATCTAGAACACGACCCCAATTCCAAGACTCTTAAGTGTCATTTTCCTACCAAGCCATGACATCCTTGACGGTGGATTTGTTGTTAGAAGAGAGCCAAGCTAAGAGGGGGAAAATGGCGAGGATTAGTTCCAGAGGGGGACCCCCATGATAATATCATGTCAAAGGCTTAAATTTGATTTCTATTTCCTAATATCTAGGTTAATTTGGATTAGATAAATTAGATAGATGCTTCTATGATTTTCCATATCTATAAATTTCCTCTATTTGAGAGTGGCTAAAAAATGCTACTATGTCTTTCTCCATAAAAATATTTTCTAAGAAACAACTTTGTCCACCCATCTTCATTTCCAGTTATTAAATGTTGGACCAGTTTAGCTCTCATTAAAAATTTCATAAGGGTGGGATATCTGATTCCCAATCCTCCCATATTTTTAGGAAGGCAGACTGTCTTCTAGTATATAAGGGATATTTCTTAGAATTTATTTTTTCCCTTACCAGAAAAATTCTCTAAGTTCCCGAGTGTAAGGCCTACACTTCATGAGGCGCGTTCAACACAATGGGCGTGCATACCGGATGTTTGGAAAGTGTTCGGGCACCTTGTGACGTTACGGGCGTATCGTCGCACCGTAACCACGGAAGTGCAGACGTGTAGTGATGGGCGAGCGCAGGCGTGCGACACTACGGGCGCGTCACACATAGTCGACGTATTGAGTTGGAGAAGCCGACACACCAAGGCGTTGGGGGGCTGATGTTACACGAGCCGAACACAAAAGGAAAATGAAGGGCATCGAGTCGGCTCAGGTTCACCGAGTGACCCACGACACCCACACTACGTGTATTTATACGGTGTGTGGATGAGTTATTCAAATCATCCATTCAATGATCATAAGTGCGAAGGCATTTGGCAAAGACGTTGGAGCAGCACCACGAGTTTCCAACAACTCATTGGTGAAAGACTTGGTGGTTGAACGCAAAGCAAAGGCACAGGTCGAGTCGGGTTGTGAACGTGCAGGACGTGCGGAACAATTCTGTAGGGCGTCCACACCGCAAGACGGGTTGATTCGGGTAGCACGCGGGTTAGGTCGAGCGACAAACATGCAGGGCGTGCAGAATTTCTCTGCATGGCATCTGTAGTGCAGGTCGGGTCGGGTATGGCGTCCACACGAGCTGAACTTCACTTCAGAGGTCATTCTGATGTCATCGTAAGTCAAAATTGAGTGTCGAAAGTTGCAGCAGGTGCGAATTGACGGGCCACATCTAACCACACAACTGGGAAGTGAATTGGACACACAAGGAGCTCGTGGGAAGGTCTGAACTCATTTGCAGTGTTGACTCGAGTGACCCAGGTGACTCGGTAGCACTTAGGCAGACTTATGCAGAAAATTCCCAAGGTGAAATTTGATGTTGTAAATGATTGTTGTAGGCTAGTTTGATGGTTAACAAGCCTTGAAGCTTGGTCAAAAGGCTAACTTGCCTTGCCAAGGAGCAGAAGTGGCTTTTGCTGGATTGGAAATTATATTATTTCATATTTATGAAACATATTATCAGGTATACTCATTATTAACAGGGAGTTTCCCCTCCCTTGTATGTATGGGCGTACTTGTGGATTAATAATGGTGTTTATGTTTATTTCCACATATTGACAGAACATTTGCTTAACTAATTGAACAAGTGTTGCTAAAGGTGTAGTCTATATACTTGAGTATTTTGAAAAAGAAAAAGCACAGTAGTGTCGCACCCGTCTATAGCGTGGTTTTTTAAAGACACCAAAGGTATAGGGGCGTGACACCGATCCATCTGTTGTTTGATAGAAATTAGACCTAAAATAACAAAGAATTTATAAAGAGGAAACTAATAGGCATTGGTATATATATATAATTAAGGTGGTACAGGTTGGTTAACCTCAAAAACCATGCATGACACATTTCTTGACGACGGTAGATTACGCTATGTTTAGGACATATTTCTTGGTATGCATTCTTTATATTTGATTTCTAAATAGTAAGTTTATGGCAAGTTCATTTCCTAATATATATTTATATATATAATTCAATTATACAAATATGCTTTCAATATTAATGTGATGGTAAATCTCCTTTACTATGAATTATCATAACATAATAATAAAAATATTTTTAATTTAAATTATCATAATATAAAAATAAAAATATTTTTAAATTAGTTTATTGTTATATATGTTTTTCTTGTAGTGGCCAAAACAATGCGAAGGAAGTAAGTTTACTCTACAATCTTGAATTCATTGATAAAAGAAATCACTTTCTTTGTGCACATCACAACCAAGCTCAATATGAAATTAGGGTATTAAAATTTCCTGTGCGAAGATAGAAACATTGTGACTTTGGTGTGATTGAGATCTTCAATTCATTGAGAAAAGAAATAAGTTTACTCTACAAGAACAAATTCATTGATAAAATAAATCACTTTCCTTTTGTGTGCACATCACAACCAAGCTCAATATCCAAGTAGGCTGTGTGAAGATAGCAACATTGTGACTTTAGTGTGATTGCGATATAATTTGCTAACAACATCTTATTTGTACACTTTCCTAGTACTGAAAAAATTATGTATGGCACTCAATTAGTACATGCTTATAAATGTTTGCATTTAAAGTTTCATGGAAGATTATATATATATATATATATATATATCCTCTAACAATTTTTTAGGAATCCATACATGTGAAGGGATGGTAATTCTAGGCTAATTAAGGTTAATTTCTTTATCTTTGCAAGTGGAAATCAAGGTGACTTAGAGTGATTTAGTGACTTTAGGTCACTAAATCTATTAAGATTAGAGAGAAAACAAATAAGAATAATGATAAAATTGAAAGAGAGGCAAAGAATAATCTAAAGGGAATGGTGGAAAGTAGGAACATGAGTCTAATCTATTCTTTTAAAGTCAAATCGATCTTTATGATAATAGTGCCAAAATAAAAAGTTAAGAAATGCAAAGTCCAAATATGTTTAGGAAATTGATTAAGTTAATGAACAATAATTCATTCTAGAAAATTATAATTTTGATTTAATTAAAATTCCAACTCCAAGAAATTAAGATGACGACATAGAGAGGAATCAAGTTGTGTAAAGGTGTTGTGGGTATGTTTTACATAACCCATAAATCATTGTAGATGATTGTTAGTAGTTTCCAAAAACAATAATGGTGACCAAAAAGGATTTTAATAGTAAGGAGAGCATGAATGAATTAGTGAATTTTTCATCAATTCCCTCGATAGGAAATGATTCCTTCTAGCAAATTCTAATTTCAATGTAATTAGTATGACGATTCTAAGAAACCCATAAATCATTTTCGATGGTTATTAACAATGTCCACAAACAATATGAAAAAAAAAGGTTTTCATAACTGGGAGAGTCAGAATGAGAGTGAAATTTGCATCTATTAATAGGAACAAAACTTCCAAACAATCAAACTCAGACTAAAACCATGATAATTCTCCACAGAAAAAATTAAGTAATTACATAGTATGAGCAAATAGAGATTTATTTTATCAAGAAATTCCTTACAAAGGGTGAGTTATGCATGTTAATAAATCTCATGCATCATTACTTACTAAAAAAATTGCAAATCATCATGTCTTAGAGACACATTCGTTCATTGTGGATAGTTCGACTCTTTCATCCTCTAATCTTCAAATATGATTGCACTCTTCGAGTTTTCATCTTTTCTCTTCAATCTTCCTAATTTTTCTATACATATCCCATTCATGGCCTTATACTAAGAAGAAAGGAAGACAAAATATGAATGAAATCAACAATCCTCGGGAGAGGAGCCGTTGAGGTTGCTCACAACTGCAAATACATTCATTGAATTAACATAATCAATTACAACCTTATAAAGATGCATAGGACTAGGATAGTTAGAACTAATTCCTAGAAATCAGGAACTAATCCCTAATTGAGGAAAACATCTAAAAAAAAATTCATTTCTCCATTATTTTCAAGTTTCCCCCTTAATAGAGAGGATTAATTTCCAAACCCAGCATCTCTCTAAACAATTCAAATTTTATCTTCCCAAGGGGCTTGGTGAAAATTTCAGCAACATTTTCACAAGTTTTACAATATTCAATAAAAATTTCCTTAGACTGTATCTTCTCTCTAATAAAATTAAATAGGGCATCAACATGCTTTGTCCTTGCATGAAATATTGGATTATTTTCCACCTTGATTGAGCTCTGGTTGTCACACTTGATCACTGTAGCCTTCTTTTGTTTTTCTCCAACATCTTGAAGAACTCGCCTCAACCAAAGAAATTCACAAGTTGTTCCACACAAGGCTTTATACTCTACCTCTATAGATGACAAATATACATTAGGATGCTTATTGCTACTCCATGAAACAATCCCAGATCCAATACTAAATACATAACCTGTAGTAGATCTTCTATCATCCAGATTACTGTCCCAATCTGAATTTGAGTAACCTTTCAACTCAACATCAAATGAATCAATATATTTAATACCAAAATTAATTGTACCTTTAAGAGACCTAAGAACTTCTTTCCCTGCTCTCCAATGGCTTTCTAGAGGTCTCGTCATAAACTGAGTAAGTATACTAATTGAATATGCAATGTCAGTTCTAGTTGTAGTAAGATAATTCAAAATTCCAACTAGTTGTCTATACAATATACCATCAACCTTTTTTGAACCATCATCCAAATGAAGTTTCACATTTTGTTGCATAGGAATAAATGAAACTTTACACCAATCCATCTTGAACTTTTTCAGCACTTCTTTGACATACTTACCATGATAAACAAAATTTTTACTAACATCTCGCCGAACTTCAAGACCTAAACAGTAATGCAATTCACCAAGATCTTTCATATCGAATACTTGTGACATATGCATCTTAATTCCATTAATTAAATTCACTAAATTTCCTGTAATGATTAAGTCATCAACATACAAAGAAATCAACACCACATACCCCTTTTCCTCAGATTTAGATCACTTTGACTTCTCATAAGACCCTACTGGAAAAAGAAAGAATCTATATTTTCATACCAGGACCTAGGTTCCTGTTTCAACCCATACAAAGCTTTCTTTAATGTGCAAACTAAATGTTCCTGCCCCTTTTTCACAAACCCTTCGATTGTTTCAAATACACCTCCTCCTTTAAATCTCCATTCAGAAAAGCATATTTTACATATTTTTGGTGAAAATTCTAGTGATACTTTGTAGCTAGTGCAATTAATAATCTAATAGTTCTCAATTTAGCTACAGGTGCAAATGTTTATTCATAATCAATACCCTCTTTCTGAGTGTACCCTTTTTCCACCAATCTAGGTTTATATTTATCTATGCTTACATATGCTTTAAACTTGAGTTTGTATAGCCATTTACATCCTATGGGCTATTTTCCTTTGGGAAAAGCAGTCGATTCCCAGGTTTTATTTTTAACTATAGATTCATAATCTTCCTCCATGAATTTTATCCACACTTCATATTCATTAGCTTCATTAAAGTCCATCGGTTCTATGGCATTCAAAACACTAGTCATGAGAGCATATTCCTTGTACCTTTCAGGTAGCCGAATCTGCCGAGTAGATTTCCTTTGTGCTTCACTACTTTCACCTCTGTTTTCTGAAAGTACTTCTCCACTCCTGATTGGGCTTTGATTGATTATGATGTCCACATTGCTGGATTATTCCCCATGCTTTTTATGCTCACAGTTTTATGTTTTTGCTTATGATTTATTGTCTTCAAATTTAGGAAGAATGTGCCATCGTTCATAGATATTATCCATGTTTCCTTCATCTACATGTTTATGGAAAATGACATCTCTACTTGCAAATACTCTGTGTGTAGATGGATCAAACGTTTTAGATGCTCTAAATTCTGAACAGTATCCTACAAAAATACATTTGATACCTTTAGCATCAAGTTTCTATATGTTCTCCTTTAGAATATGTGCAAGGGCCTTACACCCAAATATCTTCAAATGATGAAATACTCGTTTAAAACCATACAAGGCTTCAAATGGAGTCTTAAAATCAAGATACCTTATTGGAATTCTATTCTTTAAATAAACAACTATACTAATGGCTTCTACCCAAATTTTTTTTGAGAGGTTCTTACCTTTAATCACACTCTGTGCACACTCCACCAATGTCCCGTTTTTCCTTTCTACAACATTGTTCTACTGTGGAGTGTAGGGTACTGTGAATTGTTGCACTATTCCATGATCCTTGCAGTACTTGATAAAGTTCCCCAATCTATATTCTCCCCATTTATCTGAATGGGGGATCTTTACAAACTTTCATGTCTTCTTTTCTGCCATGTTTTTTAATTCTTTGAAATGCTAAAAAACATCATTCTTTTTCCTAAGAAAGTGCACCCTAGTGTACCTTTTGAAAACATCAATAAACAACATAAAATAATAGGTTCCTCCTAAATATTTTTTTTGCATGGGTCCATAAACATCAAAATGAAAAATTTCTAACACATCTCTTCTTCTCCTATCAGAATTAGAGGGAAATTCATCTCCGTGAATTTTACCTAATGTACAACATTCACAAGCAACATATTCATTATTTAACATAGGGAGTCCCTCAACCATACTTTGTTTCTGCAACAATAATAAATCATGATTATTGATGTGACCATACCTCTGATGCCAAAAAATTTATGTTGACATGGTTGTAGAAGTCAGTGCTTGATGAATTTTTCTGTTAACATCAATCTTGTACAAGCCTCCAACTCTGACTCCTAAAGCAACACGTTTACAGTGGTCCAACAATTATTTCACTATACAATGTGATTTGAAGAATTCAACCTTTAGGTTCTGATATGTAATTTTAGACACAAAGATCAATGTTTTATTGATCCCAGGTACATACATGACATTAGGGATGCACCTGATACTGCCATTTGGTAAAGTCACATGTATATCTCTATATCCCATGATCTTATACACACTATCATCTCCAAGGTAAATGTTTCCACCATTGCTAATTTCCTTGAAGTTTTTGTACCAGTCCTTATTTCATGTCATCTGAATCGACGCTCCAAAGTCCACAAACCATGTATTAGAATCATCCATTTCAGCAGAAAATGCAACATTAGACACAAATAGCTTGAGGTTTTTGAGTTTAGAATTCATGGCTTCTCCTTCAAAATGTCGTGATTGTCTTCTATGTTTATGCTTGGATTCATAACTTTTCTTCTTATAACAGTATCTGGCAAGATGTCCATTCTACCACAGTAAAAACATTTTATTCCAGATGACATACCTTGATTTGATCTTGGAAATTGCCTTTTCTGAGATGAGCTTCCACCTTTGTTTTCTCCTCATTTTTTCCCTTTGAATAATCTCTTCTTCGCCACAGGTGCGAAATCTGAATTCTGAGGCTTCAAGTTCTTGTGCCTCTCTTCTTCCTGCAATAGGATAACTGTCAATTCCTCAAATTTTGGAGCTTTCTCCCTTGCTGTAAGACCTATAATGAACTTTTGGTAATCTTCTGACATTCCATTTAAAGTGATTGTTACCAAATTCGTACTAGGTACTGAATCGCCTATGTCTCTCAACTTATCTTTCAATTCTTTAATTCTGGAAATAAAGACATTAAAAAAATTGTTCTCTTCCATTTTAATGTACAAGATCTTACTTTTCAAGAAGAGAACTCGATTTGTGTTTTTTGTATCATATAATTCCTTCAGTGTATTCCAAGTTTCAGTAGAAGTATTACAATCACGGATACGAGGAATTATGTTATCTTTGACATACATTCTAAGTAGTACCTTTTCTTTTTTTTCTCTCTTCTCTCAATCTTGAATAGTCGCAGATGTCATGCCTGCAACAGGTTTTGCTTCATCCCCCTTTGTAATAGTCCAGGTTCCATAGCCATTCAGCACTGTCTGCAGCTTGAATTTCCAGTTGATATAGTTTGTGCCATCTAGTTTATTGAATTCGTTGAGGTACGTCTTTGCAAGAGGATTCACCATGCTCTCTGTACTTCCACCAACTTCAAATAGATTAAAATGGAGGCTAAAAAAATAATAGGCCTCGACTAAAAAATAAAGCCACATTTACACTTTTTTTTTAAAAACAAAACTCTTTTGTAAATATTACAAACACACACATACATACATACATACATATACACACACACACACACACACACAGATATATATATATATATATATATATATATATATATATATATATATATATATATATATATATGTATATATATATATATATATGTATATATATAACCTTTTTAAAATATGAGTAGAGTTTTGAAATAATAATAAAAAAACAGAGCTTTAAACTAAGATGCCTCCCTCCAATAAAAGCCCCACGATGGGCGCAAATCCACCACCAAAATTGGATAAAGAATAAAAAAATGTGCTCACTCCATCAACATTCCAACAAATCATCACTTGACTGACAGAACCTGCACTGCTAGACTGGTCTACTAGTTTGACCGAAATAATTTTGGAGGATAATTTAAGCGTTGCGCAACAAGAAATTGAATTGTGTAAGGTTCCTTACTATCAATGCATCTAAGTCTATGGGAGGGGATGTGATGGTGCCACGCTTTCCCATGCAGATCCCTCACACTATCTATCAAATGGATCTCCTGTCACTGGCAGAGGGGAGGAGAATCACTAGAATTTTCACCTCCTCACAACACACAGGCTAGCATGACTCTCACGCTGGCACTACTTCAAACTCTAATTCCCTGGTTGGAACGACTCTCACATAGGCATTGCTCCAAACTCTAATTTCCTGGCTGACACCACTCTCACGCTGGCTCTCCTCACACTGGCTTGCGAGTGATGTAAGGGTTCAAACCATCATATCCAATACAATTTACAAAAATCCAGATGAACGACACCACAACCACACGAAAAAACACCACCATGTTAAGAGAATCTCCCCCCAACTGACTAAACTTAGACTCTATTCTCAAAGTAGTCTCTTTTTTCATTTCCAATTGGTTTATCACAATATCACATAGTTTACTCACATTCTCCTCCTTTTTTTCTTGAATGATTGGAAAACACTCTTAAATGACCCAAGTGATGACAGAGCCACCAATTTAGGAGCAAATGATTGTGGGAAGATCCACAACACGAACATACACCACTGCCACTATGGGTAGATCCAGTTCTACAACTGAAAGACTATGTCGCGAGAGTGAGAGAGTTCGACCGAAAGCGTTCACCATTTGTGAGTGTTCATCGTTCTAGAAAAGATGTGAGAACGTGAACTTCAAACCTCAAAAAAATTCTCAACGCCAGATCACACGCAAAACTTTAATACACAGACTCCTTTCACTCAATTCATTGACCAAAATATAACATTGCTTCTTCCATGCTCACACGACCTGCAGCAACGATACCAACACAACCTGATGAGACAATTGGTCACACAAGATATTGCACCCTTCACACCAACCTTACTCAACACATCACTCGCCCTCGATTCTCCCTATGCTCTGATACCAACTAAGAATAAAGGAAGAAAAAAATGAATGAAATTGTTAGTCCTCAAGAGAGGAGTCCCTAAGGCTACCAACAATTGTGAATACATTCATTGAATTAATACAATCAATTACAACCTTATAAATATACATAGGACTAGGATAGTTAGAAATAATCCCTAGAAATTAGGAAATAATTTCTAATTGAAGAAAACATATAAACAACAATTCGTTTATCCATTATTTTCAAGTCTTATTTACCAAAAACTTCACTTTTAATGTGTTTTCTTACAAGAATAAGCATCACAACAGTTTCTTTCAAATTCCAAGTAAACATGGGAATTTTCCAACTTTTCCAAAAAAAAACATCTAAATTCTTATTACAAAGTTTAGAAATATTTTTGGTGATGATCTAATTTAGAACACACCTTCCCATTTTTATGCTTTAGATTCCCAAAAGCATCGAATTCCTTTTGTCCCCTTTTTCTCTAATCATCACACAAAATCTATAAAATTTCCAAGAAAAGGTGGCCCCCTATAACATGCAAGATAAAATTTGAGTAAGGGATGTTTGTGGCATAAGCCTAATTTCCATCTCATGGATAGATATGATAGTCATCAGTACAATGGATAGTTGGAAAATTGTCGTTATAACAACTTTGGTGAAGATTCCATGTAATAAAAGTTAATAAAGGAAAAAATAATAACAATGGTTGGTGGGGCACTTATTCCAAGCTGAATGTTGGGAAAAACATCCTAGCGGGTGTTCATTTGGTTTATTATGGCCAAGGAAATTGGCGAAGACAAAGGAAAAGGATTTGGAAAGGGAAAATCGCATATTTGGCACAATTATTTATGAAAATAATGGAAATTATGAGAAAAGGGAGATGAAAGGTCACAAGTTGCATGTGAGGAGGAAAATGAAGGAAAATAATGGAAAATGAAGAAAATAGGGGCCTCTTCTATAAAAAGGCTTCTGAGGATTAGTTGGTACCTTTTATCAGTTCAGTTTTGAAGCTCTGCCATTATTCTCTCTCTCTCTCTGTCTCTCTCACTCACTCTTGGACACTTAGAGCTTCTTGGAGCACTTTGGCATTGGAGAAATAAAGACAATAAAGCAGGAAGAAGGGGGAAGCAAGAAAGGAGGAGCAGGAATCAAGAAAATACAAAACAATTATTTGCAGGTATTGTTTTTCATGTATGATTTCCTTATTAGATTTGGCATGCATGTTATTGCATGTGATTCTTTCTTGTCTTGGCATGGGTTCTTACCAGGTGTGATGGTGTATTCAACCTAGCCTTTCCATTTCTGGATAGCCATGGTGTTGTGTAATTCTCATGTTTGGTTTAGTTGGATTGTCGGATGGATTCGAAGTCGAGTGAGGTGGATCTCTGAATGGTTATGGAATTAGTTCATGTGTTGCCTCGGTTTAGGGCCTAGTAATCCAAGTTTGGATTGCGGTAAAGCTTGAGAAGTGTTTTTCTTTCCATTCAGGCCTAGGAATCCTAGGTTTGGGATATACAGTAAATATTCGATAGTATGTCTCGATTTAGGGCCTAGTCACCCATGATTCAGACTGTGGGTTGCGAAAATTCCTGAGAAGCTAGGAGGCATGAAAATTCCTCATGGTTTAGGTGGAGAGAATCCAGTGATATCCATGATTGTGTTGGCCTAGTGATCAGGTGTGGATCACGGTAAAGCCTACTTTTTAATTGATGAGGTTGAGGAGGTTTAGCCTCAGGATGCCCTGGTTGGTTCTTTTGGTTGAGTCCCACATTCATGCTTGGAATATGGCATGGAGGTGATTGGCTTACGAGAGATTTGGCTCATCCAATATATGTTTGAGTGGAACATGGAAGTCCCATCTCATGCTTTTTTTTTTACATTCAGTAATGAAGAGATCATTCCTTTGGTATTTGGTATGCAAATGTACTAGTTTCTATGTGGATTCTATTGTTGTTGTATCCATGGTATTTCTATTTTTATTGTGCTAGTTATAAGCATGTATTTGATGAGTGATGATGTACAACTCTATCTATGTTTTTACTTGTAAATGAATGAACATTGTATCCATGGTCAAATAGATTGTATTGAAGCTAATGATGTAAGAGAGAAATGCTTCTTAGCAATTCCCAGATAAGTATGAGACCCATATGTTTAAATTTTTTGTTTACACATGTAGATTCAATGTTTATGACATGTTTGAAAAAATGCCTGTGATGGCTAGGATGGGTCCAATTGAGTTCTTGTTGATGTGATTACTTCCACATAATTTTCCTATTGTTATTTAACATCCCTTTAGTTTTCATGAGGTTATGGGAAGTGACCTCAGATTTGGGCCTGAAAAGGTGGCTCGAATCCCAGAGTCACAAGCACTAAACTGAGCATTTGGGGCCCTAGCTGCTAGCATGTAGTGTTATTCATGTGGCTATATATTTCTAGCCCATGAAATGTTGTGCTATTACTATGGCTATGGCTCAAAGGGGTTCAAAAATTCAGTATGACCCAGGGATAAGAGGTTTGAGTGGTTGGGTTACCTCCTGGGGGTGTTGTGGTTGTTGTACAAGGTTCATAGGTTGTGTTTTCCATCAGTTCCACTTCCTTAAGGTCACATAGGAGGTTGAATATCGTTATAGTAGCCTCTTGTCGCATGTTTACCCCGGTTGGCCAGTTACTTGGGTAGATGTGGGAGGGGGGTGTTACAGAGTGGTATCAGAGCATGGTTCAACCCTTGGACTAGATGGGCGGTGTGCTGGTCATGATTTTCTATTAGTGGCATATGTGTTTCTCATACCTATGGTGTATGTATTTGTTGCATCCGTGTTGTGTTGGCCATGGTGGCAGTAGTGTCACCATGGAAGGGCCGACGGTGTTTTTGTAAACATGTTTTCAGGTGTATATGACTGATTATGTGATATTCATGCTTGTGTATTGTGCGTGCACACTTTCTTACATATTTTTATATGTTGTATATGCATTGCTTGTTTATGATAGGTCACATATTTGTCATGCTTTTGTGTTGTCTATGTATGCTATCTTGTGTGATGTCATATGTTGAACATGCATTTGTTGCTCATGATTGGTTACATGTTGCTTATTCTTGTGTATGGTCTGTGCTTCTGCTCGTGTGGATTCAAGTTGCAATGGTATGGTTGAGGGTGTCATACATTAATTCATGGAGTGTAATTGGTATGGTTATGCATCTATGAATGGACTCCAACTAGAATGACGATTATGTGCTAGTATGCTATGTGTTATGAGTTTATATGTTGTTATGATTTTGTATATGCATTTATTACGTTGATTGGTTGATCTTGTAGCAAGTATCCTACCCATATTACACTATGGTAAGTTGGTTTATTGTTATTTGGTTTAGCTGACATATTATACATTGGAGGAGAAAGATCAACATGG
The DNA here is from genome assembly GCA_034641835.2 of Pinus albicaulis. Taxonomy (NCBI): domain Eukaryota; kingdom Viridiplantae; phylum Streptophyta; class Pinopsida; order Pinales; family Pinaceae; genus Pinus; species Pinus albicaulis. Next base: position 649,544,669 of record CM076573.1, on the reverse strand, counting down.
AAAGAAATATGGTAGACTACAAGGACTCTACCTATGAGCCATATGAGAAGCATGGTGGGCACTCTTTTGATTTTCCAAACACATTGAGAAGCATAAAGGAAGAAATAAGGATTTGTAAGGCAAACAATGAAAGACTCATACAGGCACAAGAGAAACAAGTAGAGGTGAATGGAATACCTTTTTAGAGCTTGTCATATTTTCAAAAAAAAGGGCCACTTATAATAAACTATGGAGAGGAGGAAATAAAAAATGGTGCATATGGCAGTAGGTCTCCTAGTACACATTGGTCAAATAGAGCTGATACAGTGATAGATGATAGGTTGTTAGACACTTCGGATAGGAGGGGTGATGAGTATAGGTACCATTATAGTTCTGGTTCAAATAGACATCATGATTGTCATTAGCATCATCCTTATAGGAAGAGTGGCGAGGGATACATACTAGATGAATTTAAGAAAGAAAAGCCACCCACTTTCGATGGGGACTTGAAGAAACCAGAAGAGGCAGAATCTTGGATAGTTGGGATGAAGAAGTTATTTGAGTTACATGAGTACTCAGATAACATGAAGGCTAGGATTTCTATCTTCAGCCTTAGAGGTAAAGCAAACATCTGGTGGGAATATATGAAGTGGGTCATACACATCACAACAGATGACTTGAGTTTTCACGAGTTCAAAATAATTTTTAGGAATAAATAATTGTCAGAGAGGTACTACGAAAACAAGGTCAAATAATATTAGGAGCTAAATATGGGATCAATGATAGATGAGGAGTGCACGAGAAATTTCTTGGAGCTATTGAGGTATATAACATATCTTGAGGATTATAAGGCTAAAGTTCAACAATTTTTCAGTGGTTTTCCATTAGCATTTAGAGATCAGATTGAGTATTATGAGCCTCATACACTTGAGGAAGTCATTGGGAAGATGAATCATTTTTATGAACATTCAAAGTGCAAGATTGAGTCTCAATAAGGATGGAAATGGAAGGAAAAAGGTAAAGGTAAACAGAAACTGAAAAGATAAATTATAATGCAAAAGATAAACAAAATGTGGCACCAAAAAATAAGTTTAATTCAGGTGGACAGGTACATAAGACAAAAAAACAAGATAGATCACAACAACAACATGTAGGTAATGGTATGGGATAGTTGGATTGTTGTACATGTGGTGAGGAGAATATTAAGAGAGATTGTCCATGGAATCAAGGTGGTAGGCCTAAGATATACAGTGTACATGAGTCACATACTATTGGGGATGTTGGGTAGCACATTCTTTGTATTTATGTAGTCATGGACAACATGAAAGTAGATCACCAGGCCTCTATCATTGAGATGGATGGTAAGCTTTGTGATCAAGTTATTTCTATTTTGATTGACCCTGGATCTAATTATAGCTATGTTAGTCCTAACTTGTTGAATAAGTGTGTTTTGAATAAGGAAATTCATGAAAAATATTGGTTAGTGCAGTTGGCCATAGGTATGAAGAAAAGAGTTCACCATTGGGTAAGAGTGTGTGCATTTGAGTTAAATGGTATACCTACAAAAGTGAACTTGAACATATTTCCATTGGTTTCATACATTATACTATTGGGTATGGAGTGGCTATATATTCATAGGACCAAGGTAGATTTCTATGACAAAGCTATTGAATGCTTGGATGGCAATGGGGAACCAAGAGTCTTACAGGGAAAGAAGAAAGCCACATAAATTAAGATGGTGGCATCCATGCATGCCAAGCATAGTCATAAGGAAGGGTGTGTGCTATTTTCATTTCATATCTTTAGTGACAAAGGCAAGGAAGTGGAGGATGTAGATGTTTTGAACATGTATCTAGTTTTGCAGCAGTTTTAGGATGTGTTTCCAGCATATATTTAAGAGTTTCCACCGCACCGAGAAGTAGACATCTCTATTGAGTTGGTCGCAGGGGAAAATCCAGCATCAAAATCACCTTACAGGATGAGCACACTTGATTTTTTAGAGTTAAAGTTGCAGCTGAAAGAAATGCTTGAAAAGGGATACATTAGGCCAAGTGTATCTCCATGGGGTGTACTAGTATCATTCATGAAGAAGAAGGATGACACTCTTAGACTATGAAATGACTACAGAAATCTGAACAAAGTGACCATCAAGAACAGGTACCCACTACCAAGGATCAATGATTTGTTTGATCTGCTGAAGGGAACACAATTTTTCTCTAATATCAAATTGAGATCGAGATATCATCAGGTACATATCAGAGAACATGACATCTACAAGACCGCAATCAGGACCAGGTACAGGAATTATGAGTTTATTGTAGTTCCATTTCATTTTACTAATGCGAAAACTAGATTTATGTGTTTGATGAACAATGTATTGTGTATTTATTTGGATAATTTTGTGATTTTTCTTATTGATGACATATTGGTGTATTCTAAAAATGAGGAAGAGAATTTCGAGCATTTGGAAACGGTGTTGAGGTTGTAGAGAGAGCATTAGTTGTATGTTAAGCTCAACAAATGCATTTTCTTCTAGACTAGGGTACATTACTTGGGACATGATATCTCCAAGGAAGGAATTGCAGTAGATCCAGAAACGATAAGGGTCATCATGGAGTGGGTAGCTCCTAAGAATGTAGATGAGGTGAGATCATTCACGGGATTGGCAGGTTATTATAGGAGGTTCATCAAGAACTTCTCGCATATTTTTTATCCTATTACATCATTCCAGAGGAAAGGTAAGAAGTTTGATTGTATAGAGGAGTGTGAGGCTAGTTTTGAGCACCTTAAGCAGTTTTTGACACATGCTCCAGTGTTAAATATTGTAGATCCATAAAAGGAGTTTGTAGTGTGTACAAATTCTTGTAAGAGAATACTTGGTGGGGTCCTTATGCAGGATGGACAGGTGGTATGCTATGAGTCACGAAAAATAAATGAGCATGAGCATAAATACCCGACACATGATCTCGAGGTAGCAGTGATCATACATGCGCTGAATATGTGGAGGCACTATCTTCTTGGCAGATGGTTTGTATTGATGAGTGACCACATTGGGTTGAGGTACTTGTTTGACCAGTCGAATTTGAAGGCTAGGTAGGCTAGATGGTTAGCCACGATCAATGAGTTTGACTTCAAGATCAATTACATCAAGGTAAAGGAGAAAAAAGTCGAATATGATCTTAGTAGGTGGGTACAAGTAATCATTTAGCGAAAATGAGTTCCTATGGACAAACCTACAGGATAGGATCTTGTAGACAGGTCAATAGGATCATAGGTATATGGATATTGTGCACAGGTTGCAACAGAGTATAGGTACATGTACATGTACAGGTGTTGGCACATGTACAGGTACATGTATAGGTACAAGTGGTACAAGTACAGGTATAGGTACAAGTAGTACATGTATAGGTATAGGTACACATGTACAAGATTTGGATTACCGTATGACAACAGATGGATTGGTTAGATTTAGAGACAGGATATATGTATCGGACATCAGTGAGCTCAAGAAGGTGATATTGAGGGACTTTCATGAGAAACCATATTCGAGTCATCCAGGCTACTAGAAAAAATTGACTGCAGTAAAGAGGTTCTATTATTGGCCAAAACTAAAGAGAGATATTGCAAAGTTTGTAGCCATATGTTTGGATTGTCAGACGATTAAGGCAGAGTGTAAGAATACAGGTGGATTGCTACAACTGATTGATATTCGAAAGTGGAATTGGGAGGTCATTTCCATGGAATTCATCACAGGTTTTCCTAAGATAGCTAGACAACATGATTCTATCGTGGTTGTTGTGGACAAGTTGACAAAGGTTTCACATTTCATTCTAGTGAAGACTAATTATTCACTGTTAGCAATGTAGCATAGCTGTTCATCAGAGACATAGTTAGATTGGATGGTGTTCCAAATAATATTATGTCCAACATGGATGCAAAGTTCGCTTCCAAGTATTGGGAAGAGTTTTTTGCAGGTTTGGGCACTAATTTGGCCTTGAACATGACTTATCATCTATAGACAAATGGACAGACTAAGTGGGTCAACAAGATACTAGAGGATATGTTGAGGATGTATGTGATGCATCAGCAACATGTTTATGGCTCGAAATGTCTCCCTCAACATCAGGGAAAACCACCCGGTTGGGAACTTAGAGCAGATCCTTTTCCATTTGGATTGGTGGCTCTGATGAGGATTATGGGACCCATTTCTCATTTAAACAAAATTATAAAAGGATGGGATGGATGTGTAATGGTTTTAATGTAACTAATATTGAAAATATGATGAATAATTAAAACTAATTTATATCCAAAGAAAGTTATAAATGCATATGTGTTATAAAATGATTTGATAAATAAAATGACAATATAGATCATCAAACGGATATGAAGTTAAAATAGAGATTGATAGCTAAATATAATTAAATAGTTAATTAAATTTCGCTGATAAAAACTTATCACATATATATGATTTCATTATTTATAGATATTCCATATGATTTCAATCACACATAACAATAGGGAAACATGTATGACTGCTTGAAACACATATATGATAAATTGAAATCAAATAACCATTTAACCATTAAGCAAATGAAAAACACACAGATAATAGTATCCGATCTATTGTGACTCTGCTAATGAGAAAACAGTAATGGTTAAACCTTCTATTAAGATAAATTTTGGTACAATAGTGTGAACAAAACGCTTCTCTCCAAAATCTAGAACCCCTTCTCCATTAAAATGAAGGGGATTTATAGTTTTTCAATTATATACAAATATAACAAAGAAGAATAAAAGTGAAGCGGTTTTAACAACAACGCTTAAAATAAAATGATAAGACAATTTTATACTTCTTGTTGTAACAACTTGGCTAAGACTGTGATGAAGACTTCCCTCCCATACGTTTCCTCAGCTCGTAAATATTTTTCATGGGCTTCAATTCAGTTGGAGACTGTGGCTTTATCCGCATCTGTACAGTAAATATATCATTCCTAAGTGTTGGCATCATATGACTGGTTTTGTTAGATAAGCATATCAACATTAAACATTGACAATAAGGTTTAACTAAGAAATTCCAATGACATTCTAAGCCAATATTTGATAACTTTTCAATGTTCTCATCCTTATTCTTTGACAAGTCCTGCCATGTCTGAGTCAATAATTTGATATCTGGCAGACCTCCTTCTGGACAATCAGGAATAAGATTTTCCTGCAATAAATTATTGCTGATAGATTCAATGAGGTTGTTGGAGATGCCTCTTGCGTTGAATATTGCAGTCTTAGAGCGTTTGAGGCATATTTCCCATTCTTGAAAGACTATTTATTTTTGTGATTCCTCTATCCTTGGGAGATTGGTTGATTTCCCTTCAGTGTTGTCTTGCCATGTTATGTTGTCTGCAATTTTTTCTTCAATATCCTCAAAGTATGTCCTCAGCTAAGACAGCTGATCTACCAAAGAATTAGCTGTTTGACATAAATCATTAATAATAGACAAGTTCTGATAGATTGTGACTTGTTGTTGAGCAAGGAGAGTATTTAATTCTCCTGCTTCCATTTTTAACTCGGCCAATTCAATATTAACTTTCAGTTGTTCAATCCTTTGTTGGAATTCATGAATCTGAGCATCCTAAATTCTCAAATCAGAGTCATGTTGACATTTAAGGGCATCAAAATTCTTTTGAAGCTTTGCAAGTTGTTATTTCCACAATTGAGCAATCATTTGTTTTTCATTGTAAATACCATGTTCCAACTGTTACGGGTCAATCTGGGCATCATCCCAAAACAAAAATCAGTATCCATTATGGTCTATCATACTCTAAGTTATTTGCTACATGCCCTAAACAAGTCATCCCATTGGTGGTTTTCCTTCATGAAAGTTTCACTGCTTAGTTGCCAGCTGAAGTGCCCCATTGAGCCATCAACGCACCCCTAGACTATAGTAATTTATTTGCAAAGCATCTACTCCCATGCCAGGTTGTGTTGCAGAGGATCTAGGCCCACTTTAGAGTGCGTTGGTCAACTGAGAGCGAATTTTTCATTGGATTTTGGTAATCTTCCCAACCTCTAGTGGCTTCTAGAATTTGTTCCAACTTTTACCTCATCTGATAGCTTCGAGTACAGACACCATGGAGATCAGGCGAGTTTAGTTCGATTGAGAGAGACGAAGCGACAAAGGGAGGCAAGGAAAAGTGAACATATTGCAAGTAGTTTTTCTTCCCTTTATCTATTCATTTTAAGGAAAAGGTCAGATATCTTTCTTTCTATTGTTCTAAGTGCACCACTGCACTTAGGGAAAGCATATTTATCCATAGGTTTGATTTCCGTAAAGAAAATTGGGCACCATATTGGGGATCGATGGTGTATTCCTAGTGGTTTTATCCTTGTCCATAAATATCTAGTAGACTTTAAATGCTTTTTTTTAGTCATTTGAATGTGTTTTTAAAAAAGTAGTGTGTTTGATTACTTTTCTATAGAGTCCTCTGGCACCAACGCATTGTTGGTCTTGACATAGTGCTCTGCATAGCACTGCTGGCTTAGAGACAGTGCTATGTAATGCACTATATCCCATTTAGGGGTACGTTGCCCCTATGACCAACCAAAATCTATCATATTTTATCTTTTGCAAATTCATTTCAGTGTCTTGCTTGCTAAAGTTTTAAGTGATTGATTGCCTCTAAAGACTAGATTTCCTCTACTGTTCTTGCCTCACTTTGGAATTTTTTGATCAATGTTTCTTTTTGTTTTCTTTCTCATTGTCGAATAGTTCCAAAGTTAAATTTTACATTTGATCAATTCATTATTTTCGAAAAGAGGAATATTCATTTCAATCTTCCTTTCTCTTGAAAGTTTTGAGTGATTGTTTGTGCATTAGTTTCTTTTTCGTTCATCTATACTTAAAATAAATTGAAAAGAAAAACATGCATTTTAATATAGGGATTGTGAGTGATGCATAGGAATAGTTTAGGGAAATTGCATTTAGATGTTCTCATTGTTGATTTCATATGATCTAATTTCTCTATCCCTTGCAGATAGTTTTTCATTGTCGAAAATCAATTCGAAACGAATGCTTCTCATTTTAATTGCATTATAGGAATGTTCAATAAATCTCGTGGTGAACCTAAAAGACCAACTCATAAGCAATATCAACATAAAATTTATCTGAATTTATCTAAGGAAGCATTGTAACATTAATGATAACATTTATAGGTCTAGTTTAGAAGATGTGTTCCGGCATCATTAAACATAGTAGCTATCATTAATTGTATGTGATACATTCCAAGTGTGATACCTCATTCCACGTACGTAAGTATATCAGAGATCATCCACGTACTTTCAGGTATATCAGGCGGTGTTCTAGTACGAAAAGTATAAGGGGATGCTCTCACTGTGTGGTTTCGCATTAGACAACGCTTACAGATTGGGCCTCCATGTACCTTCGTGTATATTTGGGAGGAAAAATTTAGGTTGCTTACCATCCATATGTAACTGAGTCGGCCGCCTTGTACCTGTGATACATCGAACACAACATTCGGGGAGATTGCATGCACGTACATAAGTCCTTGGTTTACTAGGGCGGTATATTGCAGTTCAAAGTTGCTTGGTAAGCCTTTTGCCTAGCATTACCCTCTTTTTGTTTTTTTTTTGTATTAAAATAAATCAAAAATCGTGGAAGAAGATCAAACCTTTCCCCGTCATTCGCGTAGGACAGCAAATAAACCATCGTTACCTCCAAAAGCTACACCTAGTAGACGAAGGCGTGCTTGTCCTACCGAGTTTGGTACGTCTAGAACTCTGGGTGCTACATCATCTGATATACTAGCGACATTTGATCCTTTGAGTACTGAATCTCGAGTTGTTTCGAATGATCCTTGTTATCTGCTACTATTGAGATGACCCTCACAATTACCTGAGGACATTGAAATTCAATCCAGTGAAATAGTAAATCTAGAACCCGAGCTTGTTCAACTAAAAGTCGATCTGGAACCCATTGTTCTTTTACCAGAACATCTTGATACCGAAGTTGAACAACAAGAAGTTGTTCCAGTGCAACCGCATGATCCTTAGTCATATGTAACCATCGAGTCTTCCTCTTTATCGCATATTTTACCGCCTGAAATTTATCTTGGGACTAACGGTGAAGTAATTCCACCTGGTTTGATTTTTATAGAGCAAGAGACAAACCCTTCATCTCCCACTCATTTTGGGTTGAGGCTTCATTTATATTCGAATTTTTCTCATTTTACCTACTATGGTCCTGTTGATCCTTTTCACTCTCAAGTTCCCGTAGATTTGTTAGAGTACATGCTGGGTTATTTAACGATGGTGGAGACAACATCCAGACTGTACCATCTGTTACAGTTGTGACAAATTCTATTGTTTCTTCATCTTCGATGTTTTCAACGACACCCGAATATCATCTTTATAGTGGTCCGTCTATCCCACTGGGTTACCAGGATTTAAATGGAACCTACTCTAGTGTCTGCTCTAGTCCATGGACTTCGCCCATGTCATCATCTGGAATTCTATCGAGTCCATATCTTACAAGTATAGAACGACTTCATCCTTTATTGAAATCATCAACTCAATATCAAGTTGGTCCATCCAATTACCATCCATCTTATCTAGTATCTTCTAGATACCCATCATATGAAATTCAGTATGTGCAATATCCTTATACTCCATATGTTGGGGGGCCACATATGTTTGGTCCATATGGCAATACTCTGTATTTTTTAGGTCAATCATATGCTGGAATGTCTGTTTGTCAATGGCAGCCTACTCTTCCTGTTCATCTGCAAATGGTTGTATATCAATATCAACTAGTTCAACCTGTTGCATCTGTGCCTACTACGCATGTTATTTCTTCTATGGTTGTTGCTCAGTATGCTCAAGAAGGTCCTACAACCGCTAACCCTCAAGTTTCGAGTCTACAAACTCCGTCTTCCTAGGCTGGTATTCAAAAACCATCTGTATCGGGAATTTCACAACCATAGGCTAGTTTACCTTTTTCAGAGGCTTCTACTAGCCCTGTCTATTCACAACCTGGTCTGAATTATCCTGGTGAACAACCATTTTATCGGATTCCACGACAAATACAAAAACCATTCCCACAGTATCAAGTTTATCTAGGTCCTGGTCAACAAGCCTACCACTATTTGGGTTACCAACAACATAATCCATTTGTTGGTGCACAATGGATTATTGCCCAGGTGATTCCATCTTATCCTGGTTATGCTCAACCTAACTTAAATTAGTATTTTCCATTTGTTGCAACATTAGAGTTACCTGATTTAAACCAGCTCACCAATGATCCCATTCATTATTTTCCTTGGTGGCTGGTGATTCCTCATAGATTACCCTCAGAAATTCCAAAATTCAATGGAAATTTTGGAGAAGACCCATCTACACATGCCATGACTTATCGTTTATGGTGTTAATCAAATTCCTTAAATGATGTTTCTGTTATATTGCCTCTTTTTCGAAGAACGCTTACTGGTTCGACTGCGAAGTGGTACATTGAATTACCACGAGCTTCTTTTGATAAATTTACAACTTTAGCCATTAATTTTTAACCCACTTCCAGTTACCCATCAGATATGAAACTGGAACGGAACTTTTGACCAGATTTAAATAGACCACTGCTACTCATATATCAGATCATATACATGAGTGGAGTGGTCGTCATCAAACGATTAAAACATTTGTTCCTAATCAACATTTAGTTGATTGGTTTATTAAGCCCTTGTTTCCATCTATCACCGAGGATGTGACCAAAGGCAGTGTTTTCAATGAAGAGTAAGTAATTTCTCGTGCCCATTATATGGATTTGATTTACACTCAGTATGGCATGCTCTATGAAAATATTTCAAATGCGCTGCGACCAAATTTTACTGTTCCTCCTGCTCCATCTAGTCAGGACATCCATGTCGGCAATGGTGTGATTGGTTCTGCTAGCACTCCGACAGAAAGTCGACCATCTAGTTCTACACTTGTTGTTTCAAATCAAAACCCTATTACATCTAATCCAATGTCTACTTCTAAAATCCATGTCATTTCATCTGACAAAGGAAAAAGTGTCAAGAAACCTAGAAGTAAGAAGAAGGGGAAAGATAAGAAGAAATCAAATTCATCCCCATAGGAAAAATCATCTGCTTCATCTTCTTGCTTTCAGAAACCTCATTACCCTTTCTTGATATGTAATGAGGAGAATTTTACGCGAGATTTTCCTCACCACTCAGAAGTCCCAAAGCTTCTTAAGACTTCTGTCGCATCTGCAATGTTGAAAAATTATTTTCCGAACCTAGAAACACATATGGTTCCTACAGATCCTGCTTCTAGTTCGCAAGTACTTATGTTATCCACCACTAAGCCCAAAACTGATGTTTTGGTGTCTACTTGAAGTAAGATTACAGTAATCCATTGTCGTCATCAAATGGTCTGGCTACAAATCAACCTACCACTTCAAGCTCATCCGACTCGGCTCTACCGTCTATCATTCCAGTGTTAACAATAAAGCCATCGAAGGGAGTAGTTCATAAGTCGACATTCAACCCTTGAGCTCATGCAACTCAAAATTATAATTTAGTAGAAGATCTAGCTCAGATATCCTCTGTTATGTCAATGCTTGAGATTTTTCATAATTGTCCCTCCCAAAAGAAAGCTTTGTTGCCCACGATTGGTGGAATCGATCTGATGGATTCAAATCTCGTAGTCTTTAATCACACAAACTATGTGCCAAAATTACCAACACAATTAGCATTCTTGATTCAATTACATGTCCTGAATCACCTCATTCATCGCACTATCATTGATGAGGGTGCATCTACTTGTATCATGTCTATGAGTTGTTGGAATTCACTTGGCTCGCTGACTTTGTCACAATCACCTATGACGTTGAAAGATTTTGACGGTCGTACATATAAGCCTTGTGGAATTCTTAGTAACGTGCAAGTTGAACTAGGGGGCAAATAAGTTACTATTGAAGTTGAGGTCATTGACGTACCCCTTGACTACAATATATCACTTGGAATATCATAGGTTTATGCTATGGTTGTGGTAGTATCTACTTACTTTCGTATGGTCGTCTTCCCCCATAAGGGAAGCATCACAGTCATTGATCAACTCTCTTTCTTCGTCTTTGATTCCCAGGCAGCTGGAAGAATTTCGTTTGTTCGAAGACCCCCACCATCTCTTCAAGACATTGGTGTAGGACCCTTTAAGGATTCTTCCCTAATGGGCACCTTTTTGTTACTGTCGCCTGCGACATTGCCGAAAATTTAAAATATAGAGATTTGCAATATGATATCTTCCATTTCATATGACTTAAGGAAGATTCCAGATGATTATGGAATAGATAGGCTAGGTGAAACAATGATGAGGATGGTTCTTTTACTGTGTCAACCTCGTTAAAAAATGAATCAGGTCTTGAGGATAGTTATTTTACTGTGTCAACCTCATTAAAAAATGAATTAGGTCTTGAGGATAGTTCTTTTACTATGTCAACCTCGTTAAAAAATGAATCAGGTCTTGAGGATAGTTCTTTTACTATGTCAACCTCGTTAAAAAAATGAATCAGGTCTTGAGGATAGTTCTTTTACTGTATCAACCTCGTTAGAAAATGAATCATGTTTCCATTAGGATAGTTATTTTATTGTGTCAACCTCGTTAAAAATGAAACATGTCATTACAAGAAAATTTTCCTATGTTTCAAGCTTGTGTAAAAATGAAACTACTCTCAAGCATAATTTTTCCTATGTTTTAAGCTTGTGTAAAAATGAAACTACTTTCAAGCATATTTTTTCCTATGTTTCAAGCTTGTATAAAAATGAAACCTATCTCGAGTCCATTTCGGTTATTATTTTCAAGACTCGTTAAACTCATGAAAATCCTGAGCTTCTTTTGCTATTATTTTCATGCTCGTAAAACGTACATGAAAATGTCAAGTTCTTTTCGTCTTTTCCTACTCATTAATTAAATTGAAAGTTAGGCACAAAGAAAACTTTTATCTCTTTTTTGAGCTTTGTTAAACACGAAAAAGGAACCAAAAGCACACTTTTATCTCTTTTTATAGCTTTTTTAAACACGAAAAAGGAACCAAAAGCACACTTTTATCTCTTTTTTGAGCTTTGTTAAACATGAAAAAGGAACCCCCCAGAGTTCTCTTTCAGCTCTTTTCAGACTCCCAAAATAGGAAAATATTGCCAAGCACTTGTCCTTTCGAGCTCGTAAAAGGAATTGAAATGACATCTACTCAGTATAAGTTTAACCTTTTTCTAGACTGGGATAGATTATGTTTACGAAAAATGAAAACCTTAGTCAAACATGGCTAGGAGGTTCCCTCAGGTATTATTTTACGCTTTTTCGGATCTGTGGGAAAATTTTACGGAAAATAACTTGTGGAGTTTTCTTTTCGTCCCTTTTTAAAACTCTATAAACATGAAAAGGACCAATTTTTTGATGTTGTTAGACTCATTAAAACATCAAATTGTGACGAACTTTTCCATCATGACAAGGGCGAGTTTCACCTTCGCTAGACTCGTTAAAGAATCAACAATGTCTGGGATAAATTTGAAAGGGATAAAACACTTTATGGTAGAAATTCGCTCTTGAACATGACACTTATTCACTTCATCTCCATGATTTTTGGGTTGGGTAATCTACTTGACGGTCTATCACCCCATCCATCACTTCGGTTTTGGGTCAAATGCTGCCAATTCATTCAGTGTCACCGATATGTTCAAGAGAATTCACTCAGTTATTCCTCATCCTTTGAAATACTCATAAACCTTCACTTCATGACTGCCATCCTTGAACATTGCTTCATCAGTCACATTCTGTCTCTAAAATCATTACTCCCATTTCGTGTCGTTGATAGGGGAAACATCAAGGCCCTTCTATGACAAGTTTCTTCCTATCTACATTAGCTCCTCATCTAGGAAGTTGACTTAGAAACAAAATTTCAGTGCCTTGGAGCTTGCTTACGTCAAAAATAGGTTTCTTTCTTCTGGCAATAGGTTGACATCACGGGCCTTCGACCAAAATACTTTGTATGGTGTTCGACATCAAATCATCTATTCACACCATGCAGAATGTAGTGCAGTACCTTGAGAGCCATTATCATCAACGATGGTTTCTACCGCATCTGTTAACGGTTTACATCAATGTTTGGTAATCAGACGGTGTATTCCCATGTTTGACTTCAGATCACATATTTTCATGGTCAGACTCTTACTTTAAGCTATCGAGTGAATGAGATAGAAGACCTGAGATCTAGTTTCATCCATCTAGGCTGCAATTTCAGGAGTAGTACCAAATGATCCGTACGATGGTCATTACTTAGATGGTCATCCTATCATGGGTCTATATCTGTAGACTACTTTCTGATGTGATGATAGTTTATGTGTTGAGTATGGGAATGCCTCCCTTAATAATTCATGTCCAAGATGAAAATATATCATGATGTAATGTATTGTAATTGATGCAGGTCACCGTCCGCTTCAGATCCTACTCATCACATCGTAAGAAAATCAATAAACATTCTCTTTTTTGACTTCATGCTTAAGGGGGAAGTTGTTATAGTTCAATTTGGGCATCATCCAAAAACATAGATCAATATCCATTAGGGTCTATCATACTTTAAATTAGTTTCTACATGCCCTGAACAAGTCATCCCATTGGTGGTTTTCATTCATGAAAGTTTCACTGCTTAGATGTCAGTTCAAGTGCCCCATTGAGCCATCAACGCACCCCTAGAATACAGTGACTACTTTGCAGAGCATCTACTCCCATGCAAGGCTGCATTGCAGAGGATCTAGGCCCACTTTAGAGTGTGTTGGTCGACTAGTAGTGAATTTTTCATTGGATTCCAAGAATATTCCCAAACTCTAGTGGCTTGTAGAAGTTGTTCCAACTTTCAACTCATATGATAGCTTCGAATATGGACACCATGAAGCCATTAAACCTCTTATACTCCTATTCCCATGAACAAGGAAACCTCTTCACCCATTTATGGAAAAACCATTCAATGTTTCATTTATTTCAAACTACCTTCATCTACTTATAAAGAGAGCACTGATCATAGTGCACAAGAGAGAGAATTTTTATTAAGTAGATTTATGTTGGTGAGATCACAGATCTTGAAGGTATCGTGCATGTAATGTTATGCTGTTGGATTGTGATGCCAGGTGTGATGAGGATGGGACTGAAGCTGGAGGAGTGACATCGAATTGATCAACTGGTTGTACTTCTCCTTCTACTTAATAATAAAGAAATTTGTTCCTTTCCTAATGCATGTGGAAATGATGTTATATGTGTATTTACGAATTTAATTGATTCAATTTGTTTAACTTGAATAGATCATATTGCCTTTATTTCATTTTATGTCACCTGTTTTCCATTACAGGGACTAATCAAGAAAGTTCAATTGAATTGAGAGCGAAGGAGCAACGAAGGGAGGCGAGGAAAAGCGAACAGATTACAAGTAGGTTTTCCTCCTTTTATCTATTCATTTTAAGGAAAAGGTCAGGTATATTTCTTTTTGTTGTTATAAGTGCACCACCACACTTATGGAAAGCATACTTATCCATAGGTTTGATTTTTGTGAAACACCAAATGTATAATCCTGTCATCTTTCTCCTTCAAAATTTGTTGTAATTCAGTGGCTTTATCTATGGTGGCAGTATCATATGCTCCTGTGAAATGTGAGAGTCTACTGAGATCCTCTGCAGGGGCAGACTGTTTACCTTTCCATACAACCTGAAAATAAGTGTTTGTGAGGACTAATGCCTGTGAATAATAAATATTTCTTCTCTTTCTCTGTCTCTTGACCATAGCCTTATGTTGAGGATTATAGAATATGTCAAGGGGAGGAATCTCTTCAACGCTTAAAACAACCTCAGAGGTAGGAAATGTTGGTATACTATCTATATCATCATTCTCTAAAGGATTTTCCAAAGTCCCAATAGTAAGCAGGGTATTCTCTACAGTTTTAGAAGTATCTAAGTTGTTTTCATGTGATGGAGTCTTAAGATCTCGAGGCTTTGTTTCAATGATAACTTGATTGAACTTCTCCCCAAAAAATTCAAGATTATTATCAGGGAAAATATCTTCATCTTGTGAAGAGGAGGAAGTGCATGACCCTGTTGCCTAAGCTATATTAGTAGTCTTTGTTTCACTAACAATTATAACATCCTCTTGCTTTGTGCTTTGTTGAGGAAGTTTCAAAATCCATAGGAAAACTAGCAATCATTTTCTCCCTGTACTCATTGAATTGAGCTATCTCTTCTGGGGTCAATTTTTCTTTCAAAGCTAGTGAATAGGCAAAGGCCTTTTTGAATAATTCATCAAACTTATCAGGCTCATGAGAAAATTGTCGAATAGTTGAATGCCCTATAACCTTTTTGGAAATTTGATTGGGATCACACTGCCTCTTAGGAATATTTGAGAAGTTTAAACACAAAATATTATCAATTTCAAGACCAAAATTTTTGTAATTTTCCAGAACATATACACCACATTAAATAGGAAAAGTACGCCACATTGTATTTTTGGCATCTTTTAGGATTTTTGAAAGACCATGACCTACTGTTTGGTATGCTATCTCTCGAGCAAGGAATTTTTCAAGAACATAAATAGGCAAAACATGGGGTTTTGCAAGACTTCCAAAGACACAAATATAAGTAAAATATTTCTTCACCAAACCAATTTCCAATTAATAATAGGTCATTTTTTTCCGAAGAAACGCTAGGAGATTTCATGTCAAATACACTATGACAAATTGGTAACATTACCCCAAGACAAATTCTATATAAATGAGGTTAATATTTGGAGTCGCAAAGCATATCATGATAAATATGTATAGCGGTTGGGTCATTTATAGTCCATTTCCATCCCATGGAGGTGAAATAAAAGGTAAAACATAAGTAATCCATGATATAAGCACTCATATAAAAAGGGGAAACTATGTTCTGTGAAAAATCATGCATCTTCCTATAAGATAGGATGTGAGAGGCTATGCTGCCAGATAATATATTTCCCCAATCCATAAGACAACCATCAGATGCAACACCAATGAGTGGTGCTCATTGATCGAAGAATTTTTGTGTAGTAGGGTCAGCATAAATCCTCCATAACATAGAAACTATTTGACAATATGGGCTGGCAAGGGAAGCAATAGCATGCATACCCTTGTCTTCTTGCTTGTGCTTGTTGGAATCTCTTCTCTAGTCTCCGATGGCCTCTGATGGATGGTCATGTGCTTTCATGAACTTCTCTATAAACTATTTGCCATATTTTTTTTGAGGTTGTGACAACTGATACATTAGACTCAAACCATTGTTGGTTAATGAACTATGAATGTGTATTTCTTGTGAGGAAATTCCTTTGACGCTATTCACATTGTCAATAATCCATCTTATCATGTCTATATAAGGTAGGATTTTAGGCCAGGCCACAATCCTATGTAGAAATTAATTGGCTACATCGTTGTACGTATAAATAGAGTCTGTGGTAGAATCATTAGCTGTGGTTGTTCTCTTCGTTATCCTGGGTCCTTCATCTTCAAAAATATTATAGATGGCTTCCCAAGAGGAGTTCCTGACATATGGAGTACAAACTGTGTCGGGGAATAGTGCAGGAATTTCAATGTTTTCTGTTAGAGGGGAAACTAGTTTTTGTTGAACCACAAGTTTCTTTCTTTCTTTAGCTGCCTTGGACATATCTGCTGAAATTTTGTTATTGGGACTTGCTTGAAACGAAAAACACAAGAATAAGAGACACTTATTTACTAGAAATTTCTTAGTGCAAATAAAAATCTTCCATAATGATTTATGTATTTAAGGAAAATAACGATGATATCAAGTTGTAATGATTAAGTCATTTAGCATTTAGACTACATGTACTCCCTCTGCCCATGTGGCTTGAAATTTCCCCCTCCTGGAGGTCTCTACTTGCTTCACCTTGTAGATCCACCTAGATCCAACCACTAACTTCCCCACTGGTCTTCAGACCACTTCCCATGCACTATTTCTGATAATGGAGTCATACTCCTCAATCATGGCATCAACCCATGTTGGTTGTTTCACTGCTTCCTCAAAAAAGGATGGTTTTTTCACAATATACTCGCTCATAAGAGCCATGTTTCTAGTGTGCCTGTCTGGGGACCTTCTCTGCCTGCGCCGTGATGTAGGTGCACATACATGCTTTTTCGCATATAGCAACAATATTTCAACCTCTTTGGTGCGCTTCCTACCATTTATGGTGGATGGCTCTGCATGAGTGGTTTCTGCAACTCCATGATCCTCTTCTTGTGGCTGCTCCACATCCCGAGGTTCATCCTTTGGAACTAAGAGTTCCTCATCTGCATGCAAGTCAAGCTCCCTCTCAAGGGAAAATTGCATGGCTTTCTCATAATTCCCCATGGTACATCCCTTGCATGTGTCTATCTATGCAAGAGTACCCTTTGGAAGACCTGTAGAAATTTGTTGCATGATCCTCAAATCATTGTGGTGTAGATTGCCCAATCTCCTATGCCATAACTCACCTATATCTTGGCTCACCACCTTCCCTGCCTTACTTCTCAATGTTGCACAGCCATCTAATTCAAGTTTGTAGAGGTTCTTCACATGAACCCCAATCCTCTTTACTTGTTTTGTGGCTTTGTGAAGAAGGAATGCCTTTCCTTCACTGAAAACCCCATCATATCCAATATCCTCCAACATAGCAACTGAAACTAAATTATTTTTCAAGCCTGGTACATGCATGACATCTTTTAATATGAAAGGTTTACCTTACTATCTCTGGAAAGTGATTGTACCAATCCTATAGAGCTATACTTCCCATCATCACCCATCTCGATGTGCATCTGAATATCCTTCTCCTCCAAGCTACTAAAGAGTTATTTGTTTCTCGTCATGTGGAAAGATGCTCCACTATCCAAGTACCACGTAGATCCCATCACAGTTGACACCATGCATGCAATGTTCTCTCCAACTCAAACTATGAGGCCAAAGCTTCACCCGCTACAGCTCCTGGAGCCTTCTTGTTGTTCTTATTCTTTTGTGGAAAATTTGTGGCATAGTGTCCATGATCATGAAAGTGAAAACATTTCACCTTTGAGATTTCATGCTTCTTGCCTTCTTTTCTAATCTCAAATTTGGAATGGGACTTCCTCCCCTTCCCCTTCTTTCCCTTACCATCCAAGGCACAATTTTCCTCATCATCAGTCTTGGATGAGGATCCATTCCTAGTATTCCGCCGAAACTCTTCTTGTACCAAATCTGACCATAGTCGCTCCCAATCTGGTAAATTCTCCCTCCCATTCACAGAGTCCCGGTAACTATGCCAGCTCTTGGGAAGGCCTAAAAGTGTTAGGCTCACCAAGTCATCATTAGCTACAATAATCCCAACACTTTCAAGCTCATCTCGACATTGAGTGAACTTGTTCAAGTATTTTTGGATTGTGGCGCCCTTCTCCATTTTGATTTTCCTGAGGTTTTCCTTGAGTGCCAATTTTTAGTGGTCAGTGCTGCTTTGAAGTAGATCTGTCAAGGCATTCCACATAAAATATGGTGTTTCCTTTCCATGGAGACTCAAGACAATATGATCTCAAACTCCCTCTAACAAGATCCTCCTCACCTTTGCTACCCTCTTCTTCCATGCATCAAGAAGTTGGGCATCTGCTGCTGCAGGCTTGGGAATATCATTATCTATGAATTCCTTCAACCCATTGTCCTCCAAAAATGCCTCCATCTTGTCCTTCCATGCAATATAATTTGAACTGCCCTCGAGTGCATATTCGAGTCTCAAGCCATTGAAAGTCATCTTGATCAGCTTATAGCTCCAAAGAAAGTACTTGCAAATTTGAATACTATTCAACACAACCTCAATTTCTTCTCCACTACTGTGATTCCAAGCGATCTGATACCATGTAGAAAGTCTCTAACACATTTATAGTACCATGCAGAAATTATATCAATGGACTTAATCCGATCATGTAATGTACTAAAACAAGATACTGAATCCTTCTACAAAATCCACAGAATATAAATCACGATAGCTCAATCACACGCAATTAAGAGAAAGAAGAAAATCAATACACAACACCAGATATTCCTGGGGAAAGAAAATTCTCAAAACCCCTCCATATTTATTGTATAATAAACTAAGGAATCATGAAACAATACAATGTATTTGTGATCACCACAACCTTATACACTCTACAAATTGATTCACACTGATCTAGGAAAAATTGGACAAACACATAGCCAATTATCAGCCTATTCTGCTTACGCAATACCTAGAGAATTAAAACCCTATTAAATAGGAAATTCAACCTTCCTTGATTGCGCAATTCATCATAGGCTTCCTGTGGTTATATAGCTGCATCTAGGCAGTATTCTAAAAATACAACTGATAGTTTACTTGTCTTGAACCTTTGTATCAATTGGGTCTCCACTAGAATTAGAATGCATGTAGCTATAAAAATGTGAATCATCAGTTACCTGGTAGATCACTACTAGTGCATTAAATCTATTTTAATTCACTTGATCCTCCACTAGCTCATCAATCGGTTAGAACTAGTTAAATTGATTTTAACTGAATTAATGTGAGTTAACTGATCCCACTCAAACTACATTAGTGCTATAATTGCAAGTGGACCCTGTTAATAATAGAATCACTCTACATGCCTATCCTTTGATCCTCAACTCAAAATTATTGAGCTAACTAATTCTACCATGCTTAGTTAACTATTACAATTTTTTATGAGATAAGTTTACACTTATTTTTCCAATTTATTTAAAAATTGGCTTTGATCTGATCATGGGTCGAGTACTGCTCTAACCATCATGTATGGTATGAAGATCTTTTAATTGACTATGGCTTATAATGGTATAAATGATTGTGTTAGTCCATCGATTATAGTGCATAAACACATAAACATAAATAAATGAACTTAATATATCAAGAAGCACAAACACGTAAGTAAGAGAGAGACAACCAATTGGTAATAGAGTTCACCCCTCCACCTCTTTGGGGCTACATCTTTGGATCTGCTTCAATTGAAATGCAGATCTTCTATATTCCTTCTTCAAAGTAAGCTTTCTTACATTCAGGTTCTATGGCCGAGCATTAGCCAAGCACTATTGATCTCAATGGCTAAGTATTCTCTCATTTCTTCTCCCCCTTCTCATGGCTTACATAAGGAATATATATAGTTTTCCCTGACCCACTCTCCAACTAAGAGAATTAATTACAAGACCCACAATTGTAGGGCCTAATTACAAGGAAGGAAAAACAAGGTACTTGAAAGTAGGATCTCCAACAATATTAGGCTCATAATTAGGAAAAATCTCAAAACCACCTAAAGACTCTTCAACCATGCCCTTGATTCTCTCAACCTACAATTGATAAAAATATAGAATTGGTGTGAGGTGGTTTCTCACATAAAAACCAATTTCCCTAATTACATTAAATGAATAATATGTGAGACAAATTTTATCTCACAAATATTAATCATTTATATCAATAATGCATGGGTTTAATAAGGGCTCATAAAATGCATAATTAAATGCATGAGCATAATTTCACCCCTTTTAAGCACTTTTTCACCAACTTCAATTCATGGTGCAAAGTTCTTTCATGTGCAAAGTTCTTTGTCTCCAAAATTATCAGCTTCAATCCATCATCGACTGCATGCAAATGTCTATGAAAGGAAAATTCCCACATGACTCCTTCAACTAACGTACTTCATAATCGGAATGCAAAGCCAACACCTGCAACTGTTGCAACGCAAATGCCTAAAAAGGCACATCCCTTGAAGACTCCTTCACCCAACGTACTTCGGAAACAGGATGAGAAAGCCCGCATCTGCCTAAAGCTACAACACAAATGTCTGAAAAGGCACATCCCTTAGAGATTCCTTCACCTCGATCCTTCATAATTAGAATGCAAAGCCAACACCTACAATTGCTGCAACGCAAATTCCTGAAAAGGCACATCCCTTGAAGACTCCTTCACCCAACATACTTCAGAATTAGGATACAAAAGCCTGAATCTGCCTAAAGTTGCAACGCAAATGTCTGAAAAGGAACATCCCTTCAATATTCCTTCACCTCGGTCCTTCAATATCGAAATGAAAAAACCCACATCTACCTAAAAATGCAACCTGTAGCTAATCATACATGTTTACAACACTTGCAAAGAGTTCATTGGTCAAGTTTACATGTCAAAATGGCTTAGGAAAATCGCCTCATTCAACTTGGTTACAAAGAAGCCAGTAAGGCTTAATGCGAAAAAATACACCTCTCACTCTCCCTCACACAAGAGTGGCTAAAACAAGCCTTTTACAATGCTTCATAATCATATTTACATCATGACTTTCATGGAAACTATGGCCTTTTACATGGCATTCAACAATTTACATGCCAATTTTTCAATGCAAAAATATGATGGCAACTAGGGCCCTCTTGTATGGAAATTACAAAGAAATTTAATGTGCCAAACATGTGCACAAAAGGGAAAAGTACCAAGTTTTAAAACCCCCCTTTTACATAATGTGTACATAAACAAAGAGCACTATTGGTGGAAAAATAAAAATTCCACCCTTAACTAATTATCTACTTCAATTTACTAGGAGAAGCATGAAACACGTCCACTACACTGCATAAATTATCCAACCAATAATAAAAAGGAATGGAATCCAACCCATTCTCAAAGGCCTCATACCATCATTACGATGCTTCAACATTATGCCTTGTTTTCGATGTTGTTAGAAAGCCAATCCAAACCTTCATATAGTCCTTCACCAGAAGTAGCACAGGTACTCTAGATATACCAATGGTGTTGATGCAAAGAATGCAGGTCAAGATTATCAGTTATCTTAGCAGCATTCATTGCATTAGGAAGATCCTTCTTGTTTGCAAATACAAGGAGAACAACATCTCGCAACTCATCCTCATTCAACATCTGATGCAATTCATCTCTTGCTTCAACAACACGGTCCCTATCATTACTATCAACCACAAATATATGACCCTGGGTATTCTGAAAGTAATGTATCTATAGTGGTCGGATCTTGTCCTGACCTCTGACATCCAAAAAAGTAAAGCTAATATTCTTGTACTCCATAGTCTCAACATTTAATCCAATAGTGGGAATTGTTGTGACAATTTATCCAAGCGTCAGCTTGTATAGAATGGTAGTCTTACCAGCAACATCAAGACCCACAATAAGAATATGCATTTCCTTTTTCGCAAATAGACGCTGAAAAATATTGGTGAACGTGAGCCCCATCTTTCAAAGCTGGAGAGAAAACTAGATATTCTGTAAAATCGCAGACCCCACTGATTGAAGAGTGCATTTTTGTAGAGCCCTGACATGATCTCCAATTGGGAAAATTGGATTTGATCCAAAGCACGCATGAAAGCATAGGTCGGCTCAAAAATTTTAGCCATAAATTACACAGGTGAAGATTGTGCGGTAGATTTGGTGGAACCGTTGCACGATTTTATCACCTAAATGCCAATTTTATGGCATCAAATCTAGCGTGCCCATTTAGGTCGTGCTGAGTTTAGGTGTGATCCATCCATGTAAAACAATTGATAACTGCAAAATCCATTACCACCGCACATTACCATTGTCAATGATCTGTAGTGATTGATGCGTTGTTCACAACATAACTCTTGCAAAGCAAAAAAAAACAAGTTTTCTTCAGCTTCTCTACAAGTAGCACACAACATGCCAAAATACTCTCCATCATTGGATGATCCAGGTTGAAAAACCCAGCCACAAAATCTAACACCAAAAAAAATCTCAATATCGAGTTCATCATAGGTTTGATTCAAGAACATTGGTCTTAGCTTTCAAATATTTGTGAAGGAAAATGAATCAACATTGTGGCTCTCAACATCTGTTCTGCAGAGCCTCCACACAACCAAAAACATAGCCTTCACATGATCATATTTCCTCCCTCATCTATGGTAGCCTTGGCTCGGTCGAGGCCATTTTTTCGAGCATGTTAACGGTGGAGATGATGGCACCGCGTCCGCCCCGAGTGGAAGCACCTCGATCCTTCACCCTCGCGAGTAGGATGGTTCACCGGAAAACCTCCAAGGCAAATAGAGAGTCATAAAATAACAAATTTTGGAGCATCATTGCTTACACAAGATTCCAAAAGTGCAACAACCTCTGTACTTAAACGAGAAGAACAACAAGAATGTGAAGGACATGATGCCATAAGTTCAAGTTTAGAAGGGAAGGACACCTCACATTTCAAACATGATGATCCTGATGTGGATCAAAAGCAAAAAAAGCAGCACTTTCCTCATTGTTATCATGTTCAGAAACTTTAGTACATTTCTAAACTTGAAAGAAATGTCAGTGATTTGTGGGCTGAAGAGTTAGAAGTGTCAGCTGAAGTGGCTTTCTTGAATCAACAATGCCTTATTTTGAATTTAGAGAATCAAGCACGATCATCTAGCTAGAGAGTATTTGGAATCATCTCAAGGATGTCGAGGATCAAGCTAAGCATGATAGATGGATTTGGATTATCCATAAGTGATGGATCCCATAGAATTTTCAGTCAAACTAGCACAATAGCGAAGACAAAAAACCCAAAAAGCACCCAACAGCCAAAGCATAAAAGTGTGGATGCCATAACATCAATTCCATTTTTTTTATGATATGTGTATTGTCTCTTCTTTCTGTGATACAGATGAACCTTCAAGCACTGTAACCAGAGATCAATGTGATTATTATAAATGTGTTGCCCACCTTGTCTGCAGTTACGATATGTTTCCTTCATTAATCGCAACCACAGCAAAATATCAGCTAGAAATCTGTAAGCTAGAATGGCACAATACACATCTATCATTGACGGTATCTCAACTTCCTCGGGCAACAATTGCGGCCACAAACGGTGGCCTATGGACAAATTTAAACAAAAGAACGAATTCTATGAAGGATCTGTCGATTCCATTAATCATGTGGAAACGTCACCCATCTTACATATCGATCTAGTTTCTAAGAAGATTCATCAAACTGCATCGATCAAATGGAGGACGAAGATGACAAGAAATTTGTGGTCCGAATTGGCAGAAGACATTTCTCCAAGAACTTGATAGTTGAAAAAAAACTCAACGAAAGTCTCTATGCTTTACGTGCATTGGTTCCCTTTTTTTTCAATCAAAGTCTCCGGCAGCTCATTCGGGCATAATAGGGCAACGTGGGCATTTTGAAGCGACAGTGCCATTATTTGTTGATTTTTAATCAGAAAAAATTTGAGTGTTTTCCATAAACAAAGGGATACATGCCTCCATAAAACTTGAAATTTTTCAAATGAGTAGAAATAAACATTGCAGAAACATCATGAAATGTTTACCAAACTAGAACCAAGCACTTTCTTCTCGTAATCATGCTTTTCGAATGTTGGATGGAGCTTCCTTCTTCATGAGCTCTTTCACCATATGTTTGTTTGACTTGTGGTGAATTTCGGGGTGCAACTTTCAACACTTCTTCTCCCAAAGGCCACTAATTTTGCAGAAACTACAGAAATTATGTCGTTTCCCATTCAATTGTGTCTTCATAATAGGAGGATTCATAAGGTTCTCATTCTTATTGGTCTCACTTCTTGTGGACACATCTATCTTCTTAACCCACACTTTCTTTGGGTGATGCTTAACTAAATCACGATTAGAAGATATATGGAAGCAATAATTTCTCTTATATTTAAAGTAAGAATTTGAATGATTGTTATACCTTCCTTACTTGTCCTTGAACTAATAGGGAATAGGTGGCTTAAATCCCTCTCTGGGATCGGGTGATGAAGAGACAACTTCTGCTTCAACTACCTTCGAGCATTCTCCTTTCTCTTCTTGTCCATAAGCCAAGCCTGCAAATGGTTGTCTTGATACAACCTCCAATGGCTGGGTTACTCCTTGGCCATTTATGCCAATTCCACCTCCTCTATACCCAATCTTAGTGTGGATATTCATGCCAAAATTTGTTTCATATTGAGAGAGAACATAACATGAAGTAACATCATATACCTTGGTTTGAGATGTAGCGTCCATCGTCTCGATCTTCTGTAACTTAGACACTAACTCCTCTTTGGCTTGTAGAATCTCTTGAAGCTCCTGCTTATCCTTTTCAGCTACCTGCAATACTCTTCACAATTATGCATTGTTGGCTTGAATGATGTCATTTATCTCTTACAACTCTTGCATTCTTTCAGCGTGCTTCACTCCTCTGCCCATC
Source organism: Pinus albicaulis (assembly GCA_034641835.2). Lineage (NCBI taxonomy): Eukaryota > Viridiplantae > Streptophyta > Pinopsida > Pinales > Pinaceae > Pinus > Pinus albicaulis. Next base: position 649,519,439 of record CM076573.1, on the reverse strand, counting down.
CTGCAAAGCAATCACCTGCTTTGATACCACTTGATTTGATCACGGGTCGAGTACTACTCTAACCATCATGTATGGTATGAAGATATTTTAATTGACTATGTCTTATAAAGGTTTAAATGAACATGTTAGTTCATCAATTATAGTGCATAAACACATAAACATAAATAGAAGAACCTAACAGATCAAGAAGCACAAACACGTAAGTAAGAGAGAGACAACCAATTGGTAACGAAGTTCACCCCTCCATCTCTCTAGGGCTACATCTCCAGATCTGCTTCAATTGGAATGCAGATCTTCTATATTCCTTCTTCAAAGTAAGTTTTCTTACATTCAAGCTCTATGGTCGAGCATTAGCCAAGAACTATGGCTCTCAATGGCTAAGTATTCTCTCATTTCTTCTCCCCCTTCTTGTGGCTTACATAAGGAATATATATGGCTTTCCCTCACCCACTCTCCAACAAAGAGCATTAATTACAAGACCCACAATTGTAGGGCCTAATTACAAGGAAGGAAAAAAAATATCCTTGAAAGTAGGATCTCCAACAATCTCAGGATCATAATTGGGAAAAGTCTCAAAACCACCTAAAGATTCTTCAACCATGCCTTTGATTCTCTCAACCTACAATTGAGAAAATTAGAGAATTGGTGTGAGGTGGTTTCTCACATAAAAACTAATTTCCCTAACTACATTAAATGAATAATATGTGAGACACATTTTCTCTCACAAATATTAATCATTTATATCAATAATGCATGGGCTTAATAAGGGATCATAAAATGCATAATTAAATGCATGAACATAATTTCACCCCCTTTAAGCACTTTGTCACCAACTTCAAATCATGGAGCAGAGCTATTTCATGTGCGAAGATCCTTTCAGATCAGGCTTGCACACTAATGTGTCACTAGGATCCATCGCTGTGTGACCTATGATCCCGCACTAGTGTGTATGTTGTTTCTAGATGCCAATTTCATTATTTCTTGTTAAGAATTTCAACAATTTTGTAGAGACAGGTGCACTTTCTGGGGCTTGTGATGTCATGATCAATTTCCCGATTTGGGAAGTAAGTTGGATAAAAAATTAGAAACAGAACCAATCACACCATCAATGTGTGATCCCGGGGTAGGTTTGCGTGGGTCTATAGAAGAGCGTGGAGCATTCAGAAGTACTTCATAATGTTTTCTCGACTAAGAATAAATTCGATCTAGTTGTACGGAAACAAAGATGCATTTTTCCTTAGTAACGACCTTGAACATAGATACTTCCTTGGCTATCAAGGTTCATAATGCTTGGATGAACTATTTATGTAAAATATCATCAAGTAGTTTGGTTTGGACTAACCTCTTGCAACATCGCCACTTATGGATATGATTATAAATCAGGGTGGCATCGTCTTGTTTGAAATTGGAGAAGATATTATAATGGATTTCATACCTCATAGGTAACTAAAAAATGAGTTAAAAAGGCTTAGGCCAAAGACGAAAAATCATTATAAGATGTTTTTTCTAATTCTATATACCATTTAGCACCATCTCCAGTCACAGTACATTGGAATAGATGCAGTTTAACTGAATCATCCACCAAATAATTTGATTAGCACCACAAATGAAAGGTGGTAATGTCCATTGATGGATTTTCTCCAGGTTTCCCTTCAAATTGGGGGATATCATAAGGAAACATGGCATGCATGGGTGTCCACCAAGGATCATGTCGAATTGGGTCATTTTTCATCTTAACCAAATCTAGTAAATTAAGAGGGGACCAAAAGGGATTATGAAGATAACTAAATGGGTCATAGGAGGAAGAGCCTCCTGACCAACCGTGATTTCCGCCCATATACTGATTCTGAGGAATGGGTTGTTGGCCATGGTAAAAATTTGTCTCAACATATAAAGGATGTGGGCCATCATGAATGGTGTAAGGAGTTTTACCCCCAAGCTAAGTGTTCCAAAAGAGAAAAGGAACCCAAAAAGTATGGCTACTAACAAGGTTTTACTCGACGGGAAAAGATGGAACAACTTGCACATAAAACCAACATAAGGAGGATGACTCATAGGTGTGATGGTGCTAAAAATAGGGTTTCCCCTAGGTAAAGTAGTCGCTCTATAAAATTTATTATAGGGTTGTATCCTTCGAAAAAACAAACTATACTAGGCTTGAGAAATATTAGAAGAAAGGTTTCCCCCAAACTAGCTAGGAGAAACAGATGATCCTCCTCACACATTTCCTGAGGTTACCATACCATCTTAGGAACAGGAACAATAGGTTGAGAAAATCTAGGAGTAAAAATCCCTGATCCTATAGGCTAACTAGGGTTAACGGCCATAGTCGGCACAAATGAAGAAGTAGGCATAGGAACAATAGGGAACTTTGTAGGAGAGATAGAAGAGACTGGTGGAATTCCCCAAGAAGATGTGATAGGTGTCGATGGAGGTGTAGGACCTGTGACGTTCAATGGTGAAAATGATGACATAGTAGAAGAAATTGCAAATGGAAATGGTAAAGAGGAACTAACCCCATCCATTAGTAAAAGAGGAACATAAATGTAAGTAGGTGTAGAACCATATGGGTTTAGATGTAGTAACTCTAGTCCTAATGGATCAGTCAAAGGTGGATTTACGGGAGAGACATAATCGTCTGCCAATGTTTCGATGGCAAGCAAGTCACTACCAGGAGTACCAATCATGGAATCCACAATTATAGTTTGGTATAAGTCATAAGCAATGATAGGCGCTCTCTGAGTAGGAATCAAAAGTCCACCTCTTTCAAGAGGGAAATCATGAATATGACATGACTTATGGCCACTGGGTTCAACCAGGGTGAATAAATGTATATAAAAAAAAACAAATTGGTATAGACACCCCTAAGGTCAAACTACTGACTCAGACCAAATAACACACTGTAATGTCCCAAATGAGGGATTTTCTACTTTATCGGGAACATCTTAAGATGTTCCATTTTTCCTTCTTCAATGAGACACTGCAAGTCCATTTAAAAGATTGAATATTGGGGCTTTTACAGTATATGAATCCTTAAAATAAGGGAGAGATCTTGAGGCTAGCTGGCCCTTCACAGACTCTGCCTATGGATATGCAATATTCCACCTCGGGAATTTCTGCCACAGGGTCCTTGAGGACGCTGTATAAGGAAGCTGCTGCATAAATAAGGCTAACCAACACTGGGATGCCCTAGAAAACTTCTAATATAACTCCCCTGTAGAAAATGAGCTTAAATAAATGATTCTAGATGGGTTATACAAATCTCCCCAAACTAGATCTCTAAAACAATGCTCAATGAAAGAGCTTACAGCAATATGCAAAACATCTATCTGGAACTCTGAAAATCTGAATGCAACATGAGAGGGTAAATAACACAACCATTTTCATATTAATATATCAGCATGATTATACAGAAATATCATGAGGAATAAGACCCTCAAGCATTAGAATCAATCCTCCAATGAATATACAATACAATGCCGGAGTAGCTACAACTACATAGAATGTTGGAAGAACATAACTGCGTAGTCTCTATGTGATATGCAACTGATGAATGTATAAAAATGAGATGTAGCTGAAGGAATACAAAGAAAATGGCCCAAGAAAGGAAAATGGGCTCAATATGGGATTTCTAGCCAATCTCAGGGAGATTGCTAGAAATGCCGACTAAAATACAAAAGTGACAAACCAATTGTCACTGCAGCTAGAACCAAATGAATATGAAGCTATGTCTGATCTGATATGATGATTCCCTCCTCTGATAATTCCCTCACAGTGAAAGGGGCTGATCCCCTTTTACTCAAAAACACTCCTCCTGATGAGCTCAAGAATCTCCCTCAACATTGCCCTCATGGAATAACGCATTTTCTCCAAATGACTGCGCAGTGGGAGATGGTGAATGAGTGGCCTGATGCCATAGATATGAAATTAAGTCCAAGAGCCCTCTCTACAACTCTTCCCATGAAGAATCCCTCCTCCACTGAAAAGCAAGTAGTGAAAGACTCAATGAGTTCCTCTCCTGCTTCCCCAGCTACACAACACCATTTTGCTACAGAAATAACGGTGCAACTGAAGGAGCGAGCTTGGCCAAATACTGGAATGAGGAAATGCAGCTCAAATAATCTCCTCCCATGAGGAAGAGGTGGGGGATCCCCTCCCGAGAGCACCCCTAGTGCTCAAGAGCACTGCAATCTTGCTAAACAGCTCAGATGTGCAAGTCCTTGACCTCACTACGAAATTTATGAATCAAAGAATAATACAAATGAGATGCTCCTTCTTTCTTATAAAGGAAACAAACTCAATTTCACCATAGGCCCCACAATTATGGTTTCCATTCACCTTTGAATTTTTTCCCTCCAAAAACTACTTTGTCTTCTCAAGCAAGCTAACCCTCTAAGGCAGCACTGTTGACTTGGTCAAAATGGCCAACTGAAGGTGATCCTCATCATGTTCACACCATTAGGTGTTTATTTAGATGCTTATTTATTTCTCCTTTCACACAAGGAGTGTTATTTTATATTAAAAGGGGTTCAGGGGTCTCCTTACCCATTTTATTAAACAAAATTAAAAATATGCCACTATAATGTTCCATTTTAGCGTGAAGCTAAAATTGGGAACATTACACACACACTAGAAAATTCTTAGAAGGTACACATGTAAGCAAATCCTAGTAGTACATTTTAGAGACTTCTTCCTTGTGGGATCTCAACTCCACAAGGAATGTTTTTTAGGGAAAGGTAAGGTAAAGGGATGGTTGTTGCACACAACCACCACTTATAGGGTGTTTTCCTAAGACTCAACACTAAGATTACCTTCGTCCCATGGGGGAAGTCGAGTCTTGGGCTTCTGGGTAGTCATCCAACGACATGGGATTCCCTACCACGAGTTGGGTAGCCTCAAGGAGATCTTCTTGTACCATGACCTACGCCTAACCCCAAATTACATGAGTCTCCGGCACACACCGGTCTTGACCGTGGGATGCTGAAGGATTTTTCACTCCGTAGCTTAGGTTGCCAATTTTGTTTTACGATCTTGGAGTAGTTTACTCACACACCTATCTCCAAAACCCTGGCCTAATCTAATGTTGGTGCACTGGCATAAAAAATAAAATACAATTCTAGTTGATTTTATTAAAGTGTTAATTTTATTGGTTGTTATTTACTCAGTTGGGTAGCGACGTGTAACTCAAATGGTGTAATAGAATATTTGTTAGTAACACTCGAATGTAGCTATATGAAAATTTTTATTTCAATTCGATGAATGCTAACTACAAGAGGGTGAGATTATTTTCACTTTTCACAAATATGCCTACCAAATGCACCTCTCACTAATCACTAAATGCAATCCTCAAATTTATAATTTAGACCCACAAAACAAACCAATAAATAAGATATTGAAAAGAGGCCAAGAAGTCCCTAATCTAGAATGAAAATCACTCAAAAGGTGTAAGAAATAGGAATCCAAAGCCAAATAGACACTTACAAGAAACCAACAATAAATCCAAAAAATGAAAAATAAGAGGGAAATGTCAATAAGTTAGGGTTGTAGCACAATGTTTCAAGAAGAGTCAATTTTTTTGGGAAAAATACTTAAAGGAGGGAGGGGAGGAGGGGGGTGTGGGTTCGAATTAGTATTTAAAACTCACAATAATATTTAATTTTTCTTTACTGATTTCCATACGCAACTTTTATTAAACCAACTAGTGTATACACGCGACTGTCTTTAAGGAAACTTGCGTGTATATAGAGATATTATTATGCAGATAAATCTTTACTTAGATCAGTGCATCATTCATTCATTAGTCATTTAGTAAGCAGTAAATATGTGCATTAATAACAGAATAAAGGATGACATATATGAAACACATATGAACACTAGGATTTAAGGTGGAAACCCAAGTTGGGAGAGAACCACCGATGTTGTCGTCTCTATCTTCAATACTTATTATAAAGAAAACTTATTACAATCTTGTAGTGGCAAAAACTCATACCAGCACGCAGGCACCCACCTGTAGAAGGCTGCAACGTTCTCTCGTTCTCCCGCTTCTACTGGAAGGGAGCTCCAACCCCATGATCTCGTTTACCAGCTACCACTGGAAGGGAGCTATGACCCCCTGATCTCATTTACTAGCCACTCCTAGAAGGGAGATACTACCCCCTGATATCGTTTACCAACAACCACAAGAAGGGAGCTATGACCCCCTCACTGAAGGCTCCAACCCTCAGCACCAATACAGACCACGTTTCATCAATTTTCACACAATATCCAACATCTTCAATACAACATAACTTGTAGGCCTCTTTTCATCATATTTTCAGACTAGACCCATTCCACTCATTTAAGCCCAAAGAACATACATCAAACTGAAAATCATAACTTTATCAAATCATTCACTGAATCATCAATCAACCAACCAATCACTGATCTTTAATCACAATCTAGCAGCATAAGAAATACTCAAACAACTTAGATCCATTTGAAGACATCATTGACAGATAACAGAAACACAGTAAAAATGATCATAAATTTCCTTCAACATTCTTCAGCCAAACCCTAGATTCCATACACGCTTTTGTTGAAATGAACCTACGTATATACACAATTTTATTGTGACGAACCTGCGTATAGATCTGTTAACATTACAGGACTGCATAACTCTTTAGAACAATTAATTGTCTTAGATCATACCCTTCTCTTCATCAAACATGCGTCATATCACAGATCTAAACATCTCATAAATAGATCATGCAAATACATAGTCATTTTAGGTCTAGAGATCCTGATCCATCATTGTATCCATAGGTGCATCATTATTTCATATCTATCAATAAACTGTAACCCATTCCATGCAGATATACTTTAGAGTGAGGTATTCATTCAATACCCATACACATGTACTACTTTTCATTATGATATTCACCTCTTTATATAGGTTGAGCCTTAACCAATACCATGAGAAAAAAACCACACAAGTGCTGGTGGTATTCTTGGATGGGATCAAATAGTCGTTACTATGCTCAATATTGTGGGCTAATACCATGGTTAGGACCCCTGGTATCATAAAGTGAGTACGTAAGTACATACGTGACTTTGATTCTTTAGACCCGCATGTATACGCAACTTTTCTTTACCAAAATTGTGTATACACTAATTCTGGATGTATACTCGAGTTGCCTTCATCAAACCTGCATACACATCCTGAAAATTTACCTTTATCATTCCTCTGTCACTGACTCAAAGTCTTTTCTCTGTCCCATCTGAACTGACCTGTAGATACACCAATTTTACATCTTCAAAAGGAAACTTGTCAAGTAGGTTTCCATCAAGGACAACATATTACATCATAATGCCAACAATCTCCCCCTTTGGACTTGATGTCAACCATGTTGATGTTTGATCACCACAAATTGTAGATACCTATTAGACACATCAATCATAAGCATTATTCAAACACAAAGCCTTTGACATCAAGGGAAAAGGGTGGACCAATGTCAAAACAAGGTTTCTCTTTCCTTGTAGAAATAAGAGCTCTATAGATCTAATATGCATTGACCATGCTCCCCTTGAGCACATGCTGAGTCTTCATATTTTCAATAGAATACATGACTTTATGACTCAAATAATCACCAAGGAATCATACTTACGTCAATATCCCAACCAAGTGACTCAAGTAACCAACTAAGTGGGTTTACATATTTGAAAGAGTCCATATATGACTGAATATGAAAATTTTTACATTAAAGGTCTCAATATTACCCTTACATCAAATTACAGATATGACTTTTTATAACCAAGAACAAAGGATCTCAAGAGAGAGATCATAGTTCAACAACCAACATAATGCCAATAATGCATTATACGACTAATGCCCCCGCTAAATATGTGCATCCTCAACATTTTCACCAACCAACTCATCAAAGCATCTTATATTGAATAAGAAAATGCAGCTTGAAAACCATAACCGCAATTGTACCCATCAATGTCAAGCCATATCTATCAGCAATGGCATGGGTAGATTTCAATATTATCAACCTGTCAACAGGTCTACAATTTCAACATCTTATCTCTTCTTCCTTTTTCTTGTTAACATGAATGTTGGTGGATCCAAATTTATTTGGTCTTACGATATCATTTGTTTTCTTTCATGTTGTCTTTAATGATTCATTGATATGTTCATGCATTCATTTTCTACATGCCCAAACTTGTTACAAGAATAACATCTTAACTGACCAGAAAAGGGAGCAAAGGAATCATAATAATTTTGCCTCATGTTCCTTATATTTCAATAAATAGCTTTATGTCCAAATTTGTTGCATGAAAAACAATAACCCTTAAAGAAACCTGAGTACCTGGGAGTTGTCGATCTTTCTGGGTAGAGTCTATTTTTCTACGACAGAAACAATATGCTTATGCAATTGGCAACATGTCCATAATTATGACATACAAAGCATTCAACATTATTGATAAAAGGAGAGAATCGATTGATACTTCTATAGTTAGGAGCGAATGATTTCCTTTGAGAATTCATGATTGTCTATTTACCTTTAGTCTCTTTAAACACTTCAATTTTTGCATTGATATCCTTTGAATCTTTAGCACTGTCTTGTGAACTAAATTCTCCTTTAACAGTTTCATGAAAACCAAGACCAAATTTAATAGAAGGAAATCTTTTACTACAAATAAAATTATCCAGAATATTAGTACTATCTTGAAACCTCAAGTGTTTATCATTTCTTCTAATTTACATTTTAAAATGTTTACCTCGACCTCCAATCTTTGGCACTGCGTCTTCATACTTTCTTCAACCCTTCTTCCTTCTTCTACTTGCTCATTCAATTTTAGAATCTCTTCTTTAAACCCATTTTCTCGTTCTTCAAATTTTTTTAGAAGTTCCTTATTCTTCTTATTTGATTTTTCTAGATCTTCTTTGAGAGAGATGATTTCTGCTTCAAGTCCTTCACTCTGATTGGTTACTTCATCCTATAGCTTTTAACACTAGTCTATTTGTTCTTTGTTCAGCTGATCAATTGCATTTCTTTCTAGTAACTAATTATTCAATCTACTGATCACATCTTTGTAGATACATTATATTTCATTAAATATAATATGTTGATCCTTAAATTCGTTTTTGAGTTTAGAAATTTCTGATTTTAGGTCCATAACATTACTTTCACTTTCTTGTTCACTATCTTCAATATTGCATGCACAAGGAATTGAATCACAAGAACAACTATCAATATATGTTGTATCTTCTTCATTTTATTTTGCACACATTTTCTTAGATATATTCTTCCTTTGAGTAGCCTTATTCTTTTGCTTCCTTCCCATTGTGACGGATCTCCTTCAAGCGATCAAGCTTCAATAGAAGGACTTGCTCCGATACCAATTGTTGGGAAAAATACTGAGAGGGGGGGGGGGGGGTGAATCAATATTTAAAACTCACAATAATCTTTACTCTTTCTTTACTGATTTCTATACACGACTTTGATTAACCCAACTAGCATATACACACAACTATCTTTAAGGAAACTTGTGTATGTCCAGAGATATTATTATGCAAATAAATATTTACTTAGATCAGTGCATCATTCATTCATCAGTTAATTAGGAAGCAATAAATATGTGCAGTAATAATAGACTAAAGAATCACACATAAGCAACACATATGAACACCAAGATTTAAGGTGGAAACCCAAGTAGGGAGAAAACCGCCGCTGTGTCATCATTGTCTTCAATATTTATTGTAAAGAAAATTTCTTACAATCTTGTATTGGTGAAGACTCATACCAGCACGTAGGCACCCACCCGCAGAAGGCTGCAACCTTCTCTTGTTCTCTAGTTTCTATTGGAAGGGAGCTCAAACCCCCTAATATCGTTTACCAGCTACCACTGGAAGGGAACTATGACCCCCTTCTCTCGTTTACCAGCCACTCCTGGAAGGGAGATACTACCCCCTGATCTCGTTTATCAGAAACCACTGGAAGGGAGCTACGACCCCCTCACTGAAGGCTTCAGCCCTCAACACCATTGCGGACCACATTTCATCAATTTTCACACAGGATCCAACAACTTCAACACAACATAACTTTTAGGCCTCTTCTCATGATATTTTCAGAATTAACCCACTCCACTCATTGAAGGCCAAATAACATACATCAAATTGAAACTCATAACTATATAAATTCATTCACTGAATCATCAATCAACCAACCAATCACTGATCTTTAATCACAATCAACTAGTAGCATAAGCAATACTCAAACAACTCATATCTATATGAAGACATCATTGACAGATAGCAGAAACACAATAAAAATGATCAGAAATTTCCTTCAACATTGTTCAGCAAAAACCTGGATTTCGTATGGGCTTTTGCTGAAACGAACCTGCGTATATACACGCTTTTACCATGACGAACCTGCGTATAGATTTGTTAACATTATAGGATTGCGTAACTCTTCAGAACAATTAATCAGCTTATATCATACCCTTCACTTCATCAAACATGCGCCAGATCACAGATTTAAAAATCTCACAAACAGATCATGTAAATACATAGTCATTTCAGGTCTAGAGATCCTAATCCATCATTGTATCCATAGGTGAATCATTATTTCAGGTCTATCAATAAAATGTAACCCATTACATGCAGATATACTTCAAAGTGAAGTATTCATTCATTACCCATACACATGCACCACTTTGCACTATGATCTTCACCTCCTTAGATAGGTTGAGCCTTAACCAATACCATGAGCCAAAAACCACACAAGTGCTGGTGGTATTCTTGGACGGGATCAAATAGCCATTACTGTGCTCAATATTGTGGGTTAATCCCATGGTTAGGACCCATGGTATCATAAACTGAGTGCGTAAGTACATACGTGACTTTGCTTCTTTGTACCTGTTGAAGCCTATAAAATCTCTTCTTCAAACATTGGGGAAAACCACCCGGTCGGGACCTTAGGACAACTCCTTTTCCGTTTGGTATGGTGGCTTCGACTGGATTTAAAGGACTAGTTTCCTTATAACTAAATGGGTTGGTTTGGATGAGTGGAAAATGGGACTAAATTAACTGAAATAAAACTATCTAATTTAAACTAAATACTGATAAAGAAATTCTAACAATAACCCGGGTAATTATATGTGAATACAACTTAAGATTGTTCCAATTTAACAATAACCATGAAAATATATTATTCTTTAAATTGAAATGTGCAGAAACAAATAAAGATAACTCTGTTTAAGAAATTAAACATAGTTGTATTAGCATATTGCATTCATCATAACATATCATCTACATATACTTATGAAAGATAACATTTCAATTATACTCAGAAATGATATATAAAAAGAAGCGTTGTGAAAAAAAAAATATATATAAATGATAGAAAATTTTAAAGCGAATATCATAAGACAAAAGAAATCAACTGTGAAAAGATAGAAATACCTTATTCATCTTGAAGACTTTCAAATGAAATCTGATGCTCTAATCTAGTAACTCTGAGGAAAAATCAAATTCCAAGGTACATAAATGCAACACTTCAAAGATAATTCCGCATAACAATCACCAGATGTGATCCTTTTAAAAATATATAAGACAGTGGAGTACAGAAATGTAATCTCCAAGTCAAAAATATTAAGATCCAGGACCTTTCTCTAAATGCATGAGAAGGGTTTAAATACTACTTAGCTAAATCTAAAAATAGTCTATTACAAAAATTAAGGATTCGGTTTAATGACCGTCCTTTTCCTAGGCTAAAATACAGTAAAATTAAAACTAAATCTAACTATCTATGAACTTGATATTTAAACTTGCAGGCATCTAGTATAGTTTTGAGAAGATGTGGTTGACCGACTTCAAAATTCAACTGTCCTGAAAAGACAGAGTCGGCAAGTGTAGGTGCAATCTTCTTTGTAGAATTGATGATACAATTAAGCGCACTGTGCTGACTGTGTGGCTTCACCAAGTATGTCCAGTAAGAGTCACAATTTAATCTTGTCAGCCCTTGGATTGATTTCGCTCTTTCTTTTGCCTTTTGCCTCCATTCTGTTTGTAGTTGATGTGCCTGTGGGAGATATCCTGGAACAGTTTCTGAAATCAAATTAGCTTTGTGTAAATTATCATTTACACAATCAGTAAGAGTGTTTGCCGCTGTAGCCGCCTCCTCTGCTGCCTTCTCTGCCCTTCTGATTTGTGCATCCCAGTTATTAAAAAGTATTTCTTTATGCTTTTCATTAATAATGGGTGCACCATCTTTTCTGCCTTTTTTTTTTTTTTTCCATGCTAAATAATCATTGATCTTATTAATCAAATCATAATCATTTCGTAAATCTATGACATGATTTGTGATTTTATCGCTCTCTTGGCACAAAGAATTCCATTGCAAGATTTTTTGGCAGAAAACTTCCTCTTGTTGCAGTAGTTGATTGTTTAAAGAGATAGTTTCTGAAATGAATTCTGGAAGCTTAGGATCATATTTATGCTGATCTTGGATAATCTGTATTTGTTTGTCTTTATCAGCCAAGCTTTTTTGATGTCCTATTTGCATTTCTTGAAGTTGTTGTTGTAATTCTTCAAGTTTCAATTGTGCTTCCTTATTGGCTTGTACCTGTTGCAATTGTTGTTGTAGAACTTTTATCTGTTCTTCTTTTTCATTCAACAAAATTTGTATCTCAAATGCTTTGTCAATTGTTGCAGAAGCATAAGCTCCTGTCATTTGAGATAACTTAGCGAGATTATCAGTAGGTTTTGTGGCAGGATCCTTCCACAAAACATCTACTTGTTCTGCTTCAGTAGCAATTGCACCTTCTAAATTTCTCTTTTTTCTTTGTTTCTTCACTACTGCTTTGTATTTTGGGCTGTAGAATACATCTAGAGGAGGAATGTCCTCTACATTAAGTACAATTTCAGAGGATGGTGTTATTGGTATGTGCTCAGTCACTGTGACTGTGCTGCTTGTTCCTGTGTTCAAAACTTTGGTTGTTTGGACAGGGGTCTGTACATTCTGTCCTTCTACATTAATCAATTGGTTAAAACTTTCCCATTCTTTGTCTAACTCAATGATGACTGGATGTTGCTATACATTGGTTGGAGGAGGATTTGTCCGTTGAGAAGTCAAAATTTGCTGTTGAGTAAGTTCTTTTTATTGTGCAGAATCTTTCATGGATTCTTCCATTTTATCTTCCTTTTCATTAGACTTATTGGAATGTTCAGAAGTCTCTCTGTCAGATTTTGATTTAGATTTATCTGTACTCGAACTGCCGTTAAGACTAACACTAGGAGTTTGCTCTCTTGCGGGCTCTAAGCGTAGATTTTCCAAAGGAATAGGAGTTAGTCTTCTTTCTCTGTAAAGTTTGAATTCCTGGAATTCCTCTGGAGATAACAGCATTTGAGATGAATTCAAAACTTCTTTAAATGAATTTCTTGCTTGGAACATATCATCAAAAAGATTCTGTTCCCCGGAAAATTCCCTTACTCTGATTGCATTGGTAAAATTCTTAACAATATCATTTGGGTCGAATAACCTTCTCGAAAATTTGAACAGCTGTAGGCATGTAATGTTTCCTATCTCTTGGAATGCATGACCAATATCGAAGAGTGAAAATGTTCCACATTTTACGGGAAATTGTGGCCAAATGCATTTTTTCTTCTCTTTTAATTCCTTTGTTAAACCCCCTTGGCCACAGGTCTGATAAGCAATTTCCCGAGCTACAAGTCTATCTGGAACATATAGGGGTAAAACATGGGGGGAAGCAAAACTTCCAAAAACCCTAATATAAGTGAACAATTCTTCTCCAAACCATCTTGCGACAGGGAGAATGTCAACCTCTGTTTCTAGGGATAACCTTGGGGCATCCTTATTATGCAATGTTCTGTACAATGGCAGCATTACACCATGGCAAATTTGATAAAAATGGGGGACAAAATTAGACTCCCACAGTTCCTTATGATACACATGAATAGGCAAAGTATCGTGGATAGTCCATTTCCAACCCATCACAGGGAATTTAGAGCCATAACAGATAGCGTCCATGACATAAGCAGATAAATAAAAAGGCGGATAAACCCGCTGAGAAACATTTCGCTTGGACCGGTAGTGAAAAATGGCAGTGGTCAAATTATCAGATAAGATTTTGGCCCAGTCTACAATTGTAGAATTAACGGCCGCATTCAACAAAGGGAGCCATTCAGGCAAGATCATATTTATGTCAGGCTTTCCAAAAAGCCTGCATAACATGGCAGCAGTGAAACAATAAGGAGAGGTAAGTGAACCCATGTTGTACATACCTTGTTTGTTTTTCTTCAATGGTTCACTTCTTTTGGTCCACTCCTTTGTGCATTCTGACAAATTTGCATGTTCTCTGGAAAAATCTTCCATGAATTGTTTATTGTAAGTCGCCTGAGGTTCCGACAACTTATACATTAGTCTCAAATCTTCCGTGGTGAATGACCCGATTAGCTCTTGAGCTGGAGTTCTGAATTGTCTGTCTGAAATATCGGTGTTGTCTAGCACCCATTTCACCATGTCCATATATGGGAGAATCCTTGGCCTTGCCGCTATCCTATGCAGAAATAAACAAGCCAGTTCTTTGAGGGTTGCTTCAGATGTACTACTAGAACCTGCTGTAGCCGTAACTTTTAATACCACAGGATTTTCTTCTTCCAGCAAATTATACATTCCTTCCCATGTGGTTATACTGACATCCTTATTGCAAGCGGTGTCTGCATACAATGAAGCCATTTCTCTGTTTTCAGAATTCGAGCTCTTCTCCTTCTTACCCATAGTGTTCTGTGAAGGCTTTGTATAGACGTTTGCTCCTTCGTGCCTGCGTTTTACGAGTTAAATGAGAGTAATGGCATGAGAAAGGTGATGAGAGTGTTTTAAATGCAAAGGCGGATGAAATATATTATTTTAATGTGAAATGACTTTCAATCAAAACAAAATCTCATTTACCATTAATTGTCAATCCAATCATTTAATCCAATCGTTAAAGCGCATAACAGATATTGATATATGGGAAGATTGTCTTTGAACAATACGCCTTTATGAATTTGCGACATTGCGATCTGCGATTTGCTGCATAATATCGCAATATTGCAATGTCGCAATATCACAATATCGCAAAATGAAACCATCGATATGTAAAATAGCTAGTGTTTAAATTAAGTGCATTATACAAAAGCACGCACATCGCAACTTCTTTAAAAGCGCAAATTGTAAATAGCGTGAAAGATATTTGCTTAACATTTCTGTCATGCTTACGCGATCTAAGTATCAACATTTTTATTGTATAGGTTTTGGGAATTTATCATCTAAAATCGTGCATTTTCAGTTTTACAAAAGATATATACCATTTTGCGATGGATGCGCTATTTTGTTTAAAGAACAATTTTATTGTAATCTATCATAAACTTAAGTGTTTCTTAAGGTTCTTTCTAAGGGAATTCTTTAAGTTTACGATAGAAAGTTTTATTTGAAAAGGAAAACAAATCCTAATTGATTTTTTTTTAGATTTTTTAACTAAGGGTCCTCTTTTATTTAGTATTATTACTAATATTAAAAAAGGGGGGGTTGTTGCTGGTCACAACAATTGGCGATTCACTGAAAGAAACAGTTATCTCTGAAAAAATAAAATGAACACTATATTTCTAGTAAATAAAGATTTTTAAAGATAATTAAAATTATCTTAAGACATTTTAAATAAACTCTAACTTATGAAAAAGAAATAAAAATCAATGACAATTTCTTTCTAATTCCTTAAGAATAAAAACATTTTTGGGTTATCTCAAGCTTTGATTGGTGGTAATAATGAAGTAAGTGGATTTCTCCAAGTTTTGGTTTTATAATATACTCTATTGCCATAGGTATTGCCTCTGCTGCCAGCAAACGTTCATAGTCTCGACAGGGTTACCCTTAAACCATTAACCATTCGTTGTCCCATCCAACTAAAATTATGACTTTTTAAAAGATAAATTCATAAGACCTATTATCTCATGTTTTTGTCTTTTATTTATTCTTATTTTAAGAGCCATTGTTCTGGTTTGGCAGCCAGTTAATAACAATGCCATTCACTAGTTATAATTAAACCAAATGTTTCTCAACGGATGAGACCCCTTGTCTTATATTTATAAGCCATTACCCTGTTTTGATATGCAGTATTGGTAATGTCAGTTTCATTACTTCTTATGAGCATGGTAAGTCGGCTCATAATGAGACCTCTTATCTCTTTAAATTTTTATATAATTTCTTAGAATTACATTCTAAAAAATCACAACTTAAATGGATGGGGTGAAATATTTTTATCCTTAAGAATCAATGGATGACAATTTTTCAGAGTTTCTTGAGTACCAAGAGTTTGAAAAATATTTACTTTTATAGATAACCTTTCTCTACTCAATAAACTTATAATGATTTACATTTTCCTCAAGTTTTCAAAATATCATGCAAATGATTGGAATAATATTTCAAAGTTTAACATCTTATTTTAAACTATCCAAAAACTGTGATCATCTCTTTAAAAATTCTCATTTACACTAAATAAATATTTATAATATTCTTCCTAAGAAATTTTGTAAATAGTAAATAGTCAGTTAGAGACTCATTAACAACCTTTATTTGCAAAACAATTAAAAACTTTGCAGAAAGGAATATGTACAAGTAAGAAGGGGTTACCTCCTTATGAAAATAATTTTTTTCAAGACAAACCCATTTACAGGAAGAGATTCTCTCTTTCCTGTTAAATCTTGGAGTATGAATGTATTTGAGCCTATCTTTTCAGCAATCTGAAATGGTCCAAGCCACATTTTATGAAACTTGGTATGTTTACCTTTTTCTTCGTGTGCTTTATCCCATTTCAGAACAAGATCACCAATTGACAAAAATTTTGAGCCGGTAGAACTTGCATCAAAAGAAGATTTTACAAGCTGTTGATGTTTTTCACGAATAATTTTTTCTTTATCTCTATATTCTTCTAGTTTAAGAATTTGATCATATCTCAATTGAATGGATGAAGAAGGATTTTCTTCAATAAATTGCACTAGGGCTAATGATGGAAGAGCTAAATTTGATGGTATCACAGCTTCTTTTCCATAAACCAAATTGAAAGGTGAAGTTCCAATTGAAGCTTTTTCAGTGATACGATCAGCCCATAATGCAAAGATTAAATACTTGTGCCAATTCTTTTGATTTTGATCAATGGTCCTTTTAATGATTTTGATAAGATTTTTGTTAGTCGATTCAGCCAAACCATTACCTTGTGGATAATAATTTGCTGAATATTTCAATTTAAAACCTCTTTTGATTGTAAATTCTATTAAACTATTTTCGGAAAAATAAGATGCATTATCAAAGACAAGAGCTTGAGATACACCAAACCTGGTTATGATGAATTGATCTATGAAATCAATAATTGCATCAGAGTTGGATACCTTTAGAGGAATTGCTTCTACCCATTTTGTGAATTAATATGTTGCTGTGAGAATGTACTTGTGCTGTTTGGAAGAATGAGGAACCATCTCACCAATAATATCAAGCCCCCATTGTTCAAATGGTTGCCTCAATAGGTCACCGGTTGCAAAGGAAAGCTTTTCCTTTGTCTTCCACTTGCAGTTTGACAAATTCGGCACTTCCTTACGTAATCATGCATATCTTTAAAAAGGGTAGGCCAGTAATAACCAGCACGAATTATTTGTGAGCTGTGGTATCACCTCCAAAATGACCTCCTGCTAGTCCATCATGCAACTCCTGCAAAACCTTTTCAGCTTCAGTCTTTTCAAGACATCTTAATAAAATTGAATCATAATTTTTCCTAAATAACACATTATCAGTGATCTCATATTTAATAGCCTTTAACCTTAAAGCACATTTTCTCTTATAGCTGAGATTAGAAGGAGCATACCTATTTTTCAAGTAATAGATGAGATCATCATACTGAGATTCAGAATCTGTAACACTTATCTGACTTACTTGAATATCTTGATTTGAATCTTGATTTTCTGGTATGTTATGAGCTCCTGCTAATAATTCGTGAAAACTTGTCCTCTAAAACAATCTTAGTCGGTTTAATATCAATATCATATTCTTGCAAGAATGTTACCCATTAGCCTCTTTTTCTCCTACTTATTTTGAATTAATAATTGCCTCATCGCAGAGAATGGAACAATGATTTTTGTATGTGTTTTCAAGAGAAAAGGTCTGAAATGTTTGATTGATTTAAACACGGCAAAGGCTTGTTTTTCAACATCGGAATAATTAAGCTCAGCTCCTTGCAGATTTGAGCTAAAGAAAGAAATTGGTGCTTCAATTTTCTGATCATTGAGTTGTGTTAAAACAACAGCATAGGATGTTTCGGTGGCCAAAGTATACAAAATAAAATCTTTAGAAAAATCAGGGGTATTCAATGTTGGTGCATTAATGATCGCTTGGTTGATTGCCTCAAAGGCTTCTTTCTCTTTATGCCCCCATTTTAATACTGAATTATTCTTGATCATATTTTGCATAGGTAAAACAATTTGAGAAAAATCAGGAATGAATCTTTTTACAAAATTGATTTTCCCTAGAAATGATTGTATGGATTTTTTGTCACGAGGTAAAGAAATATTAGAAATTTCGTTCACTCTATCTGGATCAATATATATATACCATCTTTTGACACAACAAACTTAAGAGTTTTCCTTCATCCAAAGCAAAGAAAGACATTTCTTTGATTTAAGGAAATACCAAACCTTCTACATCTTTCGCATTGCTTTAGATCATGTAGATGATTGGTTCTCTTTTGAAAAGACTATATATCATCAAGATAACAATAACTCTAATTTATTGATCTCCATCCTTTAAACAAAGCATGCAATCCATGAGCCTTGGAAAAGTTTCTCCGATTTATTAGACCAAAAGGAATTTTCTGATAAGCATAAGTTCCCCATTTTGTTCTGAAAGTTGTTTTCAATTTGTCATCTGGATGAACTAAAACTTAATTATAGCCCGAAAATCCATCGAGAAAGGACATAAGTTCAGAACCAGTTACCTTTTGAAGTATCTGTTCCATGGTTGGCAATGGGAAATTGTCTTTTAAACATGCCTTATTTAAATTTCTAAAATCAATACAGATTCTTATATCACAATTTTTCTTCTTGACAGGAACCATATTAGAAACCCAATTGGAATGCCTTACAGGAAAAATGATTTTCTCTTTGAAAAGTTTATTAATTTCTGATTTGATTTGAATTTCGATATTTGGATGAATCTTTCTCAACTTCTGTTGAACAGGTTTAATATTAGGAAGCATTGGAATTGTGTGTTGAATAAAAGAAGTGTCATACATTTTTAAATCATCATAATTCCAAGAAAAAACATCTTTATATCTATTCAGAAGTTTGATGAAAGCATTTCTTTCCTCTGGAGTTAAATTGAGTCCTAAATTAACATTTTGATGATTATAATCAGAGCCAAGATTTACTAATTCAAACTTTAAAGTGGAACTTTGAAGTTTAGCATTAGTGAATTTCTTGAATCTATCTTTAATATCATATAAGTCCTCCAATTTAACAACAGATTTCAGAATGGTATTTTCGTTACCTTTTGAGGAAATTTGCAGATCATGATCATCTTCTCAATAATTTGCTCATCATAATATTTCTCTGAAGTCATGAAATTTAAAATATCTTGATCATGATAGAATACTCTCCAATTTGTAACATTATCTGGGATAGATGGACGAAAAATTAATTCTACAGAAAATCTATCAGGACTCCAATCTTCAGCAGGTAGGAGTTTAGATGCAACATTAGCTAACAAGTCAGCTGATGTATTATGATTCCTAGGAATAGGAGAAATATTGAATGCTAAAAAATGAGTGGTGAGATCTTGTACTAGGGTTTGATAGTGTTTAAGATGTGCTGAAAGGCAATGAATAGTATTCCTAACTTGTTTTATGACAATTTCGGAATCACCAAAGACTTTCAAGTATTTAACATCTAACCCTATAGCTTTATAAAGTCCTTGAACCAAGGCTTCATATTCTACGGTATTGTTAATACACTCAAATTCTAACCTACATGAAAGCATGGTTTTCTCTCCATCTGGATCAATTAAGTGTTGGGAAAAATACTGAGAGGGGGGGGTGAATCAGTATTTAGGGCATACTCAAACTTTTTAGTTTTCTTACTTCTAAAACCCATACGCTACTTTCCTGATACAGACTCGCGTATATACGCGGATACCCTTTATGAAACTCACGTATGCACAGAGATCTAATTATGCCATTAATTCTTCACTTATATCATTCCATCATTTATTCATAAGATGTTCAATAAACTGTAAACATGTGCAGTAAGAACAGAATAAACCATCACACATAAGCATCATACATGAACACCAGGATTTTAGGTGGAAACCCAAGTCAGGAGAAAACCACCACTGCAGTTGCTCAGCCTTCAATATTTTATTATAGAGAAAACATCTTACAACATATGTACTGGTGTAGACTTATACCAGTATGCAGGCACCCACCTGCGCTCGTTTACCAGCCTCTCCTGGAAGGGAGCTACAACCCCCTGACTCAAGGCTTCGACCCTCAGCACCACCAAGGACCACGTTTCATTAATTTTCAGACTGGATCCAACCCACACAATTAAGCTCAAGGAACATTCATCAAACCAACAACTTGATCTATAGCAGCATGATCAATATTCGAACACCCCAGATCATCATTGACAGATAGCAGTAGAACAGATCAGACATCTTATTCCACATACTTCAGCAAACCCTAGATTTCATAAGCGCTTTTACTTCTCTGAACCTGCGTATATAGCTGCGTATACTTCAGCAACTATTTCAAGACAAACTTCACATTTCATACACGCTTTTGCTGAATCCAAACCGCCTATATATCTCAAAACATTGTAGGTCAGCGCAATTCTTCAGAACGAATATATATAGCTCAGATTTTACCCTTCACTTCAGAAACATGTTCGCCTCATCTCATTCCATAAACAGATCTAGAAGATACAAATACATTTCATATCTAGAGATCCCTCTTCATCATTTTCTTCATAGTTGCATCATTGATTCAGATCTATCATCAAACTGTTACCCTTTCCATACAGATATATTTCAGAGTGAAGTATTCATTTCAAACCCAGACTTATGCACACTTGCACAATGATTTCCTTCTCCTTATATAGATTTAGCCTTTATCAATACCATGAGCCAAAACCACGAACCGATAATGGTATTCCTTTAGTTTATCCCCGGGGCTCTTCGATTTCTTTTTTAATTTATTTTATTCACATGAGGAGATTCAAATTATCTATGTGCACCCAGCCTTTAACCCAAATTTTAACCCTTTGGATTTTATAAACAATATCCAGTGCATTTCCATATGCAAGTGTCTTGTTGATGTGGTGAGTTCCGCAAGCGGAACAGCCATACATCTCAATCGCTTTGTATTAATAATCGTGCCAATCCAATTTGAAACTCTAACCTCCGTTCTTCCATGCACGAATCATCCCATTCTGGATATTCAATAATATTCAATCTTTTATCTCCACCATATAATATTATAACTATAACCCCAATGGTTATTTTAAAACTTTACACTGTCCCCGTAACATTTCTTTTATTCAAATTTCATTCTTTGAGCCCGGGCCCACATCGCAGATGGCCATTTTGCGATGGCGCGATAAAAAAAATGGCGGAACACTTGAATATGCGATATTGCGATCTTGCGATGGCGCGATGATCGCATATCGCAAACAACAGAACTTGTGATGGTGGAAATATCAAATATGTGATATTGCGATAATGCGATATTGCGATGATCGCATATCGCAAATACTCCATATCAACAAGACACTTGAAGCTTCAAAACTGTGCTTTGCGATTTGCGCTCAAGTGGCAGGGACCACTTGTCCTGCCACATTCAAATATTTAAAGTCTTTCCGCATACTTTCATAAATTTTCTTCATACTTGGTTGTTGAGGGCTTAAATTCCCGAAATGACTATCTCAATAACTCTACTCCTCCGTAAATTAGATTTTATGGGAATAACTGCGTTCCACTGTAAAGACGACTCTGCTCAACACCATAATCAACTCTCCTCTACAATTTGTGGTTGTGGCCCATGACAATTAATTCATCCTTACATTTCTCCCATGCGTGTTGATGTTCACCAAAATTCTGCTGCGCCTTTTGATCTTCCTCTGTTAACCTTTGCCAACAATCTCCTCCTTAAACAGCACACTGCACCATTGTGGATTTACTTCATTAATAAGTAGGATTCTATCAAGCACAACTTCATCAAGTAGGTTGTCATTTTCATCAAGTAGGTTGCCATCAAGGACAACACATTGTATCATATTGCCAACAATCTCCCCCTTTGGACTTGATGGCAACCACGATGGTGTTTGATCAGCACAACAGATAGATGATATTCTTCCCTTATTCAAACACCATGTCACTCTCCCCCTCTGACATCAAGGGCAAAGGGCGGATCAAAACCAACACAAGGTTTTTCTCTTCATGTAGAAAGAAGCGTTCTGCAGATCTGATGTGCACTGAAGTGACCATGCTTCCCCTGAGTTCATGATGAATATTCAAACACATTTTACAATTTAAGTACTTGAATCTATGACCTTCCTATCACCAAGGACTCATACTTACATCAATTATCCAACCAAGTGGATTTACATATGAGACTCAAGTACCCAACCAAGTGGGTTTACACATTTTAACTCAACTACCCAACCAAGTGGGTTTACAAATTTGAACAAGTCCTTACATGACTGAATATTACAATTTTACATCATAGGTCTCATCATGACCTTTTCATCAAATTACAAGTATGAATTTTATGACCAATACCAGAAAGACCTCAAGAGAGAGATCATATATTAGACCATCATAATGCCAACAATGCATTATACTCATCAAGGCTAGGACACCCCCTGAAAATGTGCATCTAAACATCCTTTCCATATAGCCAAGGCTCCTCCTTAGCTTGTGCAACCTGAACACCTTCAACAGCAAGTTATCAGCAACAATCTCCGCATCATCTGTCCGTATCTCTAAATCATAAGACTTCCATCTCATCCAAAAGATAATCTTCATAAAAAATAAATCCGGGCTTATCCATAATATTCATCATAAGAAACCATGTATTATGTCTTCATCATTTAGAACTGAGAAATAAGCTGATACAGTGAAAATAATACAATCATTATTAGTCAGACTGATGCTCCCCCTGAACCTCTGCTCCTGATCTTCAGCTGTCATATCAATTCTCTTATCATCAATGCATACGCGACTGTCTCTGCTAAAACTCGCGTGTATACGCAGTTTTAGTTCATTGAACCCGCATATGAAAAGTGAAATGTGGAAAATTTCACATTCCTCCATCTCCCCCTGAATTTTTTTTTTTGTACCTGTCTTCTTTACATCAAATGCTCTGTCAGAAATAAACATAACCAGAATAACCAAATCAACCATGAGAATCATCATACATCGCTCCCCCTGTGACAATACATTACAAATCCCTATAATGTATCTCACATCACTTCTGCAGTCATTAAGAGAAGTAAGCTTCAGAAGCGGATGACTGCAGTAGGGTCAATATTCCCTACGTTTCTGACCGGTCCTCCTTCTTTTTCCAAATTTTCTTGATCTTTCTAATTGTGCGCTGGAAATTGTCTACTTTCTCAGATTTGTTCAACCTACATTCTTTTTCTACGTGTCCATACTTGTTACAAGCATAACATCTCATGTGTCCAGAGAAATAATCATAATGAGTATTTCTAATATTCCTCCTTTTACAATCAGCTGCTTTATGTCCATACTTGTTACATGAAAAACAATATCCCTTGAAGAAACCAGAGTACCTTTCTTTGTAGGAACTGTTTGTTTGTGGCTGAAACAATCTGCTTCTGCAATTTACTGCAATATACCCAAAATTATGACATTTAAAGAATTCCACATTATTGAATGATTTCCTTTGAGAATTCATGATTTTTGGTTGACTTTTTGTTTCTTTCAACACTTCAGATTTTGCATTGACTTCCTTTGAATCATTAGCATTTCCTTGTGAACTAGATTCTCCTTTGACCGTTTCATGAAAACCAAGACCAAGTTTAATAGAGGGAGGCCTTTGACTACTAAGAATATTGTCCAAAATCTTAGTACTATCTTGAAACCTCAAAATTTTAACCTTTTCTTCTAATTTACCTTTGAGAATGTTTACCTCAACCTCCAAGGCTTGGTATTGCTTCTTCATGCTTTCTTCTTTCCTTCTTCCATCTTCTACTTGATCATTTAGATTTAGAATCTCTTCTTTCAACCCATTTTCTTGTGCTTCAAAAGTTCATAAGAGTTCTTCATTCTTCTTATTCGATGCTTCGAGGTCTGCTTTCAGAGAGATAACTTCTGCTTCAAGTTCTTCATTCTTCTTATGTGATTTTTCCAGATCTGTTTTTAGAGAAATGTTTTCTGCTTCAAGTCCTGTTATCTTCTTCTTTGATATTTTCGGATCTTCCTTAAGAGAGATGATTTCAGCTTCAAGTCTTTCATTCTTCTTATTTGATTTTTCCAGATCTGCTTCAAGTCCTTTACTTCGATTGGATACATCATCGAACATCCTTTTCAGTCTAGAGATCCAATCTTTGTAGGCAGATTCTTTCTCATTAAATATTCTTTGTTGATCTTTGATAACTTCTTCTAGGTCCATAGAATTATTTTCACTATCTTCACAATTGTTTGCACAAAGAAGATTATCACAAGAGCCCCAATCACTACCTGATTCATCTTCTTCAATTTCTGCTATACATGTTTTCTGAGACATCTCCTTGCTTTGAGTAGCCTTCTTCTTTTGCTTCTTTCCCATTGCGACGGATCACCTTCAAGCGATCAAGCTTCTGCAGAAGGACCTGCTCTGACACCAATTGTTGGGAAAAATACTGACAGGGGGGGGGGGGTGAATCAGTATTTAGGGCATACTCAAACTTTTTACTTTTTCTTACTTCTAAAACCCATATGCTACTTTCCTGATACAGACTCGCGTATATACGCGGATACCCTTTATGAAACTCGCATATACACATATATCTAATTATGACATTAATTCTTCACTTATATCATTCCATCATTTATTCATCAGATGTTCAATAAAAAGTAAACATGTGCAGTAAGAACAGAATAAACCATCACACATAAGCATCACACATGAACACCAGGATTTTAGGTGGAAACCCAAGTTGGGAGAAAACCACTGCTGCTGTAATCTTAGTCTTCAATATTTTATTATAGAGAAAACCATTTACAATTTATGCTGGTGCAGACTCATACCATCATGCAGGCACCCACCTACAGAAAGGCTACAACCTTCTCTCGTTTACCAGCCTCTCCTGGAAGGGAGCTACAACCCCCTGACTGAAAGCTTCGACCTTCAACACCACTGTGGACCTCGTTTCATCAATTTTCAGACTGGATCCAACCCACACAATTAAGCTCAAGGAACATTCATCAAACCAACAACTTGATCTATAGCAGCATGATCAATATTCGAACACCCCAGATCATCATTGACAGATAGCAGTAGAACAGATCAGACATCTTATTCCACATACTTCAGCAAACCCTAGATTTCATAAGCGCTTTTACTTCTCTGAATCTGCGTATACAGTTGTGTATACTTTAGCAACTATTTCAAGACAAACTTCACATTTCATACACGCTTTTGCTGAATCCAAACCGCGTATATATCTTCAAACATTGTAGGTCAGCGCAATTCTTCAGAACAGATATATATAGCTCAGATTTTACCCTTCACTTCAGAAACATGTTCGCCTCATCTCATTCCATAAACAGATCTAGAAGATACAAATACATTTCATATCTAGAGATCCCTCTTCATCATTTTCTTCATAGTTGCATCATTGATTCAGATCTATCATCAAACTGTTACCCTTTCCATACAGATATATTTCAGAGTGAAGTATTCATTTCAAACCCAGACTTATGCCCCTTGCATAATGATTTCCTTCTCCTTATATAGATTTAGCCTTTATCAATACCATGAGCCAAAACCACGAACCGCTAATGGTATTCCTTTAGTTTATCCCCGGGGCTCTTCAATTTCTTTTAATTTATTTTATTCACACGAGGAGATTCAAATTATCTATGTGCACCCAGCCTTTAACCCAAAGTTTAACCCTTTGGATTTTATAAACAATATCCAGTGCATTTCCATATGCAAGTGTCTTGTTGATGTGGTGAGTTCCGCAAGCGGAACAACCATACATATCAATCGCTTTGTATTAATAATCGTGCCAATCAAATTTGAAACCCTAACCTCCATTCTTCCATGCACGAATCATCCCATTCGGGATCTTCAATAATATTCAATCTTTTATCTCCACCATATAATATTATAACTATAACCCCAATGGTTATTTTAAAACTTTACACTGTCCCCGTAACATTTACTTTATTCAAATTTCATTCTTTGAGCCCGGGTCCACATCGCAGATGGCCATTTTGTGATGGCACGATCAAACAAATGGTGGAACACTTGAATATGTGATATTGCGATCTTGCGATGGCGCGATGATCGCATATCGCAAACAACAGAACTTGCGATGGTGGAAATAACAAATATGTGATATTGTGATAATGCGATATTGCGATGATTGCATATCTCAAATACTCCATATCAACAAGACACTTGAAGCTTCAAAACTGCGCTTTGCGATTTGCGCTCAAGTGGTAGGGACCACTTGTCCTGCCACATTCAAATATTTAAAGTCTTTCCGCATACTTTCATAAATTTTCTTCATACTTGGTTGTTGAGGGCTTAAATTCCCAAAATGACTGTCTGAATAACTCTACTCCTCCGTAAATTAGATTTTATGGGAATAACTGCGTTCCACTGTAAAGACGACTCTGCTCAACACCATAATCAACTCTCCTCTACAATTTGTGGCTGCGGCCCATGACAATTAATTCATCCTTACATTTCTCCCATGAGTGTTGATTTTCACCAAAATTCTGCTACGCCTTTTGATCTTCCTCTGTTAACCTTTGCCAACAATCTCCTCCTTAAACAGCACACTGCACCATTGTGGATATACTTCATTAATAAGTAGGATTCTATCAAGCACAACTTCATCAAATATATTTCCATCAACTTTATCAAGTAGGTTGTCATTTTCATCAAGTAGGTTGCCATCAATGACAACACATTGCATCATATTGCCAACATTAAGATGCATCCAGCTCCAGCTCCATCACTAGACTTTGATCCATCAAAATATAACGACCAAAATAAAGATTTATCTATTGGCTTATCTACAATTACATCAGAAATATTTACAATTCTGGAAGGATCAGATTGTGAAAATTTTTATATTTGAGAAACAAAAGTATTTACAGAAAAATGTGATTGAGGTGCTTCGAAGTTTCCCAGAAATGATTCAGCAGAATAACCTCCAATAATATTGTTGTTGAATGCCACAGGGTCATTAGGTTGTTCGAATTCAGTGACAGTGTGTGTCATATGTTTTTCTCGTTCAATTTTGATTTGATTTGGTTTCCCTTTGTAGGGAAGCCACATATGTGAATAATCAGTTGAGATATAACCATTAAGTTTCACAGGCCAGTCCCTGCTTAAGATTAATCCATAGAATTTAGGAATATTAGCAATCAAAATATCAATTCTTTGGACAATCCTAGGATCAAAAGCTAATCCGATAGTAACTGAATTGATTTCTCCTACAACTTGAACTTTAGAGCGATCCAATTGAACGATATGAACTTCTGATTTCTGTGGTTCGATATTCAATTTGGCACAGACAGAAGTAGGCATTATATTGGAGGAGGCTCCAGAATCAATCAAACAATTGTGTAGATTTTTATTGTACATCTCATAAGTCAAAAGAAAAGGAGGAGTTTGAGAATTTGACTTTTCTCCAATGAGCACAGTATCAGTAGCATCTACCTTATCTGGTGCCTTACCAGCTCCCGCAGTTGCTTTTGCAACTACACCACTTGGTAAAGGAGCAATTGGTGTAGCGTTTAATTCTTTCAATAGCAACTTTTGCTGGTGTTTTAGTTTGCTGAGTTCATGTAAGGAAATGTTGGCTTTAATCTTTTTCATGTCTTCAACAATGTTGTACTCCATAGGATCTGACACCACTAAAGTATTTGTTGTTGATGTGGGAGGATTAGAAGAAGATGGCTGATTTTGAGTAGGTAATGGAGAAATTTTCTTTACAGGGGATTTGTCTTTGGTACTTCGAGTTGTAATTTTCTTTTTAGGAACTGTTTGCACTGGTTCCGATATAGATTTACTCCTAGTACTTACAGGCATAGCTTCTTCACTATTAGAATTAGGGAGAATAAAATCCCACATTCCATTCAATTCAACTATTTCTTCATTCTCATCTTCCTCATCTGATACTAGAGATGTATCTTCTTCTTCTTCCTCTTCTTCTGATTCTGCATTAGAGATTGCATTAGGAGGTTTAGATTCAACTTGGTTTCTTCTGAAATTTCGGAATGGTTTTTTAGTAGAAGTTTCAGCTACTTGTTTTTTAATTTCAACCATTTCATTTGACATGGTTTTAAGGACTTTCTGTAAACCTTCCATGTTGTATGGGTCTTTGGCCTTTTTCTTTGAATCATCTTTGAAGCTGACTTTCTTTGATTTCCTTTCCTCAATAGCATTTTTATTTTCTAGAGAAATAATTCGTTTTTCTAGCAATAGCCTCTTTCATATTTTCGGCTAATGTAGGTTTTGCATCTCTATCTACAAAAATTGCTATGTTTGAGGGTAAGGCAGTTATGTACCATTCACTTCTGACTTGTTCACTAGGCCTTGAATCTGTGTGAATTTTGTTCAAAAGTTTGTTGAATCTAGCGTTGAATTATTTAATGGGTTCCTTGGGTTCTGCTTTCAAATTTGAGAGATCGTTGATTAAAGTAGCTATTGATCTGTCATCTCCAAATTTGGTTAAAAAATGATCTGCAAAAATGGCCCAACTTGTTATGGATCCCGAAGGTAATGAAAAGTACCATGATCTTGCTGCTCCTTGAAGAGTATAAGGGAATAGTCTGACTACAACATCCTCGTGTGTGACTCCATTCAAATTAATAGCCAACATAAATTTATTGATATGTTCTTCAGCTTGAATGTTAAGATCTGGGCTAAACTTTGGAAGCCATTTTCAAGGATTGTCTGGTAAATCATGTAAAGGTGAAGCCATGTTGACTGCCCCTGGAGTAGCCCATGGTCTAGCCATTATTGGAACAACTATTGGAGGAGTAGTAGAAACTAGTGGTGTTTGAATAGAAGTTGTTGGAATAGATGATGTTGAGATTGATGATGATTGAGCAGATGATGTTTGAGGAGATGATGTGAAAATAATTGTACTTTGTTGAGTTGGGATTTCGGAAACAGGTATTTGAATATTAGATGTTGAACTTATATCACTTACTGATTCCGATTGAGTTTTTCTTGTCTTGACTCTACTAGGTAAAGGGAATTCTTTCAGAGAAATACCAAGTTTTTCACTTTGAAGCCTAGTAAGAGGTTTCGAAGAAACAAATATTGAAGTTACACTACCTTCAGATATTTCAGACTCTTCTAGAGATAATGAGAATCCTTTCAATTTATGAATTAAATCTTGAACTTCAGGAGACTCAGGATTTTGATTGTCTGAATGTTTTGAGATTTTGGTAGTGGGTGTATGAATATTCTTCGCAATTTCTTCTATAGGATTTTGTATTTCAGAAGAAATTGAAGAAGTTGATGAGGGTGTTTTGCTCTCAGAATGGCTTGTGGATAAATATTTACTTGCCATTCATAGCTCATGCCCTCCTTCTAGCGCCAAAAATGTTGAAGCCTAGAAAATCTCTGCTTCAAACATTGGGTAAAACCACCCAGTCGGGACCTTAAGACAACTCCTTTTCCGTTTGGTATGGTGGCTTCGAATGGATTTAAAGGACTAGTTTCCTTATAACTAAATGGATTGGTTTGGATGAGTGGAAATGGGACTAAATTAACTGAAATAAAACTATCTAATTTAAACTAAATACTGATAAAGAAATTCTAACACTAACCCGGGTAATTATATGTGAATACAACTTAAGATTGTTCCAATTTAACAATAACCACGAAAATGTATTATTATTTAAATTGAAATGTGCAGAAACAAATAAAGATAACTCTGTTTAAGAAATTAAACAGAGTTGTATTAGCATATTGCATTCATCATTGTATAACATCTATATATACTTATGAAAGATAACGTTTCAATTATACTTCGAAATGATATATAAAAAGAAACGTTGTGAAAACCAAATATATATATATATATATATATATGATAGAAAATTTTAAAGTGAATATCATAAGACAAAAGAAATCAACAGTGAATAGATAGAAATACCTTATTCATCTTGAAGACTTTCAAATGAAATCTGATACTCTAATCCAGTAACTCTGATGCAAAATCAAATTCCAAGGTACAAAAATGCAACACTTCAAAGATAATTCCGCATAAAAATCACCAGATGTGATCCTTTTTAAAAATATATAAGACAATGGAGTACAGAAATGTAATCTCCAAGTAAAAAAATATTAAGATCTAGGACCCTTCTCTAAATGCATGAGAAGGGTTTAAATACTACTTAGCTAAATCTAAAAATAGTCTATTAAAAAAATTAAGGATTCAGTTCAATGACCGTCCTTTTCCTAGGCTAAAATACAGTAAAATTAAAACTAAATCTAACTATCTATGAACTTGATCTTTAAACTTGCAGGCATCTAGCATAGTTTTGAGAAGATGTGGTTGACCGACTTCAGAATTCAACTGTCCTGAAAAGACAGAGTTGGCAAGTGTAGGCGCAATATTCTCTGTAGCATTGATGATACAATTAAGCGCACTGTGCTGACTATGTGGCTTCACCAAGTATGTCCAGTATGAGTCCCAATTTAATCTTGTCAGCCCTTGGATTGATTTTTATCTTTCTTCTGCCTTTTGCCTCCACTCTGTTTGCAGTTGATGTGCCTGTGGGAGATATCCTAGAACAGTTTCTGAAATCAAATTTGCTTTGTGTAAATTATCATTTACACAATCAGTAAGAATGTTTGCCGCTGTAGCCGCCTCCTCTGCTGCCTTTTCTGCCCTTCTGATTTTTGCATCCCAGTTATTGAACAATATTTCTTTATGGTTTTCATTAACAATGGGTGCACCAGCTTTTCTGTCTTCTTCTGTCTTTTTCCATGCCAGATAATCATTGATCTTTTCATTAATCAAATCATAATAATTTCGTAAATCTACGACATGATTTGTGATTTTATCGCTCTCTTGGCAAAAAGAATTCCATTGCAAGATTTTTTGGCAAAAAACTTCCTCTTGTTGCAGTAGTTGATTGTTTAAAGAGATAGTTTCTGAAATAAATTTTGGAAGCTTAGGATCATATTTGTGCTGGTCTTGGATAATTTTTATTTTCTTTTCTTTATCAGCCAAGCTTTTTTGATGTCCTATTTGCATTTCTTGAAGTTGTTGTTGTATCGCTTCAAGTTTCAACTGTGCTTCATTATTGGCCTGTACCTGTTGCAATTGCTGTTGTAGAACTTTTATCTGTTCTTCTTTTTCATTCAACAAAAGTTGTATCTCAAATGCTTTGTCAATTGTTGCAGAAGCATAATCCCCTGTCATTTGAGATAACTTAGTAAGATTCTCAGAAGACTCTGTGGAAGGATCCTTCCATAATACATCTAGTTGTTCTGCTTCAGTAGCAATTGAAATTTCTAACTTTCTCTTTTTCCTCTGTTTCTTCACAACTTCTTTGTATTTTGGGTTGTAGAATACATCTAGAGGAGGAATTTCCTCCACATTAAGTACAATTTCAGAGGAGGGTGTGATTGGTATGTGCTCTGTCACTGTGACTGTGCTGCTTGTTCTTGTGTTCAAAACTTTGGTTGTCTGGACAGGGGTCTGTACATTCTGTCCTTCTAAATTAATCAATTGGTTGAAGGTTTCTCATTCTTTGTCTAATTCAATAATGACTGGCTGTTGTTGTACATTGGTTGGAGGAGGATCTGTATGTTGAGAAGTCAAAATTTGTTGTTGAGTAGTTTCTTTTGATTACGCAGAATCTTTCATGGATTCTTCCATTGTATCTTCCTTTTAATTAGACTGATTAGAATGTTCAGAAGTCTCTCTGTCAGATTTTTATTTAGATTTATCTGTACTTGAACTGCCATTAAGACTAACACTAGGATTTTGCTCCCTTGCGGGCTCTAAGCGTAGATTTTCCAAAGGAATAGGGGTTAGTCTTCTTTCTCTGTAAAGTTTGAATTCCTGGAATTCTTCTGGAGATAACTGCATTTGAGCTAAATTCAAAAATTCTTTAAATGAATTTCTTGCTTGGAACATATAATCAAAAAGATCCTGTTCCCCGGAAAATTCCCTTACTCTGATTGCATTGGTAAAATTCTTAACAATATCATTTGGGTCGAATAACCTTCTCGAAAATTTGAACATCTGTAGGCATGTAATGTTTCCTATCTCTTGGAATGCATGACCAATATAGAACAGTGAAAATGTTCCACATTTTACGAGAAATTGTGGCCAAATTCCTTTTTTCTTCTCTTTTAAATCTTTTGTTATACCTCCTTGGCCACAGGTCTGATAAGCAATTTCCTGAGCTACAAGTCTATCTGGAACATATAGGGGTAAAACATGGGGGGAAGAATAAATTCCAAAAACCCTAATATAAGTGAAAAATTCTTCTCCAAACCATCTCGCGACAAGGAGAATGTCAACCTCTGTTTCTGGGGATAACCTTGGGGCATCCTTATTATGCAATGTTCTGTACAATGGCAGCATTATTCCATGACAAATTTGGTAAAAATGGGGGACAAACTTAGACTCCCATAGTTATTTATGGTACACATGAATAGGCAAAGGATCGTCGATAGTCCATTGCCAACCCATCATAGGGAATTTAGAGACATAACAGATAGTGTCCATGACATAAGCAGATAAATAAAAAGGCGGATAAACCCGCTGAGAAACATTTCGTTTGGACCGGTAGTGAAAAATAGCAGTGGTCAAATTATCAGATAGGATTTTGGCCCAGTATACAATTGTAGAATTAATGGCCGCATTCAACAAAGGGAGCCATTCAGGTAAGATCATATTTATGTCAGCCTTTCCAAAAAGTCTGCATAACATGGCAGCAGTGAAACAATAAGGAGAGGTAAGTGAACCCGTGCTGTACATACCTTGTTTGTTTTTCTTCAATGGTTCACTTCTTTTGGTCCACTCCTTTGTGCATTATGACAAATTTGCATGTTCTCTTGCAAAATATTCCATGAATTTTTTATTGTAAGTCGCCTGAGGTTCCGGCAACTTATACATTAGTCTCAAATCTTCCGTGGTGAATGACCCGATTAGCTCTTGAGCTGGAGTTCTGAATTGTCTGTCTGAAATATCGGTGTTGTCCAGCACCCATTTTACCATGCCCGTATATGGGAGAATCCTTGGCCTTGCCGCTATCCTATGCAGAAATTAACAAGCCAGTTCTTTGAGGGTTGCTTCAGACATATTACTAGAACCTGCTGTAGCCGTAACTTTTAATACCACAGGATTTTCTTCCTCCAACAAATTATACATTCCTTCCCAAGTGGATATACCGGCATCCTTATTGCAAGCGGTGTATGCATATAGTGAAGCCATTTCTCTATTTTCAGAATTCGAGCTCTTCTCCTTCTTACCCATAATGTTTTGTGAAAGCTTTGTATAGACGTTTGCTCCTTTGTGCCTGCGTTTTACAAGTTAAATGAGAGTAATGGCATGAGAAAGGTGATGATGTTGGAAATATTGTCATTGATGGCAAAGAAGCACAAAGGAGCAGCACCTGAACTAGCAATAAGGCAAAGGAGATGACAAAGGAGGAGCACTTGAAACATCAGCCAAGGAGCAGAGAAAGCATAAGAAGAAGTAGCAAGGCAGCAAAAGAAGCAAGAGAGAGAAGGAATTGAGGCAGCAGACAAAGCAGAGACAGTGAATAGAAGCAGAGGCAACGTAATGTACAAAAGAGTTGAACTTAAGAAATGTAGTGCAAAGAAGGCAGCAGATGCAGAGATAGGCAAAGAACATAGGTACAGCAAAGGCAGAGGCAGAGGTTGAGTAGCAGAAGCAGCAAAAATAAGAAAAAGGAGGCAGCGCTGAATCACAAACAGGCAAAGGAGGCAGCGCTGAAACAAAGACAGAAAAGGGAAGCAGTGAATACAATGGAGGCATCAAATGAAGGCAGAGGAAGCGAATATAACAGAGGCAGAGTCGTTATCACTGCAGCAGAGGTAGAGGCAGAGGCAAAGTGACAGGAGCAGCAGAGACAGAGGCAGAGGTAGAGCTGTTATAATTACGAGAATCGCCCAACCTGGAGGACAGATATATAATTCCGAGAATCATACCCCAAGCCGAGCGTTACGCATATAATGCAAAACCAAATTCCGGGAATTGCCTAACCCACTGGCGGACACATATATATATATAATATCCATCACAATACATATAAATGTCACGCATTTCATATTCTGCAATGGTCCAAGGCATATACATTGATATATATTTAAGTGGAGCATGTTATGATCAATGGAAAGGAAGTAATATAAAGTGGGACCCTCACCCAATCGCAATCGGAGATCGCAAGGGCAGCGGAACATCGCAACAGAAAGTTGCGATTGCGATTGAAATGGCGGACCCGATCGTGTTATAAGCGGGAGTTGATATATGCAAATCGCATCTGGAATCTCAATCGCAATCGGAACTCTACGATTGATCGCACGACTTTGTAAAACGCTGCGATTGAAGTGGCGGACCCGATCCAGTTATAAGCGGGAGTTGATATATGCAAATCGCATCCAGAATCTCAATCGCAATCGGAACTCTCCGATTGATCGCACGAATTTGTAAAACACTGCGATTGAAGTGACGGACCCGATCCAGTTATAAGCGGGAGTTGATATATGCAAATCGCATCCGTGTTCTGATCGCAATCGGAACTTTTCTATTATGCGCCCCGATTGCATTTGATTGAAGCCCGGACCCGATGGGCTTATTAACTATGATTAACAAGTGTTTGAGTTCCAGTTCTAATCGCAAACGAAAATTTGTGAAGGCGCTATTATATATAAATATATTTATATATATAAAAAGTTGTTGCGATTGTATTGAAAAGTGCCGCGTGGTCTGTGGACCCACGGGCCTCAGCTTAAGGTGGAGGGCGATTTTTTATATAAAATAATTGCTGTGAGATATATAAAACATGGTTGCGGTTGTATTAAAACATGCCGCGTGGTTTGTAGACCCACGGGCCTCAACTTAACGGGAGGGCGATTATTAATGTAATACAATTGCAATATATGTATGTTCTGGCCTGCGGAACTCACCACATCAACAAGACACTTGCTGCGTGTAAAGGATTGAATTACAGTCAGCAGATTCATTTATATATAAAGCGCTGGTATAAAAATAAAATAAAAATGCAGTTCATAAATTCAGGAGTTACGCAGCAGCCATAAACAGAAAGGCATACAGAGAAGAGAAAGGGACAAAGAGAGAGTTAGAGAAAAGACAAATGCGCAGCAAGCCAAGAGACAAAATGAGTGAGCTGGAGTTCACATTGTAATTCGAATGTAAATGTTTTAATTGTTTTTATTGTTTGTGATGCATTGGCAAGTCTCCGAGAGAAAACAAACTCCCACTATAATGTTAAAATTGACACCTACAGTTATAATTTCTGAGTAAGCTGATAAAAGGAGTGAGAAGGCAGAAGGCAAAGAGACATGACTTTCCATTTCGAATTCCAAGAAGAATACAAACAGTCATGTGAAGAAATCTATAAATAATATCATCTTGATATTCAAAAAAAATGTGGAGAGAGTAAATCGAGAGAAGGCAGAATATAGAAGAATAAGACAGAGAAGATTAATAAAAGCAGAACAGAAGGAGAAGCTACAGAACAGAGCTGATATCTGAGGTAAATCAGCAAACTTTCAGTTTGATAAATTGAGGAAGTTGGAGCTTCCCTATCAAGTAGCAGCTTGATAGTCGTCAGTTGTAGCTGACTGAGGTTGGAGCCTCCTGTAGGTTGGTGCCTGCAGAAAACTGAAGGGAGTTGGTGCTTCCTTGCAAGTTGTAGCTTACAGAATTGAGGTAGGAGCCTCCTGTAGGTTGGTGCCTGCAGAAAAACAGTGGTGAGAGGGAGTTGGAGCTTGCCTTTGCATCACAACAATAATAAGATGTGGTTTTCTCCCTTTATGGGTTTCCACTTATATCTTGTGTCTCTGTGCATGATATTTATGTATTGATCTGATATGTATCATTTGCTTAATACCTGTTGCTCTCAAATTAAGTCTACTACTCTATTAAACTAATACTTTTAGATTACATTCTAAGATTACTCTCACATTAAATAGAGTTTGAAATGAAGGTGTAAATAAGTTTATTGAAAAGTTTAAAAGATCAGGAATGTATTAAACTGATTCACCCCCCTGGTTTTGTGGTCAATAGAGGATGAGAAGCTGTTTTAAATACCAGGAGTGGATGAGAAATATATTATTTTAACAGTAAATGACTTTCAATCAAAACAAAATCTCATTTACAAGTAATTGTCGATCAAATCCATTGGCCACATATGAGATATTGATATATGAAGGTACTTAATTGAAAAACGCGACTACATGAATGCAAACACATTTTCGATACGCTTGATTTCTTTGCCTGTCTCTGTCTCATAATGTCGCAATATCGCAATATTGCAAAATGAAACCATCGCAGTTATGTAAAATAGCGCAAAAGCGCAAATTGCGCAATAGCGCAAAAGCGCACATCGCAAATCTCGCAAAAGCGCAAAATTGTAAATAGCGCAAAAAGATATTTGTTTAACATTTCTATTTTCTGCACTATGCGATCTGCGACCAATATGTTTATTGTATAGGATTTTTGGGATCGCATTATCGCAAAATCGCAAAATTGCATTTTAAATTTTATAAAAGATATATACCATTTTGCGATGGATGCGCTATTTTGTTTAAAGAACAATTTTATTGTAATCTATCATAAAATTAAGTGTTTATTAATGTTATTTCTAAGGGATTTCTTTAAGTTTATGATAGAAAGTTTTATTCGAAAGGGAAAACAAATCCTAATTGATTTTTTGGATTTTTTAACTAAGGGTCCCCATTTATTTAGTATTATTACTAATATTAAATAAAAAGTGGGGTTGTTGCTGGTCACAATAGAAAGACAAGAATATCACCCTTTTAGCCCTGATAATCTTCAAGCTGCACTATCCAGGGTACCAAACTACATCAGATGCATTCGGCATTGTGGAGAGAACTGGATTGGTTATCATTTCCACTTTCCGATCTTATGGATGCCGACAGAACAATACCAGTCTCACTACCAATTGGTTAACAGGGACGAGGCAGTAGCATGGTAGAAATTGCAGAACAATCGAGGATTCCGAGCTTCGACAGAAGCCACCTTCTCCAGTTACTGCTTGAGCAACGTGCATGCACAGAGTCAGTACTCAGACTCTAACTCAGACTAAGAGTTGCCTGAGGACATGCAACCCTTTCAGCTGGGGAGGATGTTAGGACCTCACAATGTACCATTTTTTCCATACATATTGACACCACCTTACCCTTTATAACTGTCTTTAAAAAGGGTTCCATCATCACTGTTCAATTTATCCAAAGGTATATGAAATCCTCTCTTTACTATATATTTAATCTGTTTACATATAATTCCATATTACTCTTATATTTCATCATTAATTGAAGGTAGATTATTTCTTTAACACCAAGTCTAAAATATCATGAGATAATTTATGATAAGGAAACGTCTTTGTCTTGAAGCAGGCACGGCCGTTCTTTGAAATAGTCGACTCCGTTCTTTGGCTTAGTCCCAGAAGTGGGCATGCAAATTCCGTCACTACTCGTGATTTGTGATTCTGGAAGAGTATTTTGGGAACAATGGCAACAAGATGAAGACAAGCGAGGAGTGGTTACACGGATTATTCTGAAGCCAGTACTTTTTCTGCATCTGTTGTAACAATATCTTTCTATGGAAGAATAGAAGGGCCCTGTTTTAAGAAAGAAGAACAGATTTGGATAAACATAGATTTGCTCTGATGTAACTGTAATAGATGTCTCCTCTTTAAAAAGAGGAGACATCATCATTAGAAGGAGAGTTAGAAACTACAGGAGAACATTGTTTTTGAGCGGAAAGGAGCTAGACTCCATTGTAATGTATCATTCCTTTTTGACAGATGAATAAAGGTTCCTTTTGAGCGCTTCAATTTAACTCTTTCCTTGGGGAATCTTGTGAGAAGGAAAGGGCCCGCCTTCATCACAAGATTCACCCGACTGTTCCTATAGTTTGTTGAGTTTCTTTATGATATTCGCACCTTAATTTAATTCTGTTTGCTGAAACACCAGTTGCATAGTTATGTAGTTCATTAAGCATTCTGTTTCCTTTAAACGTTGCATGAGTTTGGAACATTCATTCTTAAAGAAGCCAAGAGATATTTTTTTCTTATCTTTTTGAATGTATGATTGACGTTGGGAAGCAGGTGCTGAAGATTCCTGTGCAAAGGAATAGGGTCCTGTTCCCATTGATTGACTTTCTTTTTCCTTGCAGTGTGATTAGAAACAGGAGACAGGTGCTGAAGGTTCCTGCTCATGGGAATAGGGTCCTGTTTTCTTGAATTTATCTTTTCTACAGTGTGATTAGTGTCAGGCAGCAGGTGCTGAAGTTCCTATTTGAAGGAATAGGGTCCTGTTCCCTGTTATGGTTGATTGGTTTCCTTTCCTGCAGAGTGATTTCCTTTAATTAGGATTCTTAAAAGACTGCAATAGAGGAATTGCTTCTACTATAACATAAGTAGACTTCAGCTTTGTTAAAACAGGGTGTGAATAATTAGATTTGTATGATTAATAATTGTGTGGCTTTTACTACAACATTATTTTTGCTTTTGGAATTGAGCATATCCAGTGCGTGGTTGTCTTTGGAATAAAAAGACCTTCTCGGGTTGACAATTTATGTGGAGCTTGAATTGTTAAAACAATTAAAGCGACCAACAAATGGGAACGTGTTTCATTGCTTTAATGAGGTTGACACATTAAAAGAACTATCCTCATGACTTAATTCATTTTTTAATGAGGTTGAAATAGAAGACGAACTATCCTCGACATCTTGTTTCATTTTTTAGGGAGCTCGACACAAGGAAAGGAACGATGCTCCAAAGACAACTCATCATGTCGAATAAGAAGTCATGGATTCCAAAAGGTTCACTACATCTTGGAAATCAGGACCCAATGCCCCCAGCACACGATGCACAACAACACTATTGCTGATTACAGGCATGGGAAAAGTGGCCACATAATTAAACTGTGGTGGGAAAGATACAACCAACAGATAAAGACCCGGAAGGGGCGATGGTGAACCAAATTTTACATCAAGACCAAAGAATGAAAGTTGATCAATGGTCACGATCCAACCTTTGTGTGGAAAACAGATCACAGGAAAGAGGGAAGAGACAACCGCACCCATGGCATAAGCATAGTTGCATCCCAAGATTAAATTAAAATCCAAGGGGCCTGGAACAACCATCACATCTATAAAGACAAATTTCCCTCCCAAAGTGATAAGAAACTTCGGAAGGATCTGTAATGGTTGATTGGTTCCTCCGTTAAAAGCCAATAGATTCTGCGTAACAAGCACAAGTGGTGGAGAACCAAAAGCTTTCCAAGTAGTGGAAGAAAAAATACTAACAGACACGCCTTCATCTATAATGGTGTTGGGTATGACCACATCAAAGGTCTATACTGTGATCTCAAAAGGAACATAAGAAGGAAGGTGTTATCCCGTAAATTGACTCCAATCCAATCAAAGGAAGCGATCAAACTACTTGGAGGGTGTACCATTGAACTGAGATGGTAATCCCCTAGTGTTACCGGAGAAAGAGGAGCATCCTCCTAGACCTCAGACATGGGAGCAGGAAGAGAAACTTCTTGAGTCACAGGGATGGGATAATATTTCTCCAAGTTTGAAGAATCTGAAGAAACAAGAAGAATGTGAGGGGGATGAGATCCAATCTCAACAGAAAAGACCTGATGAACCATGGGTGGCTCATATCAACTGATTCCTCAACCAATGGTTGGTCGGGAATGGATTCATGAATTTGAATTTCCAAGGAAATGGGATCGACCAAGGATGACCCCTAACTGATCATTGAATTAACTAGTAGAGGACTCGAAGAAAGTTTCTAGTAACCGACCGAAAGGCAGGGTGCAGAAATAGTAGGGTTGTCCAACACTTTCATGGCTTCATCCATGTACAGACAAAGGTGAATGGGGTTATTCCCTTCACACAACTTATAGGATTGGTAATCTTACCCTTTTTCTTATGAGTCTTATCATGGCTAGTCGAATATGTGCCACCAATATGACTTCCAGAAGCCAAAGGAAATGGCGGGCAGCCATTGGAACATGCTTCAAGTACCTTGGGAATGCCAAGGAAATCTCAAAGAAAGTGGTCACCTTTGCACAAAATGCAAGGGAATTTGACTTTCCACGGAAGGTTGGATGGTTTATCAAGGGAATTTTTCTTAGGAGAAATAGCCGCAAAGTTGGCCTCTCTCTTATCTGACTTCTTCTTCCTCATCTTATTCTTCTTCTTCTTAGCCACCTGGTTACTAGAATCCAGACTTTCACTAGGTGAAGTAGAAGAGGAGGATGAAGAAACATGTGAAGAAGCAGAGAGGTCCACCTTAGAATCAACATGATGTTTTTCAGGTTGAGGGGATTTTTTTACAAAGGGAGGGATTCTCAAGACCACGAAGGTCGAGAATAACCAAACAGGAAAGCTGACAGTTAACCCAGGTAGGGACAATGTTTCCATATAAGGAGCACCAACATTCACAAAAGCAGGAGAAGGACCAAGATTCCCATCAGAGGGGATTCCTTGGTTGGTAAACTCCGGAAATGTTTCCATTGGAAACAAACGTAAAAAAAAATGCTAAGGAAGATAACTTTAACCAGGAATATTTCACAGGAAGTTAATTTTTAAGACATGGAAACAAAACTTTGTCATTTCATATTTTAAGAGTCGACAAACAAGAAAAAAGTGACTCTATCACTTTTAGGTTGAAACGATCGTGAAAGGACAAGTGCTCGATGATCTCTTCTCTTTTTTAAAAAGTCATGAAAAGATCAAAATGACTACTCTGGAATACTAAGCAAGAGGGTATACGAGGTTTCCGTGAACTTCCATATACACTTTATTGATCAAATGAAACAGAAATAACCAAGGACTTGACGTACGTGAAGGTAGTATCCCCGAATGCTATGTTTGGTGTATCACGGTTACAAGGAGGCAGAATCGACTTCCTATGGATAAAAGGATTGTAACCTAGAGGGGTATCCCTTTATATACTCGACGATATGGGGAGCACAAGTCCATACTAGCGTTGTCTAAAGCCAGATGGCGAATGACAACTACTAGGTTTTAAGATGCCTAAACACGTCTCTAGCCTAGACCACTAAAATGTTTCTTTAGGTTTCAATGCTTCCTTAGGTCAATTAAATGAATTTTAAATTTGATCTTGGATTATGTTTCAGTTTTAAGGCCCTATCAAATTGAGGATCTCAAAATTCCTAAATGAAAGCTATATGCCATTGAACATCATTTCTGATTCAATGAATGCTAGTTACAAGAAGGATAGAGATATTTCAAACAAAAGAAAACAATGAAAGTATACGAAGAAATCCACTAATGCATCTAACAAAATCCAAATTAAAATGAAACTCTTTTCTAGACAATCATTCGCTAGTTATGTAAAATAAAATTTCAGTTTCGGTGCAAAGAAAGAATGTAAAATATGTTTTTTTTTTTTCAATGAAAATAAGTACACGATGCACTATGTTAGTATGAATCTTTTTTTGTAAAAGACCACTTTCGCTACGCATAAAAAATATCCCTAACATCGATTATGGTTTCCAAATATCTTTAAATCTGCAATTAGGTGATCCAAATAATGCTGCACAAATCTAGATCTAAGCATAAAAGACATTAAGCAGATAAAGTAAAATGTGACTCCATGCATCCAATAGACAAGACAAGAACAATGTATTTGAAAGAATTTTTATATTATATTAAAAATGGGGCACCTGAGAGGAAAACAAGAAAGGTGTTTTCCGGTTCTCCTCAATGGGATGGGTTCTTGAAAGTCCTCAGCATTTCAGATCTAAAATTCCTCTCTCTTATTGGTGTAGAAAACCCAGACAAACATAGAACTCAATGGGAGCTCACAAGGCAAAAATGGAAAATGGTGACCAAGAGTAGATCCAGAGTGATCTAATACAATGGAGGTGACTAATGAATGGGGAAAACCCTTCTATTTATAACAAAATATTAGGGTGATCTAGAACTTGGTGCATGAATAAAATATTATTAATCAAATTCTAGAACCACCCTTTAGGAATATTTTATTATATTTGTTGGAGGGAAAAGGATTTTTGACTTAGGTCAATTCCTTTATTTATAAATAATAAATAAATAAATGATTTATTTACTATTTTAAGGAAATGGTGGGAATATAATTAAATAAATAATTATTTATTTAATTATTTATAAATGATTTAGTCAAATTTAACTAGGAATATTATTTAAATGGGATTTAAATAACTTATTCCTAGGAAATAATCAAATAAATAAGGATTTATTTAATTGATTTCCTTGTTTTGGGTTAAATATGACCAGGAAATATAAACAAATATAGGTTTGTTTATTATTTCCTTTTGGGGTTTCCTGTTTAGACCATAAACAACTTAATAAAGGTGTTTTACTAAGTTATTTCACATAGTGAAAGCAATTTTACTTAGGGTAAAATTGGTCTTACATGGTGTACTTGGGTTCATATAATGATAATAGGTTAGATGACCAAAAAATGGTGTAACAGATTTCCCCCTAGCGTACGAGTGTTAGGAGAAAATCGTATGACCGAAGTACATTGTAAGAACTCAATCACTAGACATCGAGAGAGAATTCAGAGAGAGAAATGTAAGGTAGTCAAATGTGCTAAAGGACTATACCCTGAGGAGACGAGACTTACAGGTGCAACAAGTCTCTAATTTATGAAGTGATACCTGTGTTAAAGGCGGCGGGGGAGGCATACCTATGCCCACCGAGACAAAGTACAAAAGAATAGTATGTCTAGTAAACAAGGAACCAAACTATAAAGTACATGTTGGCATAAATACAAGCCAGAAAAATAGAATGATGAATCCCACATACAGCCGAGACATGTACAATAATATTGTAGTAAATGAGATATGAATACAACCCAAATGCCCCCTATACATGGGGAAGGGCTCACAAAATATGACTGATACATGCCAATCGAAAATGTGCTACAAGCGGCTGAGGCTGACATCATCAAATGTAAGGAGCTGCATCTAAGGTTGAAAATGAAGAATTCATCCGGGCATGTGGGGGGCTACCTGCAAGGCCACCCCCTCATGAGGGTTGAGACATATCACACACACCCGGGAATCACCAATAGCTGCTGCTGCATCACTGGAACATCAAGTATACTAATCATGATCATGTTTAAAGGAGCTCGAACCAAGGTACACCAATCTCTAGATCTAGCTGTTGGAGTAAATGAGTTGATGTTGACAGAAGGAGGTCTGCCATAGGTGAGGTGATGAGGGGTCCTCAACTAAGGCACGAGAGAAAATAATAGAGTGACTAATAAATGAAAACTAATGACGATGATGAAATGGGGAAAGTTCCAAACGGGACCATAAAAACATGAGTACAAAATGGTATCTCATGACGGAAATCGACACAAAAAAGAATGGATATGGAGGCAAAGTGGTGCCCCAAGGAAAAGTGTTGTAAGTGAGGAAATCTGATTTTGAGGAGAGGTGAAGTAAGATTCGTGGACAACATGTGTCTTGGTGAAGTAATGAATGATGAAAACAAACATATGTTGGCTATCTACAAGAAAATAAAACATGCATTTCGAACGGGAAATGCTAAGGGTAATATCTCTTGAGATAGAGTGCGTTGCGAGGATTAGGAAGGGGGTGGCCTTCAAATTCCTCTAAAAGATATGCCCCCTTACCAAGATCTTTACTGATGATGTAAGGACCTAGCCATAATAAGTCAAACTTCCCATGACCGAGGGTATCGTGGGCTTGGTCATATACTAGAACAAGGTCACCTTCATGAAAGGTATGAGGGTGTACTTTTCGGTCATACTGAGCTTTGGTGCACTTTTTGGCCACTTCAAGAGTTTGCAATGCAACACGATGGTCTTCAGAGGCACGCTCAAGCATGATAAGTTGTTGTTCTAGAGGTTGGGTATCAGGGAGAAGTGCGACGGCCAAATGAAGGGAAGGAATTTCACACTAGATTGGTTAGACTGCCTCCTCGCCAAAGACAAGTTGGAAAGGAGTGAAACTAGTGGCAGTTTTAACAGAAGTACGATAAGCCCACAAAGCAAGGAAGAGCATAAGATGCCAATTGGTTTTGTGCTTATTCACTATTCGTTGAAGCATGGTCTTAAGAATTTTGTTGACTGCTTCAGCTTGGCCGTTCCCTTAGGGGTAATAGGAGGATGAATATTGGTGCTCAAAAGC
This sequence comes from Pinus albicaulis, assembly GCA_034641835.2. Classification (NCBI taxonomy): domain Eukaryota; kingdom Viridiplantae; phylum Streptophyta; class Pinopsida; order Pinales; family Pinaceae; genus Pinus; species Pinus albicaulis. The sequence goes on along the minus strand of CM076573.1, from coordinate 649,474,721 downwards.
CAATAGTGAGGATAGTTCTTGCCAAATCTCATCTTCAAAATGTCGGCCATGGTCGGAGACCAATGTTTTTGGAACTCCGAATCGAGCAATGACGTGGTTAAAGAAAAAGAGGGCTGTGGTGGCTGCCGTATTGTTGAATGTTGGCATAGCTTCGGCCCATTTTATGAAATAGTCAACCACCACGATGATATATTTATGGTTACTAGTAGATGGAGGTCAACATTCCATGAATTCGATGGCCCATAGAAAGGACCAACTGTGATGACGGGATGGAGGGGAACGGGGGGAGCTCGCACCTTAGGGGCGAAATGTTGGCAATTGGAACAGTGTTTGACTGCTTCAATGCAATCGCTGAAGAGAGAAGGCCAAAAATACCCAACGCGCATGATTCTTTGAGCGGTGGCGAGGCCGGAGAGGTGGCTGCCACAAGGGCCGCTATGACAGGAATTGAGGACTTGCTCGGCTTTAGCATGTGTGAGGCAACGACGAAGGAAGATATCTACTCCGCGACGATAAAGGACGTCACCGATCAGCAGGTAGCAAGGGGCTTGGTGTCGGATACATCGTCAAGCATCACGATCAAGATGAAGGGTGAACGTTTGGGTTCGCAAGTAAGTAAGGATGTCACCGTACCAAGGATCATCGGTGGTGATGGCGAATAGATGTTCATGGGGAAGAGCATCATTAATTGGGGGGTCTTGCGTTCCGGTAGGCAAATCAGAAATGATTTTAGCGAGGACTAAACCTTTCTTACTTTTTGGGGTGACAAATTCAAGGTCAAATTCTTGGAGGATAACAACCCAACGAGCATATTTCCCACTGAGAATGCGTCGAATCAATAGGAAAGCCATGGGGTTGGAATTAGTCACAACCTTGGTGGAACGCATGAGGATATAATGACGTAGTTTTTGGACCGAGAACACGATAACTAGTGCTAATTTTTCTTCATGTGAATATGACACAGGTGGACCTGCAAGGTTCTTACTGACATAATAGCTCACATGTTCTACACCGTTATCATCCTCCTAGATAAGGACACTGACAACCGAATAGGTGGAAGTGGAGATGTATAGGATGAAGTCTTGATCAAAGTCAGGAGGACAGATCAAGGGAGTGGATGTGAGAGCATGCTTGAGGGCATCAAAATACTCTTGAGCATAGGTATCCCAGACAAATGGGGAGTTAGATCGAAGGAGTCTAAGGAAGCCATGTGTGGTAATGGCATAGTCAGGCATGAATCGGCGAAGAAAATTAGCTTTACCTTGGAGAATTTGAAGCTGGCGTAAGGTACACAGAATAGGAAGTTTAAGAATGGCTTGAACCTTCAAAGGATCAATATTTATCTTGTCTTTAGATACTATGAAGCCGAATAGATGACCGGCGGGAATGCAGAAGACACATTTCAATGGGTTAAGGGGAATATTGTACTTGCAACATCGAAGGAAAATGGTACGCAGATCATGGAGGTGTTGCGCTCGATGTTTAGAAGGCGCAGTAAGGTCATCTAAATAGGAAAGGATTATATGAGCTAAGTCATGGAAAAAATAAGACATGGCTCATTGAAAAGTGGCGTTGGCGTTTTTAAGGCCAAATGCCATGACTCGGTATGCAAAAGTGCCCCACGAACTAATGAACGTGGTTTTAAGTTGATCAGCACGAAGGATAACAATGTGGTTGTATCCGGAGAAGTCATCCATAAAGGATAGCATCTCGTGCCCCACACACTCATCAATGATTTGGTCAATAAATGGTGTGGGAAAGTTGTCTTTGGGACAAGCTTTGTTTAGATCGCGAAAGTCAGTGCAGACTCAAATAGTGCCTTGTTTTTTTAGGACGGGAACTGGGTTGGACACCCGAGTGGTGTACTCGATGGGATAATTGAAATTAGCCTGCCTAAGCTTATCGATTTCGGCTTTGATGGCTTCACATCTAGAGGGATGAAGGGGTCTCAACTTTTGACGGAATGGAGTGGCATCAGGCCATGTGTTGATATGGTGTTCAAAAATGGCAGGATCGAGTCCGGGCATTTTTTAATAGGACCAGGCGAAGATATCGCATAATTCTTTGAAGAGTTTAGTGTAGGCTTCAATTTCTTCTGGAGTGCATTGGGCGCCCATGGTGATATGTTCTTCAATTCCTGGTTTGACAGAAATGTCTATTTTTATGGTAGGAGAGTTATTGGCCATATTACCTTCTTTGAAATATGGTAGGAAAGGACCTTATCGAGAATGAAGTCTTTAGATTCAACAACATATTGGTCATGGGATTGATGTGGGAGGAAATATGCACGATGGTGCATATCGTCCCATGGAAAATCAGGTTCGGTCATGGCTTCCATGATGTCTTCATCTGATTTGAAGATGGGAAGAGTGGATGGAATAGGTTGACCGGATGAGGTAGAAATATGAGACTCTTGATTGTGATGCGAAAGTCTCACATGCACGATGTCATGCGGGGTGACAGAGTGAGTAGGTGAGTGATTAGGCAAAACATCAGGGGAAGGCACTAAGGGGTCGGATGCCAGGAAGCGCGGTGATAAGGAAAGGTAAGAAATGATGGCTGAAGGTTCGGTCATTTCAAGATCAGGATGGGAAATGTTAATGGGGGTAGACAGGTCGTCCGGTGCTAGCGAAGAAGGTCCATGGTTAAGCGTGGCTTTGAATTGAAGGTATGCGGCTAAAGAAGAATGATACTCGCCAAGGCGGGGGCAGAGGTGGGTATAGTGTCCATGGAAATTGCACAAAGAACAAGGGTGATTGGTGTGCAAGTTTTTAAGTTTCGGGAGGGAATTCGGTATGTTGACATAGAACTCAGGGATATCTGATTCTGGAAACGTTTCATTGACCATGGTCTTGAGATGTGGTAATTCAGGACAGGTATGGGTGGTGTGACTGACAACATCACATAAAACACATAGGATGGTATGATTTGGAGGCTGAGGACGGGCAGGGTTTGTCGGGGTAGCCTTGTCCTTTGATGCCCCCCTGCGAGCCTTGCCATTCTTACCTGAAGCGGTCGCAACAGGAGGTGGTTCCTGTTGAGGTGACGGAGGTACTATTGCAGTGGGAGAAGTCATGGGGATTGGTTGAAATGGGGTCAAAGTAAGATATGGTTTGGGTTGACCTAGCAGGGTAGTGGCTGGAGGGTCAAGATACCAGACGGGTATACCCAAGGTCAAGTTGGGGAGGGATAGGGTGGCCAAGATAGGGACCGAATAAGCTCCGGGAGGGGGAGCAAGGAAAGGTATCTGACCAGCAGGGAAATGGATAGGAGGAATGGTGCCAATGGAGTTGATATCGGGTGGAATCAACCTAGGAGGGTAAAGAGGCGCGGGGGAAGTGTTAGGTCTCTATAATAAGAAATATTGGAAAAATTCCGATCACAGAGTTAACATCATTTCAACCAACTTTGGGATTATAGGATCTAGCCCTCCTGAATCCGGAGAGGGATCTCTCCAATATGTACAAAGATAGGTTTTTCTTTGAAGTTTAGGGTAATGATATTAGGCTAGTTATGAAGACCAAGGGTTTTTTTTTTTTTTGGATGGTTGAACGTAGTTGCTGTCTGAGGCTGAAATATCTATATGCAAATAGGTTCAAAAGTGAGAAGTTGCAAGTAAAAAGAGTAAGCTTTGATCAAGAAAAAAGATGATGGCAGATTTTCAGTCCATTTGGCTATGGAGTCATAATAGGATTTAATTGAAAAAATCAGGTCCAAGAGTGGTCTATGGGGCAAGTCATCTATGCCTAAGGATCTCTTTAAAGTTTGATTTATGGAATGGAGTGATACAATAAGAAAGGGAAATGACAGATGCATAACAAAGAGTAGCCCAGGATCTGGTAAGTACTTTGAAACTAGCCAGCCTTTGACTAGGCACTTAAGAAAGACATGAAAGCGAACTAGGATCTGGTAAGTTCTTTGAAACTATCCAGCCTTTGATACACTTCCAATAGAAAACATATAAAAAACAAAAGGGAAACTCAAAGATAACACATAATGGTCTAAGATCTGATAAGTACTTTGAAACTAGTCAGCTTTTAACACATCCTAAGGGAAACAATCAAATAGTTGAGCAAATAAGAAAGGGACTCAGGGCTAACCTTAATTTACTCAGTTCATCTTCACACAACATGTATTGAAAGTAACATTTAAAAACAACATTTAGCTAAGACAACAAGACGAGGGAACGCCAGCATCCCTGTACTCGAACTAAATTAAATCATTTTCAAATAACATAGTTGAGAGAAAACATTTAAATAAAGTTTTTTCAGCCAGAGAAGGTTACTGATATACAGTAGGTCCTAAGCCTGTTTAAACTGTTCTTTATAGTGGAAAATGAAACAAATTTAAAACAGAAACAAAACACAAGTTACAGTGAGAATAACATCACCATCAGCATAGACCAGGATCCCATAAATCAGCTTGTATTGATGCTTCAAACCAGTTACAATCTTCAGATCCAGTGTTTTAATCCATCTCTCTTCACAACCTAACCTATCTGTTACAAGCAGAGCTCCAAGAGCCAGTGAACTCCTATCTACAATCAAGAGTTTTCAGCTCAGTTACAATACAATGCTTCAGCAATTTACATTAACAACCAACCCCTTACTCATCTTCTACTGAAGTATTTATAGAAAGATGAGGAGGTGAGATCTGATGAAAGATCTGAAAAACCAATTAATACGGATATTAATTTCTTCTTGGCCATCGAGGGGCTCAACGAAGAACTATATAGGTGTTCCTCTGTATTAAATGATTTACACTCATGAATTTAGCTCGGTGGGAGCTTTATTCGACTTTTGAGGCTCTGTGTATCAATAGGGTTGCTCTGTCGACATTCTGTCATTAATTTCCTGGCAGACATAACTCCTTTGGTTGTGTCGAGGCAAAATGTCTGATTTTGATCAATAAATTCAGCTCTTGATGGAATACTTCGAGGCATAGGTGGTGCTTTAGTTGGTGGGAAGAATCAATTTGCTTCCATCTGTGGTGGTGAAGGGTTTCATGACAAAACACTTTAGATTTTCCTTTAATCTGTGTTTTAGATCCGGGGATTTAGGCATTTGATAGCTGTTTAGCCTTAATCCCCACAAATCCGTCCACTAATCTGCTATTCTGGTTCATTTCTGGTCTTCAATCTCTGATACTCTTTTTTGCATTGATCTTCACGGTTTTTTTGTTGTGCAGGGCTGTGCAGGTCATTTAAGGCATCAATGCCTGACAAAACATCAATGAAACGTGATATTAAACCCTGTGGATGATTTCCTTATGTATTCGAAAGCCGGAGGATCGTCATCCTTGGCCTACGAAAATTTCTTCATTTTAAGCAAAATAACCTTAAACCTACACAATACAAACAAAATGAGGAAATCCTACGTTTATATGGGTAAATCTGCATCGGAGGGCATGTGGGAGAATGAGACGATCGGAGCCATTGATCGCGTTATGATCGATGGTCAGGAGCGACTTGGAAAGTCAGCAGCGGAGGAGGTTTGACGGGGCCATAGAATCAAGAGAATGAATAATAGCTGTCAATTTGCAGAGATCGACGGCGGAGATTGAACCTTGGACGCGCGATGGATGGGTTAACGGGCGAGCATGTTCGTTAAAGGTCAAGCAAGTAAGGCGATCGACAGCCGTCAGATGGGAAGTCCCAGATCGAACGGTGGGGGTGGATTCCACTGCATGGTTATGGTGTGAAGTTTAACGCGTGAAATGAAGTGATAGCACGACGGTTTTGAAATAGTGGCGGGGACACGTGTCGGCTAGCGTATGGGATCGCTGGCCGACGGGATAAAACCACCGTGGCTCAGAAGGTGGTGCGAAATGGAAACCGGTGGTTTCTTGACAAATGACGCGGGAGAAAAGGGGGGGGGTCCACCTGGTGAGATGTGCTCCGCTCCGTCGGATCTGGGGAGCAGATCGACGATCCAAGTTGATCGCAAAATAAAACATGTGATTTTAATTATTCCCCGTTAAACTTTATAAAATGGGTTTTTTCGGGTTTTAAAAGGGAAATGAATGGAGGAAAATGGTATTTTTCGGTTTAGCGCCTAAGGACTGAGCAGTCAGTCCTGGCGCTCAAGTATATGGAGAAAAACGGCCCGGGGGCTTAGCTTGAAAGGGCTAAAATGCCAAAAACACATAAAATATGCCATTTATATGATTTCAATGATTTTTCAGAGGAAAAAGGGTCCGATAAGTTAAAAAGTGAGTTTTTAACCTTCGGAAGCGGAATGTGTGAAGGGTTAAAGGGAAAAAATATGTTTTCGTGGGGTTTTTATGAATAAAAGGAAAATGGAGAATGAGGTAGTTGGAAGGAAAAGGAAGAGGAGAAAAAGGGGAAACACTGCAGTATTTGACTTGGATTTTTGCAGGATATCAGGGGTTTGGAGAAGGAAACAGGTATAAAGATTTAACCAGCAACATGAGTTTCACCAAAAGATTTCAAGCACCAACAAATTTAGGACTGAATTTGTTTCTTGAAGGCTGCAAAGAAAATTTAGCCACCAGCTGATATGATAGGAAAAATATGGGTGGCTAACAGCGGCTCCACTTGGGGATGGTGCCTTCCTGAAGGCATCAAGAATTCAGACTTGGTTTCTCTGGGATGCTAATTGGTGCCTGATCCATTATTTGCTCTGGCTTTGTTCTGAAAAGTAATATCAATCATGAAAGAAATATGAATTTCATCAATACAACCTCTACCTACCCAATCCTACTGATCTAACATTTTTCTTCATTAGAGTGCACTTGGATTGGCAAACTCTTTTCACAACATTTTATTCTTTTGAAAGCATAAAAAACTAATCTACCTCTATTCCTTATTTCTCCTTGAACTCATATTAAACAGCTGAGCTCAAATATTTCTCTACCTATTCTACTGTCTGTTGGAATTAAACTGTCCAACAGGATTTCATTCTCTAAATTCTAAAGCAGAAATTTAAAAACAACTTAGTCAAGATTAAGTTGTTTGACTAACTGTGATATATGGAATAAAAACAAGCTGCACATAGATTATTATTTGCAGAAAAAATAAAAATGGAAGGCTTAAGATATGAAATTTTCTCATCATGGCCTTCTCTTTTCTTCACAGCTCTGTTTTTTCTTTTTCTTTGCTTTTGTTCTGGTTTAGATTTTGAGCTGATTAGAACCAGATTTACACTTTCTTTGACTCAAAAGATAAAGCAGTTTTGAGTCATCATCTATTGGAAACTTTGGTTCAGATTTTGAGTTTATTTGAACCTTCAATTTCTGTCCTAATCTATCTACTGATAAGCCAAGATTGAACAGTTTGGCAAATCAAATTCACTATCCTATCAGCAGAAAAAATTCAAAAGCTAATTAGTCAAGATTAGGTTGTTTGACTAACTAGAAGTGTGTTCTTGAGGAGTGGCATTTGCGCTTGCACACTTTCAGCATTTGTTTCTCTTTTTGGCATGGGGCTTTGCCTTTCTTGTTTTCATTCCTGCCCTGTTTTCATTTTTTTCTTTGTTTTTGTATTTTTTGATTTTTCATAACTTTGAATGCAATGGGGGATGGACTATTCATAATGGAAAAAAGATAAAAAGGCTTCAAAACATAAAATGGATCAAGAGAAGTAATGCTTAAGCATCCTGCCATTGACAGGACCCCCAAACAATTCTGTTCCATCCAGTTCCTGTAAGAAAAATGCATTATTACCAGCGACTGAATGAATAGAGTAAGGGCCAAGCCGTAGATTATCAAATTTTCCATGCTTTCCCTTGTCTTCCCTCCTTGAATCCCATTTCAAAACTTTGTCCCCAATCTTGAAATTGCTGGCCTTTATTCTTTTATCAAAAAGATTTTTAATGCTGTCTTGTTTGTGCAATGCTTTGTTATACACTTCCTCCCTGATCTGTTGAAGATGAATGGTTTGATTTATTCTTCTGATTATGTCATTTTCTTCAGTCTACAACTCTTGAATTAACTTCATAACTGGTACACCAAGGCTGTTAGGAAAAATTGCATCTGTACCATACACAAGCTGGAAGGGTGACATACCAATAGATTTCTTTAAAGTTAATCTGTCAGCCCAAAGTGCATGGGTCAGCTTTGTGTGCCAAGACTTTTTATTGTCCTCCAACAGTTTCTTGATTATGTTCACTAAGCTTTTGCTGGAAGATTCTGCAAGTCCATTACCTTGAGGGTAATAGGCTGTGGAGTGTCCCAATGTTATCCGATACTTGTTACATAATTCAACCATTTTCTTTGATCAAAACGCTGCTGCATTATCTGTGATGATCTTGTTAGGACAGCCAAATCTGGAGAGGATGTTAGTCTCCATAAATTTTATGATAACTGAATCATTGGCCTGCCTACAAGGAATGGCTTCTATCCACTTAGTGAAGTAGTCTGTGGCAGTAAGAATCCACCTATGCTGGGCAGAAGATGGTGGATGGATTTCTCCTATGAAGTCAAGTCCCCACTATTTAAAAGGGGCTTCAACAGTGATGGGATGCAGAGGTAGGGGTAGTAATTTTCTCTTGCCTTCAAATAGTTGGCATTTATGGCAAGTAGTGGTCATCTTGCGTACATCAGGAAAAAGAGTAGGCCAATAGAAACCAGCCCTGAGAATTTTGTTGGCTGTTGCCTTCCAGTATAAATGACCTCCACACTCTCCTTCATGGAATTCCTACTTAACCTTCTCTGCATCAAACTCAGGAAAACATTTAAGCAATACACCACTTGCATTTTTCCAATAAAGACATTTATCAAATATGCAATAGTTTATAGCCTTTAACTTTAGGAATCTTGCCTTTGTTTTTGATAAACCAGGAGGTGTATTCAGATTAAGCAAAACATAAACAATATTAGCATACCAAGGAGAATTCACAAAATGGTCTTCAATAATGGGAGCTGAGAATTCTTCTTGGTCATCCAAAGCATTAATCATATTAATATCAAGAACTTCAAAATTTGATTCGGCCATTAATTTAGCTAGACCCTGGCCTTTGATGAGTTTAGTGGGTTTTATCTCTAAATCATATTCAAGAATCACAACAATCCACTTACCTCTCTTACCATCTGGGTCCTATGTTAGAATGTCTTTAACCACTGAATTTGGGACAAAGGAAATAATGTGTGAGTGAAGGATGTATACTCTGAAGTCTTTCAAAGCTTTTACCAAAGAAAAAGCTTATTTCTCCATAATGTTATACTTCAAAGGGGAATCCCTTAATGCCTTGCTAAAGAATGCAATGGGCTACTCTCGTCCTTGTGGATTTTTCTGTAAAAGGAAAGCTGCTATGGTATGTTCTGATGAAAATGAGAAGATATAAAAATCTTTTGAAAAATCAGGACTTATGAGAACTGGTGTTTTGGTTAATGCTTGTTTTACCAGCTCAAAGGATGTCTTTGCTTCCAAGGTCCACTTTACCCCTTGCTCCTTCTTTAACATGTTTGTGATATTCCTAAGGAGCTCAGCTAGGTTAAGGATGAACCTCCTCAAAAAGTTTATCTTTCCAATGAAATATTGCAACTCTTGATGTTTTGAGGCTGAGAGATCTGCAATATGGCCTCAATCCTTTTGGGATCTATCTTTATACCCTCTTCTGAAATAATGTGCCTAAGAAGTTTACCTTCTTGGAGACCAAATAGAGTCTTCTTAGGGTTTAAAGATATCCCAAACTTTCTGCACTTATCGAAAACTTTTCTCAAATGTTCTAAGTGTTCTTCATCTGTTTTTGAAAACACAGTTACATCATCAAGATAGATAATGATGAAGAAACCCAATTCTTCCGAGAATGCTATGTCCATGGCTCTTTGAAAGGTTGATCCAGCATTCATTAGACTGAAGGGAATTTTCATATACATGAAAGTGCCCCAGGGTGTAGTAAAAGCTGTCTTTAATCGATCATCAGGGTGGACTAAGACTTGATTATACCCTGAATAGCCATCTAGCAAAGAAATTCTTTTAGACCCCACCACCCTTTGTAAAATATGATCCATCTTGGGCAAAGGGTAGTTGTCTTTTAATGAAGCTTTGTTTAAATTTCTAAAGTCTATACAAAGCCTGATTTCTCCAGTATTTTTCCTAACAGACACCAGATTAGATACCCATTCAGAATATCTAATAGGGAAAATAATACCAGCATCGTGCATCTTCATGATTTCCTTCTTAACCAATGATAACTGGACAGGGTTTATTCTGCGCAGTTTCTGTTTGAATGGTTTTTGGTTTTCTTTAAGAGGGATTTTGTGCTGTATTATTTCAGTGTCATAGGACTTAAGATCTTCGTAACTCCATGAAAAAACATCAAAAAATTCTTTGAACAACTCTATGTATTTGAGTTTAATGTGTGCTGGCAAAGTTTTGGACAGTTTGATCATTTTCAGTTTTTCCTCACTGCCTATATTACATTCCTACACTTTAGTTTCTACAGGTTCCAGTTTAGGTTTATTGGCCACATCATTAAAATCAAACAATTATTCTAGAGGGGACAAACCCTTGGGTAAACTATCATCCTTAGAATGCAGAGTTTCCAACTCCTCTGTTTCAGATTCTGCACTCAACTCTATTTGGTTTCTAAGTTTGCTAGTCTGAAGGTTAATATCTACTAGCTCAGGAGACAGTTCTTCTTCACCAAGAAAAATTTCTTCACTGCAGTCTGTATCATAGTCTGAATCTAAGCTATGGAGTTCAAACTCATTTCTGAATTGCATGAAGTCTTCTATTTTTTTATCTCCATAAAACACCTGCCAATATTTCTTGTTATCCAGGACAGCTGGTCTAAATTTAATCTGAGATGTGTCATCATATAGCGTTGGGCAGGTTCTAGCAGCAAAGGCTAAATTATGGGCTGCAATTTTTCTTTTCCTTGGGACAAAACCCAGGTTGGCTTCCTCAAATGTTTTCAAAAGATCCATGACATCATTCCTGTAGGCCCTAAGTCTGGGGTGATTTGCATTATACTCCCCATTGACTTGCCTAATGATTAATTCAGAATCCCCATATACATTGATTCTCTTGGCACCTAGCTTTTGAAAGAGATGCAAGCCTAAGAGAAGGGATTCGTATTCTGCTATGTTGTTGGAACACTGAAAATTTAATTTACATGAAATACATTCTGTATGATTGTTTTCAGTGTTGGTAATCCAGACACCTGCACCAGCGTTTGTTCTAGTGCATGACCCATCAACATACATAGTCCAGAGAGGATCATTTTCAGTTTTATCAGTTCGGTGCATGTCCTTTGCATGATTTGACTCCTTAAGTTTTTCATCGGGTTGAGGATTTCTCTCTTGACTGCCAAGATTTAAGTTTAATGGATTGATGATTCGTAGTTCAAGACCTGTGTTTGGTTTGCTAGGACTTTCAGATATAGTAAACTGTCTTGATCGTTCAACGTTGTACTCCTCCTCCTCCTTTTCAGCCTTTAATCCTAGTAAAGTGATTTGTTCTGTGAGGGCTTCATCATTAAACATGATAAAATAATCAAGGCTCGTACTTACAGCATACAGAGGAGAGTTTTGAGGCCTGTCTTGACTTGTCACTGTGTATTGCATGTGGGACTCCCTGTAAAGTCTTCTAGTCTGATTAAAAACAAGGATAGTTGCATAGGTCATGTCCATTTGCATGGTCCCTTGTAACTTAGCCCCCCAAGATCTTGATAAAAGCATTCCATACTTTTGGGGTACATCAGCCACAAAAAAATCCATGACTAAGCATTTGGCTGGAATCTGGGCTAAGTTAACACACAGGTATTTGATCAATCCTAGACATTTAACTCTGCTTGAGTCAAAGGAGTACATGTCTTTGTAAGGTCTGGTAATTTCAAGACCCAGGCTTTCCATCACAGCTTTTGGCATTAAATTATGGGAAGCGCCTGAGTCATGCATAGCATTGTGCAAAATTTTGTCATGAACGTTAAAACTTACATAGAAGGGAGGGACAGGCCCCTCTTGAAACTTACCTTCAAGCTTTGGACCAAAAATAAGCTATGGCTGGTTGTCATTAAGATTGAGTGTATCCTCATTTTCTTCTAGGTTCAAAGCCTTCAAAATTTTGGACCTATATATATGTTGGGCAGCTAACTCAGTCAAAGGAACATAAATTTTAATCTTTGAGATTTCCTGTTCCAGACTGAAAGGAATTTGATTCTTTAAGGTGTTGGTTTCAGCCTTGTTTACTGCCACTTTATCAGCAACAACAACTTGCTGATTTGTTTTATCTATAGTTGACACAGCGGTTATAATAGGAGTACTCGTTGAAGTGTTAGTACTACTGTTGTTTGCACTCTGTTTTTCAAGATTTTGAGTGTCTTTCTCTTTACCTTTACCAGAATTATCAGCCACTGTTTTGTCCTTTTGTTTGACTGTTTTAGGCTTGGTTGCAGTGTTGTTTTGAGAAGGTTTGTCAGAGGTTTTGTTGTTGGGGGTTTGTTGATTATATTTACTTCTGAGTTCATATTCCTTTAAAGGCTCTATGACAGCATTTTCCATGTTTTGATAATAATTTTCATTATCATCTCTTTTGTCGTCGTAAGGTGTATAAAGACCTTGTTTCCTATCATAATGAACCTCGAAGTCATCATCATGTACCCCAAATAGGTTCATATCATTATCCTCTATTATTTCATCTGTTTCCTCAACCTCACTTAAATAGTTTTTATGAAAGGGAGGAGTGATATGTTGATCATCTTCCCTTGGTCTGTTTAGAGGTTGGTTCCTTCTCATACTCTGATTCTGGTTTTGGTTTCTGTTTTGAGGAGCAGTTTGATTTTGACTTGTTTGTGCTCTCTCAAGAATGCTCATTTTCTTCATCATTTCTTCCATCATTCTTTCCATTTTTGAGCTTGAAGTAGTAGGGGTGGATTCCTCTCTAAAAGATACTCTCTTTTCAGCTTTCATCCTTGCTCTCTTCTCCATCAAGTTGACTTCCACAGAGAGAGCACCTCTTTGCATATCTTCAAGGGTTGCAAAATCTCTTTTTCTGAGTGAATAGGTCATGTCAGCATCAAACCCTTCAGGAAACTTGTTTAAAGCTGAGCCCTATGGAGGTTTTAGTTCAGGAGAAAGTGCATTATACACACTATTAAATCTGGTACAATAAGCCTGTACACTTTCCCCTGGGTTTCTATGTAGATTGTTATAGTTAGCAAGGACTTGGAGAGGATTCTTCCTCACTTCCCATTTGTTTAAGAATGTTTGATGGAAGCCTTGGAGATCATTAATACTATGGGGGGCTAAACCTTTAAACCATTTTATTGCTTCTCCCCACAGACTTTGAGCAAATAGTCTAAGTTTGATAGAATCATCATCAATTTCATTTCTGTCAAAGTAGTCATTCATCTTGTCCACATGTTGTGATGATGTTGTAGTATTGCTAGCATCATACAATGGGATTTTGGACTGATAGTCCTGTGGAAGATTGACTAATGGTACAGGAAGGACTAAGGGAGCATACCATGCTGCCATGGTAGGCGGTGGGTTGACAAGAGGTGGGGTGGGCTGAAATGAAGTGGTTTGAACAGTGGATGAGGAATGAACAGAAGTGGATGGGACAACAGTAGATTGCTAAGCTAATCTTGGATGAGAGACACCTAGATTATGTAGAAAATGTAAATCAGGAGGGGTTAATTCCCTGCTACCAAGATGTTCACTTGTTTCAGGAGATGAAAGTGAAGTCTCAGAATCTAGTTGATCTAAATCACCAAATGACCTAGTTCTAAATGGGTTTAATAAGTCAGTTTGTGATTTCTGAAGAGCTGAAAGATTTTCAGGGACTGAATTGGCTCTTATGTGAGATCTGAAAATAGTCGAGGATTCTATCTTAGGAAACTTCCTAAGGATACTTTCTAGGTTTTCAACTATCTCAGGTGGATCGGGGTCAAGATGGGCTCTAGTGTGGATCTTTCTAGAAGCCACTATGATATGTTTTTAGACCCGAATAAACCAGAAAAGTTCAACCAGATATGACAATCTTTAAGAGGTTAACTAATCTGTTTGAAAATCAATCCTATAGTCTTACAACTGGGTTTGAAGGATATTATAATGATGAGGGTTCTTCCCAGTGGAGTCTTAAGGTCTGTTCAGGATTGTGGAGTTGCTAGGTGGAAAGTTTAGAGTGTGTTCAAATAAGTACACTGTCCACCACAGTGCTTGTGAGACATCCCTTTTCAAGGGTATCGCAAAACACAAGAAACTCTAACCAAAGATTGAATGGGAGGGCATTCACCAGATATGTCACCTCTAAAAGAGGATGAGATCCAGAGGCTACCTAGCCCTTTCCAGACTCTGTCTAAAAGTGTTAGTATGAATCCTTCATCGAAGTGTACTAAAAAGGACCACTTTAGCTATGCATAACTAATAGCCCTAACAACAAAAGTGGCTGCCAATATCTTCAGATCTGCGGTTAGTTAGACATAAAAGAGCTGCAAAAACTAGATCTATGCATGGAAAGACATTAAGCAGAAAAAATAAGGGTTTGCTCCATATACCAATAGACAAGACAATAATGATTTTTGAAAGAATTTTTATATTAATGGGGCACCTGGGAGGAAAAAAAGAAGGCGTATCCAATTCTCCTCAGTGGGATGGGTTCTTGGAAGTCCTCAGCGCTTCAGATCTAAGATTTCTCTCTCTTGTTGGTGTAGAAAACCCACACAAAGAATGGAACTCAAAGGGAGCTCACACGGCAAATGGCAGAAAATGGTGACCAAGTGTATAGATCCAGAGTGATCTAATAGGCAACAAAAGGTGAAGAATGGTAGGAAAAACCCTCCTATTTATAGCAAAATATTGGGTCATTCTAGATCTTGGTGCATGGGTTAACCAGATCTAGATCCACTTTTTATGGAATATTTTATTATATTTGTTGGAGGGAAAAGGTATTTGACTTGGGTCAAATCCCTTAATTTGTCAAAAATAAATAAATGAATGATTTATTTATCTTTTTAAGGAAGCGGTTGAAAGATAATTAAATAAATAGTGATTTATTTAATTATTTGTGGGTGATTTGGTCATATTTAACAAGGAATATTATCTAAATAAGGTTTAAATAATTATTCCTAGAAAATAATAAGATAAATAAAGGTTTATCTAATTAATTTCTTTGATTTTGGGTTAAACATGACTGGGAATAATAATTAAATTATGGTTTAATTAATTATTCCATGAAGAAAATCAAACAAATATAGGTTTGTTTAATATTTCCTTTTGGGGTTTCCTATTTTAACATAGTGAAAGCAGTTTTACTTAGGGTAAAACTGGTCTTACATGGTGTACTTGGGTCCATCTAATGATAATGAGTTAGATGACCAAAAAATGGTGTAACAGATTGCCCCCCAGCGTGCGAGTGTCAGGAGCAAATCGTATGACCGAAGTACGTTGTAAGAACACAATCACTAGACAACAAAAGGGGTGTCAGAGAGAGAAATGTGAGGTAGATAGTGTGTTGTTGAAGGACTAGACCTGACGAACTGCAGTGCAACAAGTCTCCTTTTTATGAGAGGAATTACACAAATGTCTTAAGAAGCGGCCGGGGGAGGCATACTATGCCATGAGATAAAAGTACAAAAAGAATAATGTGTCAGTAAATGAGGAATGAGACCATAAATTACAGTGGCATCATGTGGAGATAAAAATACGTGAGGAATCCCATACATGATGCACGGATAACGACCAGGACTTGTACAATAATATGCGAGTACATGAATACAAATACAACTTAAATGTCCACAATAAATGGGTGATTGGGGAAGAACTCCTAAAATCAACGGTAAATACTGATGAAGAGGTGTTGCAAGTGGCTAAGGCCAACATCATCAAAATCTGGAGCGTACATCGAAGAAATACAAGATGAAGTCAATAGGGCATGTGGGGGGCTACACAGGGCCACCCCCTCATGAGGGTTGAACATCTCCCACACAGGGGAATCATCAGGAAATATTTCTTGGATCTTGGACCATAGTATACGAATCTCGATCATGCTGAAAGGAGCTGGAGCAGCAATCAAGTCAAAGGAAATGAGAGATCCTTGGCTTTGATCCAAGATGCGAACAAAGTGATAGAACCAAGGTACACTGCCCTCTAGACCTGGCTTCTGGAATGAAAGTGCTGATGTCGACAGAAGGAGGTCCGCCATAGGTGAGGAAGTGAGATGTCCCCAACTAAGGCATGAGAGAAAACAGTAGAGCGATGGACAGACTGACACTAATGATGAGAGTGAAATGGAAAGGACTGAGTAGCGAATGGACGACTTCCCTTGTTAGAGCATAAAGGGCATGAATGACATGGCAGCAACTGACACGATATCATAAGGGATAGGGGACAGTGGAACTGAAGGTCATAATGTGCGACACAAGAGAGAGACCAAGAAATGAAGGATGGAGGGCTATAGTGGGGTACAAAGGGACTCGGTATAGACTCCATGGAGGGAATGATGACTCAACTTGGATGCTCTAAACAAGGGCGACTCGATGGTGCTGCCACACAGTAAAAGCCCCAATGGGGGACCGTGGAAACATGAGTACATAATGGGAACTCATGACGAAAATCGACACGAACGAAGACAAGTAAGGAGGCAAGATGGTGCCCCAAGTACAAGTGTCGTAAGTGAGGAAATTCGATTTTAAGGAGAGGTGAAGTGACCCGTCTTGGACAAAATGTGTCCTGGTGAAGTATCAGATCACAAAAAAATAACAGATACCCATTTGAGGGCTCGGTGAGAGCTTTCCAATGGTGCAGACGGTTCGTCAAACGGGGCTACGGTGTGGTCGCAGCAGTCGAAAGAAGAAATAGGGGTTCTCTTTTAATAAGGTAGTTTTCCCTCCAAAATCACTCATTTGCTATTGTTGCTGTGGTGAATGTGGAGAGGAGAGAAGGCCCTAAATCTTGCGGCGAACGTAGCGGACAAACCGACTGTTGGAATCGCGATCCGTCAGTTGCAGGTAAGAGGTCTAACCTTTCTCTTGCATTTTGATGGATTACATTTTCAGTTTAGGGCCTAGAATCCCAGAAACAGCCCCTCCTTCATCTCTACGGCCGAGTTGCACTTTTTGGGGCAAAAAGTGTGACCTAGGACGCAGGTATCAGGGCAAAAAGTGCGACCTGGTCCAGAAAAAAGCAGAAAACTGCGACCTGGGAGATGAGGGGGCTTTGGTGCTGTTTTATGGCTGGAAGTTGGGTTTTGGTATTTGGTTATGGTTTTCCCGATCTGTACGCTGACAAAAATGATGTGTTTGTGCAGGTATGGCAGAGTTACGGGTCAACTGGAGAGAGAGAGATCTGGGGACACTACGGACAGAGATCCAGGCGGATCAGGGCGTCCGCCGTGTATTGGCCAGATTTGGGGTTCTCAAGTTCTTGGAGAACCCTTTGATGAGAGCAGGGGAACCGTTACTGGCCCGGATTATCAGTTACTGGGATCCAGATCAGGAGATCTTTGTAGTGCAGGGGCACAGGATCGAGCTGACGGTCCAGGACGTGTATTTCCTGACTGGTCTCCCGCCACTGGGGATGGTGGGAAACACACAGCCAGTATTGCCGTGGGGGCGGCATATCATGGAGTTCGTGGAGCGTCATTGTCGACCGGGTCTCCAAGTCAAGGGGACTCGAATATCGATCGGGGATCTAGAGAGGCTAGAAACCCATGCAGTGGCCGCAGTTGTGCTGCATATCCTGGGCAACCAGGTGCTCCATCACATCACTGGGGGGCAGATGATGATAGTGGAGAGTGTGCTGGGTGGGACCTACTATGGGTGGGCCCAAATGATGTTGGTGTCGCTAAAGCGACAGTTGTCGCTATGGAGGCAACAGGTGAACCATGATTGCTCATATGGGACTTTGTTGTGTGCCTTCTTCTTTGAGAAGATCCCGACCTTGAGGCCTCGTGTATAGCTTCCAGATGGGGGCCCGAGAGAGCCCAGGATGCGCCGTTGGGGACGGCTACTGTGCAGAGGAGGAGGAGGGGCGGTCGGGCGAGTGTTTCGACCTGAGTTTTTTGCCCATTGGGATCAGATGCCAGTGTACATAGACGAATATCCCTATAGTGGGATGAGCTACTGTGGAGATCCGGACCTACCACTTCCGCCTGGTCGAGTTTGGGGGCCCGATGGTAAGTGACAGATTGCTATTCTTGTGTGGGCATGTTAAAGTTTTTTGAATAGTAATTTACAGTACTGATTCATGTACTTTTGGTATGCAAATATAGCACTGGTAAAACCGACCGGATATATGGGACGATCGGCAGCATCTGGAGCTACAGGTCCGAGTGGGTCGAGAGCGGCGCATAATGAGGATGCAGCCGCCCTGCTGGAGGACATCCGCCGTAGATGCGAAAGGTTGTTGATCGAAGTATCAGAGCGCGGGTGGTAGGACTTAGATGACGAGTTCATAGAGCCATGTGTTGGTCTACCCTCGGAATGGCGAGGTGTCATGCGGCGCATGGCGATGGACGGTCAGGCGATGCATGATCTACATGCTGCAGGGGCAGAGCCATTGGCCTGGGATCCTCCACATAGTGATTAGGGGTGGGGCATGTGGTGCCCCCTATTATGTATGTAGGGGCATGTGGTGCCCCCAATTTTGGGTTTTTTGTAACATGCTATGGGCGTGTCATATGTATCAGAGTAGATGGACTCTAAACACATGTTTTGCGACACATATTAGGGCTATGCATCATTTTTTGATGGTTATGAATGTTATTGTCTTGTATTAAATGTGTGTGATAAATGCCAATCTAGAACATGGTTTGCAATACTATCTACATAGTGATTCGGTTCTGGAGGTACATGGTTGAAAGTTATGGTTTCAAATGCACGTATCAAGAGTTTCACTCGTAAATAGCGTCTAAACAGCACATGGTTATGCACATGATAAACACCATTTAGTTGCATTACAAGAAGTAGGGTATCCAAACGAACGTGCAGATGGAGGATGTGATGAAAGAGGGCATCGGCTAAGAGACCACGCACTGCATCATATTCGGCCTGATTGTTGGTGGCAGAACCAATGCATACCCCGTTAGAAAGAACAAGGGCATGCAAGGGGGTGAAGATGGCCCAACCTTCCAAGGCTATATTCCTGGAGTAATGACTTGCACCATCGGCGTAACCGATAAAGGGTGTGGACGGGGGGTCCTGCGGAATGGTGTGACAAGACAACAAATGAGGGGAGGAGAGGCAATGACGACAGCATGAGTGCACAGAAGTCATCGGGCGGCAACTGCAGGAGGGAGTGCAAGGGGCAGGATGACCAGGACTCATATACAAATCAGAGGGTGGTATATGAGGGCTATCGGAAGTATGGTGAAGACTCGGGTTGTGGAGGTCAACACAGACACGGGTGGAGTGATCTCGTGTATGGTTAGGAAAGGGGTGGTCAAGGGGAAAAACAAGGGAGGATGCAGAGGGGCTAGGCTCCAAGTGTCTCGCAGAGGAGGATAGGTAAAGAATGGTTACAGTAGACTCCGTCATCTGAACATCAGGGGGGGGAATGTCGATGGGAGCGGGGGGATCCTCAGGCTGACCTGAAGCATACTGCGCGAGGATGGGAGAGGCGGATTGATTTTGTTCAACCTCATACTCTCGGATCACCTCTAAAGAGGCGCGGTAATGCGTCAGGTGAGGACAATGGTGGGAGTAATGGCCATGAACACCGCACAAAGCACAGGGCTTGTTGGTGCGGAGAGTCTTGGGGTTCTTGGTTACGGACGAAGAAGGAATGGAGGCTTCAGGGACCGTAGACTCGGGGAACGTGACTTTAACCATGGGTTGAATACGGGGCAACTCGGGACAAGCATGGGTGGCATGACCGGTGACATCACATAAGGCGCAAGGCTTCGCGGGCGAAGAAGGGGCCGGGTCAGTCATGGTGGTCTTGTCTTTAGGTGCCCCCTTGCGGGCTTTGCCTTTCTTCCCAGGAGCCATCACGATAGGAGAAGGGTCCTGTGGAGGTGTTGGGGGCACAGTGGCAATGGAGGAAGCGAGGGGGACCGGTTGAACTGGTGTCAAAGCCATATAGGGTTTGGGATGAGTAGGAGGGGTGGCGGCTGGGGGATCAAGGTACCAAACTGGTATGCCTAAGGTCAAGTTACGGAGAGAGAGGGTGGCCATGACGGGGACGGAATATACTCCAGGAGGGGGAGCTAGGAAAGGGATCTGCCCAGAAGGGTAATGACCAGGAGGTACGGCTTCGAGATGGTTAAGGCCAGGAGGAACCGATCCAGGAGGATAAAGGGGTTCAGGGATACCAGCTGTAGGGGGAGGGCCAGAAGGAGGAGGTCTGGCTGGCTGAGATGAATGGCTAGGAGCGGGTTGCGGAGGGCGAGGGGGAGGTTGCTGACTAGCCGAGGCAGGCCGCTTACGGGCAGCCTGAGACGATTGCATCATGCAAACATTCGATAAGCTGGGATCGATGACAGGAGGAGGGGGAAGGTTAGGGAAAGTTCCAAGCAGGGAGGAATCTTTGTAAACGCCGGGGGAGACACTGGTCAAGGAATCGACGGTTTGCTTGTTGGCTACAGAAGAGATGGTCGTCTCAGGGGAGGTCTGAGATTTTGGCTCATGATATGTCAATTGGTCAATGGTGACTATCTGTCCATTATGGGGGAAAGACATCTTGCAAAAGACCATGGATGGGACAAAAGATATAGCATAGGTGTAGCTTCACCCCAATAAAATGTTGTAATCTAGCGAGGCGTCGATGACTTCAACGTCAACGCAAATAGTCTTACCAGCGAGGGTGATAGGACAATTACGAAACAGGCCGATGGGCTGGGAGGCATGACCGTCCCACGCTCGAAGGGTGATCATGGAAGGGGTCAGCTCAGGGGATCCGAGTTGCTTCCAAACCGAAGCGGACATCACGCAGGTGGATGCCCCCTCATCAATGATACACCGGTACACGTTGGCGTTCCGGATTTTGACTGGGATTTGGAAGGCGACGGAAGGAGGGAGAGGGGGATGGTCCGATTAAGTGGCGTCGAAAACAATCATTTGGTCATCAGCAGGATCTACAGCGCCCACGGCAGATAGTAGAACCTTCTTTTGGGAGGGGCACGACTGGAGGAGTTCCAGTGTGGAAATGGCGGCAGGAGATTGCACCAAATCATATACTATGCTATACGAATGAGCAGCTCGACCGGGAGCAGCGTTTCGACGTAATGGGCCCTTAGGAATCTTGGTGTGAACCTCAACTTTCGGTTGAGGGATATGTAAGGGGCCACTGGGTGTCGAAAGAGGCTCTGTAGAACCTGAAGAAGGAGGCTCGGGGGCAGACTGAGCAGGAGACTTGGGGTACTAGCGAGACCGAGTTTGAAGGTGAAGATCGACGGACGGGTTAGGATCGGAGTGCATCATAAGGATCTGGTAATCAGAGGAACCAGAAAGGGAAGGGGGGGTGGCTACCTGGCTGTCGGGCGGTTGGGTAGCCACGAATCCTTGCTGAGGGAAAGGATCAGCAAACACAGCTAGCTGGGTAGTGGCCACATTAGGAGGAGCATGAGGGGAGGCGTGCTGTCCGTGCAATGTGGCTTGAGACTCCCACATCTGCCGCATCTGGGGTAAGAGGGGACAATCGTGGGTGTAATGACCATAAACACCGCAACACGAACAAGGCTTACTTGTGCGAAGCGGCCTGTCCGGCTTGGGCTGAGTGCCCTGTTGCTGGTTGGCAGTGTTGGGGTCCACACCAGGATTGGGTCCGCGGGTACCAGGGGCAGATTGGTTTGGATTGCCTCTCCGCCTTCTTTGAGAAGAAGGGGGATTAGTCGCGCCCTGCTGTGCAAATACTTGCCCTGGAGGAGGCTGTAAGTGCTGTTGCGGGTTTTGAGGAGGCAAGGGAGATGGAAGCGCATATGCTGGAGGAGCTGGCGCACTAGGCTGCGGATAAAGGTAGTGGTTAGGTTGGGCAACATTGAGGTAAGCAGGAGGTTGGGAAAAAGGAGGAGGCATGCCGTATCCTGGATACATGCTACCGGGAGGGGGGAGAGTGCTGGAGGAGCTGGCCCCTCCCTGAGGGAGACCATAGCCCATAGGAGGTTGAGCGTACGGATGGGAGAGGGCTCCAACGATACCGTCAGCGGAATGAGATGCCCCTGGGGCGTTAGCGCCACCGGGCCTGGGGAGGTCAGGAAGAACGGTATAAACATAACCAGATTGAGCATAGATCAGGTCATATTTCAAAGCTATTTGGAGGGCGGCTTCTTCGATTTGAGGAAAATGGGAGGCGACATCTTTGCCGATGGGAGCTGGAAGGGTGCAGAGGAACCAGTCCATATAAACCCGATCTTCGAAGGGAGGGGCTCGACATAAGCTCCATCTTCTTCGCCATTCCTGAACATGGGCGAAAAGGCGGGTTGAAGAGGATTTCTTAAAGGAAGTCAAGAGCTCCGTGCCAGTGTCGTATCGGAGAGGGAGCTGGAAATAGGAAAAAAAGCCTTGGGCAAGGGTCGCAAAGGTGGTATGGGAAGAGGTGGCTTGTTCAACATACCATTTAGAAGCTTCGCCGGTAAGCGTGCGTTGGAACAAACGAAGACGGATGGAGTCATCGGTAATGGAATTGGAGGAACACGACATGTGGAAAGATTGGACATGATTGGTTGGATCTTCTCCAGCTTGGCCTTCGAATTTAGGGATGTCGGAAGGGAGCTTGGTTGGCATGGCTGGCCAACCAACATCATGGCGGATAGGGTCGTTGATCAACTGATTGAAATCGGGGAGGCTGAGGCCTACAATGTACGGCAGCAAGGGGGTGGCCGGGGTCGTTCCTGTGGCGGTTCTGCTAGCATTAGGGCCGAGAGAACCGCTAGCGTTAGGCCCTGGACCAGACATGGTGGTACGGGGAGAACCAGGAGGAGAAGGGGAACCTGATGAATCAGGAGAGGAGTCGGAGTGCGGACTCGGAGGAGGACTGGCTCGACGACGGTGGGTCGGAGCAGGTCGATCGACCGGAAACTGAGGGTGAAGGCCAAGAAGTCTCCAGGAAAGGCGCCTTGGGGGCGCAATGATGACAGGAAGAAGGAAACCGACAGGGGCAGAAAGGGACAGAATCAATTGAGGTCAAGGGCCAAAAAGGTGGAGTGACAATTGATTTTAGAGTCTTTGCCAGGCGGTGTTAACCAGGCGCTTCTTCGCTTAGGGTCAGTGTGTGGCGTGTGTTAATTTTAATTTTTAAACCCTTTCCATTTTTAGAACAAGAAAAAAAAGTTTGCTGCGTAACTGAAAATAAACCTACAGAGAACAGTATATAATGTTGAAATAACAGAAAAAAAAAACAGCTACTTGTGCATCTACCTAACCCAAGAAGGCGGGTCTCTCAAAAACTAATCTGAAAAGAAAGGGAAAAGTCTAGGCAAAACACACGGAAAAGAGGCCAATAGATCTAAGGTCAAAAGGGAAAGGGATCTAAAGGATAAAGCTGCTGAAAAGAGGTGCAGATCACAGCCAAAAGACAGAGGCAAGGTGGCTGGAAAAAGGAAGGAAATCAGCAAAATACGGAGGGGGCAAGGTGGAGGCCCTAAAAGAAGATCTAAACAAATCTTCAGGAAGTGATTTGAGAGGTAGAAGAGCTGATTTCAATGGATCTGAAAGGGAGGTAACAGATCTGGAAAAAAGGAGGCTGAAGCTCTGAAAAACAGACAGCTGAAACAGCTAAAACTCTTCCACAAAAAGTGGAGGGTACTAAAGCCCTAGGGGGCTAGGTTCCCACTTAGATGAGTAAAAACAGATCAGAACTTGGTCAAAGCGGGTTGAGACAGAGGTTGGAAGACCCTGACAGAAGCTGCAGTAGAACCCAGAAAAATTGCAGAAAAATCATTGAAAAACTGGCAGGTCGCAGAAAAGGGGCATAAAAGTGCGACCTGGAGGTCCAGGTCGCAGTTTATGGGCCAAAAAGTGCGACCCCCCGTTCCGGTTGTCTCGGCAGCAGATTTTCAGAAAATTTGCCATCTCAGTTGCGGCTGGTGTCGCTTACCTGCGCAATAGGGCTAGAAACACACGGAAGTTAGAAATTTTAATGTTTTAGGGTTTTATGTGAGAAAAACAACATAAAAATAGGAAAAATAAACAGTTGAAAAGAATCCCTAGGGTCTGAAGTAGCTAGATATGCAGGAATATGAAAACGATAGCGGTCGTAATTTAAAACCCGTGTGGAGTCGCCATTTGTTAGTATGAATCCTTCGTCGAAGTGTATGAAAAAGGACCACTTTAGCTACGCATAACTAATAGCCCTAACAACAAAAGTGGTTGCCAATATCTTCAGATCTGCGGTTAGTTAGACATAAAAGAGCTGCAAAAACCAGATCTATGCATGGAAAGACATTAAGCAGAAAAAATAAGGGTTTGCTCCATATACCAATAGACAAGACAAGAAAATTTTTTGAAAGAATTTTTATATTAATGGGGCACCTGGGAGGAAAACAAGAAGGTGTATCCAATTCTCCTCAGTGGGATGGGTTCTTGGAAGTCCTCAGCACTTCAGATCTAAGATTTCTCTCTCTTGTTGGTGTAGAAAACCCACACAAGGAATGGAACTCAAAGGGAGCTCACACAGCAAATGGTAGAAAAGAGTGACCAAGTGTATAGATCCAGAGTGATCTAATAGGCAACAAAAGGTGAAGAATGGTAGGAAAAAACCCTCCTATTTATAACAAAATATTGGGTCATTCTAGATCCTGGTGCATGGGTTAACCAGATCTAGATCCACTTTTTATGGAATATTTTATTATATTTGTTGGAGGGAAAAGGTATTTGACTTGGGTCAAATCCCTTAATTTGTCAAAAATAAATAAATAAATTATTTATTTATCTTTTTAAGGAAGCGGTTGAAAGATAATTAAATAAATAGTGATTTATTTAATTATTTGTGGGTGATTTGGTCATATTTAACAAGGAATATTATCTAAATAAGGTTTAAATAGTTATTCCTAGAAAATAATAAGATAAATAAAGGTTTATCTAATTAATTTCCTTGATTTTGGGTTAAAAATGACTAGGAATAATAATTAAATTATGGTTTAATTAATTATTCCATGAGGAAAATCAAACAAATATAGGTTTGTTTAATATTTCCTTTTGGGGTTTCCTGTTTTAACATAGTGAAAGCAGTTTTACTTAGGGTAAAACTAGTCTTACATGGTGTACTTGGGTCCATCTAATGATAATAGGTTAGATGACCAAAAAATGGTGTAACAAAGAGTATGAAGTAAAACACATCTAATGGTAAGCGAATGTATGAGCAAGTGTTTTACTACCAATCTAAAATTCTTTTTGGTATTTTCTGAATTGTTTTCCTGTTGCTTTCGAAGAATGAGCTACCTTTGCTTCAAAACTTAGCTACTGTTGTGAGACAAAGACAGTCTACTCTTATGGCTAAGCCAGCTAATTTTCCAAGGTTAGATAAGAACTTAAGAGAATCCTAGAGTTAACCTAGTTTGTCACTGATTCAAACAAGTCTCATCATGGTTACCATTTCTTGGTAGTGCTTGAAAAGGCTGCTTTTAACTCTCAAATTTTTCTTGAATAAAAAGGTTTTCTGGGGTCTCCAAGGTCTTATACAAACAATCAATCCCCAGTATGGTCGCCAGAAATGTTAGGTCTCTGTAATAAGCAAGATTGGCAAAAGTCCGATCACAGAGTTAACATCATTTCAACCAACTTTGGGATTCTAGGATCTAGCCCTCCTGAATCCGGAGAGGGATCTCTCCAATATGTACAAAGTGGTTTTGTCTTTGAAGTTTAGGGTAATGATATTAGGCTAGTTATGAAGACCAAGGGTTTGTTTTTTTTTTTTATGGTTGAACATAGTTGCTGCCTGAGGCTGAAAGATCTATATGCAAATATGTTCAAAAGTGAGAAGTTGGAAGTAAAAAGAGTAAGCTTTGATCAAGAAAAAATATGATGGTAGATTTTCAGTCCATTGGGCTATGGAGTCATAACAGGATTTAATTGAAACAATCAGGTCCAAGAGTGGTCTATGGGGCAAGTCATATATGCCTAAGGATCTCTTTAAAGTTTGATTTATGGAATGGAGTGATACAATAAGAAAGGGAAATGACAGATGCAGAACAAAGAGCAGCCCAGGATCTAGTAAGTACTTTGAAACTAGCCAGCCTTTGACTAGGCACTTAAGAAAGACATGAAAGCGAACTAGGATCTGGTAAGTGCTTTGAAACTATCCAGCCTTTGATACACTTCCAATAGAAAACATATAAAAAACAAAAGGGAAACTCAAAGATAACACGGAATGGTCTAAGATCTGATAAGTACTTTGAAACTAGTCAGCTTTTAACACATCCTAAGGGAAACAATCAAATAGTTGAGCAAATAAGAAAGGGACTTAGGGATAACCTTAATTTCCTGAGTTCATCTTCACACAACATGTATTGAAAGTAACATTTAAAAACAACATTCAGCTAAGACAACAAGACGAGGGAATGCCAACATCCCTGTACTCGAACTGAATTAAATCATTTTCCAATAACACAGTTGAGAGAAAAAAATTAAATAAAGGTTTTTCAGCCAGAGAAGGTTACTGATATACAGTAGGTCCTAAGCCTGTTTAAACTGTTATTTATAGTGGAAAATGAAACAAATTGAAAACAGAAACAAAACACAAGTTACAGTGAGAATAACATCACCATCAGCATAGACCAGGATCCCATAAATCAGCTTGTATTGATGCTTCAAACCAGTTACAATCTTCAGATCCAATGTTTTAATCCATCTCTCTTCACAACCTAACCTATCTGTTACAAGCAGAGCTCCAAGAGCCAGTGAAATCCTATCTACAATCAAGAGTTTTCAACTCAGTTACAATACAATGCTTCAGCAATTTACATTAACAAACAACCCCTCACTCATCTTCTACTAAAGTATTTATAGAAAGATGAGGAGGTGAGATCTGATGAAAGATCTCAAAAACCAATTAATACAGATATTAATGTCTTCTTGGCCATCGAGGGGCTTAACGAAGAACTATACAGGTGTTCCTCTGTATTAAATGATTTACACTCATGAATTTAGCTCGGTGGGAGCTTTATTCGACTTTTGAGGCTCTGTGTATCAATAGGGTTGCTCTGCCGACATTCTGTCATTAATTTCCTGGCAGACATAACTCCTTTGGTTGTGTCGAGGAAAAATGTCTGATTTTGATCAATAAATTCAGCTCTTGATGGAATACTTTGAGGCATAAGTGGCGCTTTAGTTGGTGGGAAGAATCAATTTGCTTCCATCTGTGGCGGTGAAGGGTTTCCTAACAAAACACTTTAGATTTTCCTTTAATCTATGTTTTAGATCCGGGGATTTAGGCGTTTGATAGCTGTTTAGCCTTAATCCCCACAAATCCGTCCACTAATCTGCTGTTCTGGTTCATTTCTGGTCTTCAATCTCTGATACTCTTTTTTTGCATTGATCTTCACGGTTTTTTTGTCATGCATGGCTGTGCAAGTCATATAAGGCATCAATGCCTGATAAAACATCAATGAAACGTGATATTAAACCCTGTGGATGATTTCCTTATGTATTCGAAAGCCGGAGGATTGTCATCCTCGGCCTGCAAAAATTTCTTCATTTTAAGCGAAATAACCTTAAACCTGCACAATACAAACAAAATGAGGAAATCCTGTGTTTATATGGGTAAATCTACATCGAAGGGCATGTGGGAGAATGAGACGATCGGAGCTGTTGATTGTGTTATGATCGACGGTCAGGAGCGACTTGGAATGTCAGCGGCGAAGGAGGTTTGACGGGGCCATAGAATCAGGAGGACGAATAATAGCCGTCAATCTACAGAGATCGAAGGTGGAGATTGAATCTTGGATGCGCGATGGATGGGTTAACAGGCGAGCATGTTCGTTAAAGGTCAAGCAAGTAAGGTGATCGACAGCCGTCGGATGGGAAGTCCCAGATCGAACGGTGGGGGTGGATTCCGCTGCATGGTTATGGTGTGAATTTTAACGCGCTAAATGAAGTGATAGCACGGCGGTTTTGAAATAGTGGCAGGGACATGTGTCGGCCAGCGTATGGGATCGCTGGCCGACGAGAGAAAACCACTGTGGCTCAGAAGGTGTTGCGAAATGGAAACTGATGGTTTCTTGACAAAAAACGCGGGAGAAAAGGGGGGGGTCCACATGGTGAGATGTGCTCCGCTCCATCGGATCTGGGGAGCAGATCGACGGTCCAGGTTGATCGCAAAATAAAACATGTGATTTTAATTATTCCCCGTTAAACTTTATAAAGTGGGTTTTTTCGGGTTTTAAAAGGGAAATGAACGGAGGAAAATGGTATTTTTCGGTTTAGCGCCTAAGGACTGAGCGGTCAGTCCTGGCGCTCGGGTATATGGAGAAAAACAGCCCGGGGGCTTAGCTTGAAAGGGCTAAAACGCCAAAAACACATAAAATATGCCATTTGTATGATTTCAAATGATTTTTTAGAGGAAAAAGGGTCTGATAAGTTAAAAAGTGAGTTTTAAACCTTGGGAAGTGGAATGTGTGAAGGGTTAAAGGGAAAACATATGTTTTTGTGGGGTTTTTATGAATAAAAGGAAAATAGAGAATGAGGTAGTTGGAAGGAAAAGGAAGAGGAGAAAAAGGGGAAACACTACAGTATTTGACTTGGATTTTTGCAGGATATCAGGGGTTTGGAGAAGGAAACAGGTATGAATATTTAACCAGCAACATGAGTTTCACCAAAAGACTTCAAGCACCAACAAATTTAGGACTGAATTTGTTTCTTGAAGGTTGCAAAGAAAATTTAGCCACCAGCTGATATGATAGGAAAGATATGGGTGGCTAAGAGGAAGAAGGTTTAGAAGGAAGAAGGCTATCTAGCGGGGGTGAAGGGGTAGGGGCTGGTTGAGGTTGAGGTTGCGGACTAGCCAAAGTGGGTTGCGTAAGGTCAGCCCAAGATGATTGCATCATGCAAATGTTTGCCAAGCTAGGATCAGATATAGGAGGAGGGTCCAGAAAGGTTCCAATCAAGGCGGAGTCTTTATCGACACCAGGGGAAACACTAGTCAAAGAATCGACGGTTGGTTTATTGGTGACAATAGAGATGGTGGACTCAGGGGAGGTCTGAGATTTTGGTTCATGATATGTCAACTGGTCGATGGTGACAATATTTCCATTATGAGGTAAAAACATCTTGTGGTGGACTCTGGATGGGATGGCAGACATGGCATAGCTGTAACTATGCCCCAAAAGAATGTTATAGTCAAGAGGGGCATAGATAACTTCAACGTTGACAAAAACAATATTGCTCGCAAGGGTGATAGGATAGTTACAGAAAAGGCCGATGGGCTGGGAGGCATGGCCATCCCATGCATGAAGGGTGATTGTGGAAGGGGCTAGCTCAGGAGATCCAAGTTGTTTCCAAACCGAAGCAGACATCACACAGGTAGATGCCCCCTCATGAATAATACACCGAGTGATGTTGGCATTTCGGATTTTGACTGGGATTTGGAAAGCAACGGAAGCAGGAAGGGGGGGATGATCAGATTGACGGGTGTCGAAAACAATCAATTGATCATCAGCAGGATCTACAGCACCCACGGCAGATAGTAGAGCTTTTTTTTGAGAAGGACACGACTGGAGGAGTTCCAGTGTTGAAATGGCAGCAGGAGATTATGCCAGATCATATACTATGCTATATGAATAGGCAGCCCGACTAGAGGCATCATTTCGGCGTAATGCGCCCTTAGGAATCCTGGTATAAACCTCAGCTTTGGGTGGAGGGATTTGCAAGGGACCATTGGGTGTCGACAGAGGCTTTGTAGGACCTGAAGACGGAGACTCGGGGACAGACAGAGTGGGAGGCATGGAGTACTGACGAGATCGAGTTTGAAGGTTAAGGTCAACGGTGAGAGGTTGGTTAGCGGCCATCATGAGAATCTGGTAATCTAAGGAACCAGAAGGGGAAGATTGAGTGGTTACCGGGGCATGAGGTGGTTGCGCGGCCATGAATCTTTGTTGAGGGAAAGGATCGGTAAACACAGCGGGTTGAGAAGTAGCCGTATTGGAAGGGATCGTAGGGGAAGAATGTTGTCCCCGCACTGTGGCCTGAGATTCCCACATCTGCCGCATCTGTGGTAATATGGGAAAATCATGAGTGTAATGACCATAAACACCGCAACACAAACAGGGCTTATTGGTGCAAAGAGGCCTGTCCGGCTTGGGCTGAGAGCCCTGTGGCTGGTTAGCGGTGTGAGAATAAATACTTGGAGGATTGGGTCCATGATTACCAGAGGCAGATTGATTGCCTTTCCTCTTTCTTTGAGAAGGAAGAGAATTATTCACGCCCTCCTGCGCAAAGACTTTCCCTGGAGGGGGTAGTAAGTGCGGCTTCGGGGGTTGAGAAGGCAAGGGAGGGAGAGGTCCAAATGCTGGAGGAGCTGGGACACTAGGCTGTGGGTAAGGATAAGGGTTAGGATGGGCAACATTGAGGTAAGAAGGAGTGTGGGCGAAAGGAGGAGGCATGTCGTATCTTTGATACATGCTACCTGGAGGGGGAAAAATGCTGGAGGTGCTGGCCCCTCCTAGAAGGAAACCATAGCCCATAAGAGGTTGAGCAGAGGTATGTGAAAGAGCTCCAACGATACCGTAGATAGAGTGAGATGCCCACGGGGCATTAGCGCCACCAGGCTTGGGGAGATCAGGAAGGACGGTATAAACATAACCAGAATGAGCATAGATAAGGTCATATTTCAAGGCTATTTGGAGGGCGGCTTCTTCAGTTTGAGGGAAATGGGAGGCGACATATTTGCCAATGGGAGGTAAGAGAGAGCGCAGGAACCAGTCCATATAAACCCGATATTAAAAGGGAGGACGTGACATTAGCTTCTTCTTCACCACCATTCCTGGACATGAGCGGAAAGGCGGGTCAAAGAGGATTGACGGAAACAATTTAAAAGCTCGGTACCAGTGTCGTATCAGAGAGGGAGCTGGAAATAAGATAAAAAGGCTTAGGCAATGGTCGCAAAAGTGGTATGGGAGGAGGTGGCCTGATCAACATACCATTTAGAAGCTTCACCGGTAAGCATGCATTGGAACAATCTAATACGGATGGAGTCGTCAGTAATGGAATTGGAAGAACACCACATATGGAAAGATCGGATATGGTTGGAGGGATCTTCACTAGCAAGGCCTTAGAACTTGGGAATGTCAGAGGGGAGCTTGGTTGGCATAGTAGGCCAACTAACATCGTGGCGAATAGGATCATTGATCAGCTGATTGAAGTCGGGGAGGCTGAGACCGGCCATATAAGGGAGCAAAGGGGAAGTCGAGGTAGGTCCCGTAGTGATTCCGCTGGAAATGGACCCAGCAGTAGAAATGGGGTTACTGCTAGCACTAGGTCCTGAACTAGACATGGTGAAGGTAACAGGGGGAGAACCTGAACAATCAGAAGAAGAGTCAAAGTGTGGACACGGGGGAGGACTTACTCGATGACGATGGGAAGGAGGAAGTTGACCAACCGGAAATTGAGGGTGAAGGCCAAGAAGTCTCCGAGATAAGCGCCTTGGGGGTGCAATGATGACGGGAAGAAGAAAAACCGACAAGGACAGGGGGGGCCAAAATCAAGTGAGGCCAAGGGCAGAGAGCTACAATGTCAATTTATTTTAAAGTCTTTTCCAGGTAGTGTTAACTAGGCTCTTCTTCACTTAGGGTCAGTGTGTGGCATGTGTTGATTTTAATTTTTTAAACCCATACATTTTGAGAGTAAAAGAAAAGGTGTGTTGCGTAACTAAAAATAAACCTGCAAATAATAGTATATAATGTTGAAATAACAGAAAATTAACAGCTAACAATGCATCAATCTAACCCAAGAAGGCGGGTCTCCCAAAACCAGTCTAAAAAGAGGGACAAAATCTAGTCAAAACACACAAAAAAAGAGGCTGATAGATCTAAGGTTGGGAGGGACAGGGATCTAAAGGATAAGTCTGCTAGAAAGAGGTGCAGAGAATCAGCAAAGAGGTAGAGGCAAGGTTGTTGTAACAAAAGGGGAAATCAGCTAAAGGGAGGAGGGACGAAGAGGTGGCCCTAGAGGTAAACCCAAACAAAACTATAGGAGGTGACTTGAAAGGGATAAGAGCTGATCTAAAGGGATCTGAAAAGGAGGTATCATATCTGAAAAGAAGAAGGCCGAAACTCTGAAAATTCAGACGTTTGAAACAGCTAAAACTCGCCCACCAAAAATGGAGGGTACTGAAGCCCTAAGGGGAAATATTCCCACTTAGTTTAGTGAAACAGATCAGAAACAGGTCTAAATGGGCAGAGACAGAGGCTGGAAAACCCTGAGAGAAGCTTCAGAAAAACCCAGAAAAATTGTTGGAAAATTGCAGGAAAAAGTGCAGGTCGCAGGTTCTGACCTGTTTTTAGTCTAGGTTGCAGGTTTGGGGCAGAAAAGAGCATCCTCAGGTCTAGGTCGCAGTTTTTGGGCCGATAAGTGTGACCTATATATCCGGGTCTCTCGACGGCAGATTTCAGAAGAAATTGTTGTCTCAACTGCGGCTAATGTCTGTCACCTGCGCAATAGGGCCAGAAACACACGAAAGTTAAAAATTTTAATGTTTGAGGGTTTTAGAGGTGAAAAGAACCTTAAAAATAGGAAAAATAGGAAACTAAAGAGAAACCCTAGGGTCTGAAATAGCTGGATATGCAGGAATATATAAAATGACAGCAGTCGCAAAATAAAACCCGTGTGGAGTCGCCAATTGTTAGTATGAATCTTTTGTCGTAAAAGACCACTTTAACTACACATAACAAATATCCCTAACATCGATTATGGCTGCCAAATATCTTTAAATATGAAATTAGGTGATCCAAATAATGCTGCACAAATCCAGATCTAAGCATAAAAGACATTAAGCAAATAAAGTAAAATGTGGCTCCATGCATCCAATAGACAAGACAAGAACAATGTATTTAAAATAATTTTTATATTATATTAAAAAGGGGGCACCTAAGAGGAAAACAAGAAAGGTGTTTTCCAGTTCTCCTCAATGGGATGGGTTCTTGAAAGTCCTCAGCATTTCAGATCTAGAATTTCTTTCTCTTGTTGGTGTAGAAAACCCAGACAAACATAGAACTCAAAGGGAGCTCACAAGAAAAAAATGGAAAATGTGACGAAGTATAGATCCAGAGTGATCTAATGCAATGGAAGGTGACTAATGAATGGGGAAAATCCTTCTATTTATAAAAAAATATTAGGGCAATCTAGAATTTGGTGCATGAATAAAATATTATTAATCAAATTCTAGAATCACCTTTTAGGAATATTTTATTATATTTGTTGGAGGGAAAAGGATTTTTTACTTGGGTCAATTCCTTTATTTATAAATAATAAATAAATAAATGATTTATTTACTATTTTAAGGAAATGGTGGGAATATAATTAAATAAATAATGATTATTTAATTATTTATAAATGATTTAGTCAAATTTAACTAGGAATATTATTTAAATAGGATTTAAATAACTTATTCCTAAGAAATAATCAAATAAATAAGGATTTATTTAATTGATTTCCTTGTTTTGGGTTAAATATGACCAGGAAATATAAACAAATCTAGATTTGTTTATTATTTCCTTTTTTGGGTTTCCTATTTAGACCATAAACAACTTAATAAGGGTGTTTTACTAAGTTATTTCACATAGTGAAAGCAATTTTACTTAGGGTAAAATTGGTCTTACATGGTGTACTTGGGTTCATCTAATGATAATAGGTTAGA
Source organism: Pinus albicaulis (assembly GCA_034641835.2). Lineage (NCBI taxonomy): Eukaryota > Viridiplantae > Streptophyta > Pinopsida > Pinales > Pinaceae > Pinus > Pinus albicaulis. The sequence goes on along the minus strand of CM076573.1, from coordinate 649,441,034 downwards.
TGACCAAAAAATGGTGTAACACACTTATTACATGAAAAAATGAAAACAAACACTAGCTTAAGTGTTGTGTAGGAATCAAAATTGAATTACTCAATAAAACACAAAAGAAACACAAGAAAGAACTCAAACTAATGCCACAATCTTCCAAACCAAGAAAAAAGTTTTCAAAATGACCCAAAACAAGAAATGTAATCTATTCTTGGAGCAATAAGGCGAAGAATCAATCGAGAAATGAAATGACTCTGAAACCAAAGAAATCACTCAAAAAATATCACGAAAACTAAATGTAATCGATTCAAGACTGAGACTAGCATCAATCGAAATGACTTGGTTCCCAAACAGAAGGCTCAGTGTACCAAACCCTTAGAAACCCTAAGGCTTCAATTCACACTGATAATATGGACAAATGATTGATAAAAGAAAGTTGACAGCAGTCAAAATAGTCCCAAAGGGATAATTACACATAAAAAACAACCCAGAAGCAAGCACAATTGACCAAAACACTCATTAAGGAGGTCAAACCAAATCCTACAGGAGTCGGCGCAACTATAAGGCTATAATCAGCACCATACAGGGGTTGGCACGACTTCAAAAAGAGAAAACTGTGCCAATCGGCGCGAATGTTCAGAGGAAAAACGCACCAAGCCAGATAACTATGGGAAAAAGATGAAAAACCAAAACCTAATGAGCAGAGGTCAATCTTGACACTCTAGAGTTGAACAAAGGATGTAACTAAGCAAGAAAACTAGGGAAGGAAGATAAGAAAATCAACGAATGAAACTAAACCAACAAGATGAAATGACAAACTACCACTAATTGTTACAGGTCAAAATACCTCCTCATCAGCTCAGAGGGGAAGACAAATATGGAAGAAGTACAAAGACCTAAATTAAACCTATTTCTGCCAGGGTAACGCATACATAGAACAGAACAAGGGCATTATAACGCAGGAGAGAAATGTATTAGCCGCGTTAGTGGCTAGGGCAACGCTCTGTTTACACTTTATGGTCGCGTTACCCGTGTTTTAAGTTTGAATTGGGAAAAGAGCGCGGAGAAAGATTTGAATCTCCGACTTTCCCTCACGAAGGAGTCAGTGCACAAAGGAAACTACAGAAGCACCAGTTCATTATTGGTCATTGCCATAGAAGACTGAACTCCAAGAGAGGCAAAAGCATGGAGATTAAGGAAACATCTAAGCCTTTTCCATTCCAAACTAGTGGAAAGAGAAGGGCAACAATGGCTTTCTCCCTCTCCTATAAGAAGGAGCTGAAGGCTCTTAATTGAAGGTCGAAGGATTGCTCAAGAGTTCTTGCATACTTGTGGAATAGAGAATAGTGTGACATTGTGAAGGCCAAGAGTCAAAGAGGCTCCTAGAGAGCTTGTTGGCTTGGACTTCTTCACTTGGTAGAGAAGAGAGATTGGGAGACTGGGGAGGGCTTGGTACAACCGATGGTTGTAATCCTCCTTCTTTCAAAATCAATAGAACTATGTTCGTTTTGTCCATTCGATGCTTAATGCTATATTGTTATTTCAATATTTGTTTAGTATGATATGAATGGCTCAGATGTGTATAATCTAGATGTTTATTGTTGATTTAATTGATAGAATACTTGTTATATTAGAAGTTACGCGGGTGCTTTGACTGATTGCAGATCTCAGATTTGGAGCCAGCAAGGAAGGACTCTTACTTTGCTGCTCGGCGTTATCCAAGGGATTCCAAAACCGTCAAAGAGGTAATTCTCTATTGTATTCTTTCAAGTTATTTCTAGCTAATATGAACATGCTCATACCATCTTTGTGAACAGCATAGCTAATCTGACTGTCTGCCTCGGGCACCGGAAAGCCTTGAGATGGATCTACGAAAACCAACCACCCAAGCAGTTTACCCTATAGCAGAATTGGCGACTCCGCTGGGGAGTGTCCCCATAGTTTCCGGGCTATTTTTCCCTTTATTTCTTCTCTCCTCTGTTCAGTATCCTTCCGACCATTTTTTGATGCCCAGTAGACATACCAAACGCTTGCAGAGTTCAATCCTGTGCCTGTCTGGCCAACTGAAGAGCTTTTCCCTGGTTAACGTGACCTATGCAGTATATCCAGTGCGTTATAACGCAGTCTAGGTTTAAATACAGTGCGTTATAACGCTGTATTTTCTCACAGACAGAGCGTTACCCAGCCCAAAACCCTGTTGTTCACTTCCGTGACTGTGTTTTAGCTGTGGAGTTTTTTGGCCACCAGTACCTTTCACAGACCGAATCCCTATGCTTGTCTGCTAAACTGGCATTGATTATTTGTTTCTCTTAATTAGTTAGTGTGAAAAGCATTTACTTTTTAAAGAGAATTTTTTATTTTTTATTTTTCTGTATTTAAGCTGAGTTTATTCTGAAAGTTTGGTTCACAGACTGTTAAAAGAGGTAGATATAAAGATGAATCTTAAAATTTGAGCTGTGTTATTTACATGTTGGTGCATGGATGATTGAAAAAAGAAACCTCTCCTTGTAGAAACATTGTTCATTGAAGTTAATATTTAGAGCATGTTTTGCATGGTTTATTGAGTCAAGAGTCTCACTATACTTCATACGTCCATTTCCCCTCCGCAAGACTAATAACAAAGTACACTAAAAACAAAGCGATAATAAAATCAATATAATAACTCTTTTTGAGCTCACACAAACAGTAGTTCAGGCTAGGATCTTGGGTTAGGACAGTGAGAAAACTACCCAAGATCTCAAAACTTGAAAACTAGAGTCATTAATGAGTGAAATCCTGCTGCACTCACATTATTGGGACCGTTCCTTTACCGGAGCTCAGCGCGAGACAACACTTGGGTGCACTAGAAGGTAGCCCGCCTTCGACTGCATCCTGTGGGTGTGTTATATATTGGGGTTCCCTTCGGGGATGTCGAAACTAGATCAGGGATCTAGGTATTCTTCCCATATAGCACACTGTCCTTGACCGTGGACCCCCCTGATAGTGTCTATGATTTGAGGTATCCTTAGTGGCTATACTTTTAGGGACTTAAACAAGGTGACTAGGACGGGCTGTCCTGGTACCTGAAACAGACGGACCTACTCTGTCTTCAGTCTTTAGGAGGGTACTCGTCTTCACGAGAGTGCTTACACCTATCGTCTGGGGTTCGGGCGAAGCTCTAGAGTAACCGTAGCTGTACTTTCGACCAACCCTCTCTGTATGCTATTGTGAGACTGGATTTCATCACCAGTGAACGGTAGTACTCAGACAGGGCACCCTATACTGGCTGCTTGTTGATTGATTTTAGAGAGTCTTTTTTCTTTTTAGTAAGTGTGTGGTTACTGTCACTTGAGACTTCATAATATATCACATTTTAAATAAAATTTTTTAAAATTAAACCGGTCACCGTGGCGTCCCCTGACCCACGCCGTCAGTCTAGATGACAGCAAGGTCTACCTCCTCTCACCTTAGAGGAAAGATTGAACCTTGGTGAACCCGGGCCTTCTACGGAAGAGCAGTCTCCTTTGACTAATCTGGATCATCACATAGACCCTTATCAGCCGGAACTCCCGGAGGACCCTTTCACTGAAGGCGTTGTACCTAATTACAATCCTCCGCTCACTGATCCGTTAGGACCGGTGATAATCCATATTCCACCGCGCCAAGATATGTCTGCAGCAACACCAACATCTATTTCTCCACCGGTATCCACAGGGTCGATACCAATGGCAACCATTCCTGGTTCGCCATCATCCTCCTCGCCGGTGGTCAGTTCTATGTCATTACTGGGTAACCCCAGTAGTCAACACATACCTACCCCTAACCCTATGGTCAACACAACTGTCAGTAGTTTACCGAACCCTTCGGCATCTACTCCTACCGTGACCACGTTGGGGACCATGGTAGCTCCTCTCACGAGCACGACTACTTCGGTGCCCTTTAGCAACCCTTTCGGTTGGAACCCTCTGTTGAGTTCAAACCCCCTAACCACTATACCAGGGGGCAGTGTTATCAGTACACAGGTAGCAGGGAATATTTATCTTCCTATGCAATCCTTAGGACAAATGAGACAACCCATTGTAAATACTATCCCCTTAAGTGGTTCAAACATAGGCGTAGGATCTATACCGTTGCCAAATTATGCAAATACTAGTATGCCTCCGGGAAACTCTATTGCATCCATTTGGACTAACCAACCCCAACCTTCGTCTGGAGTGGGAGGGCACTTTTACGCTGGGGGAAACCAACCTTTTGCCCCTCAATACACTATGCCCTATGGACAGCAACCGTATGTTCCTACTCCTCCACCTATGGGAGGTTCTTATCAAAGTCCCACTTACCCTTCTGGTAACACGTGGATGGGGGGACCCTATGGTCCAAATAGTCAGCCCATACTGCCTTGGTTAGACTCGGGGGCAAATCCACAATTGCCTTTCTTGGCAGCTTTGGACATACCCGACATCCATAAGCTGACAAACGACCCCATCAATCACAACTCGCTTTGGCCTCCTATACCGCATAAGATTCCTTCAGATATCCTGAAGTTCGACGGGAAGCATGGAGATGACCCGGCCGCACACATCACTACCTTCCATTTGTGGTCCAAATCCAATTCTATGGTAGATGATAGTGTCCGCCTTCGACTGTTCTCCCGCACCCTTACAGGCAATGCCGCCAAGTGGTACATTGAATTACCATGCGCCACCATCAATACGTTTGGTGCTTTATCGACGGAGTTATTAAAGAACTTTCAACTACCAATTAGAGTGGAAACCGGCACAGAATTGTTAACATCACTGCGCCAAGACACCGCCACCCACATCTCCGACCATATTCATGAATGGAGACGTAGGAGGAGGCTTGTCAAAGCGCCAATACCGGACCATCTCTTGGAAAATTGGTTTTGCAAATCTCTTTTACCCCATATCTCTAAAGACATTGGCCTTTCTGGTGCAGTGACAGAAGATCAATGTATTCGTCGTGCCCAGCACCTGGATTTGATCTATTCACAATTCGGCACACTTTACGATCTGCTCCCCCATGCCCCTAGTAACCCGAACCCTCCGGCTACTAAGAAAACCGGAGCGCATGCCGACGGTCTCGTTGGCGCAATCTCTGGTGTAGCCACCAATCAGTCTCGGGGGAAAACCTCCCAGCCATCCTCGGCTGCCACCGCCCCCCATCAAACGACTCCTCTCCCTTCCGCTGAGGTAAATTCGGTGCAAACCTCACAAAAACCCAACGGGAAAAATAGGAAGAATAAGAATAAAACATCTTCTTCGGAAGAGCAGTCGCATAATCAGAATAACTCTAATCAGAAAAATGCTGCTAATAAAAAAGGAAAGGATAAACCCATGAGATTTCCTTGTAAAATCTGTGTGGAGGACCACTTGACATACAAATGTCCTCGGTTGCAGGAATGCACTGATTTTATTGCTAACAAGGATTCTGGGAGAACACCTTCCGTTCTTCACAATCCTTTCCCCAATCAACAACAACAACATCAACATATGGTTGACAACCCGCCACAACCCCATCAACGGGGCAATGGTGGTTCGAATCCTTCCGGCGAAGGACCATCTACCATTTATGGCATCGAGAGTATTGACCTTCAAACTCGCGCCAAGCTTTATGGAGCCCCTACCATAGATGCTCAGGAACCTGGAACTAGTTCCAATCCGCCGCCGCCTAACGATTTGCATATCGAAAGGCCTACTGCTGAACCTGTAATTCGTCCCCCCAAAGGGACACTTCGACGCACGACTCATAATACCTCTGCACGTGCAGCCCAAAACTACAATATTGTAGAAGATTTGGCGCAGGCACCGTCAGCCATGTCTGCACTTGAAGTATTACAAACCTGTCCAGCACAAAGGAAAGCCTTGCTTTCGGCCATTGGCGGAATAGATCCCTGGGATTCCATGCTAGCAGTCTTTGATATGGAAAAGGCTAAACCTCGCCTCTCGCATCAACTCGCATTCCAGGTGCAGGTTGTGTCGAAAGGGAGACCCATCCATCGCACTGTCATAGACGAAGGTGCTTCGACCTGCGTTATGTCACAAGCTTGCTGGCTGAATTTAGGTTCTCCTACTCTAACCCCGCCATCAAATTCCCTGAAAGCTTTCGATGGCCACACGTTCCTACCCAAAGGATACCTTGCTAGCTTTCCCGTCACTCTTGGTGGGAAAACGGTAAAAGTGGACGTTGAAGTCGTAGAGTGTCATCTCAACTATAATCTATTGCTCGGTCGCAGTTGGTCTTATGCTATGACCGCCATCGTGTCTTCGGTCTTCCGACTCATCCTATTTCCATTGGATGGGAAAATAGTCACGGTCGATCAGCTATCCTTCTGCACCCCTGATTATTCCACTTTACCAAGTAGCTTTGTACCCTTAATAGGAGGTGTCCCTGACACTTATGTCAGTATCGGTACCGGTCTTCTGAAGACATCTTCCCTACTGGGTTGTTTTCCTCTACCATCGCCTCAGATCCCAAACACGGTTGCAATGATATCCACCTCTTCGGATGGCTCTATCGACCCATGGATCATTCCGGCTCCTTCAGAAATTGATTCCTATGGAGATCAGATGCCGCTTTCGCCGGTTGAGTTGGCTTACCAAGCCATCCAAGTCGCATATGAACCCTCCACTGATATGGTTTCGACCACAGGTACAACCCTCTCTCCCATAACAGTTCTCTCTAAGTATCTCCTCAATGAAGTCTGGCCTACAGACGAAGCTATTCGAGAGATCATGTCATTAGAAGAACGACCTTGGGGAGAGTTCCACCATCGCGCTTCGACGATTGATTCGGAGGCGATAAAAACTAAAATCCCGTCTTTTGACCAACCTGAGATTGTTCCCTCCTCTTATACGACTGTCCACACTATCGATTCAGAAGGGAACATGGGTAATCTTTCCAAGACTCTACTCATAGATATCTCGGTCAAAATGGGTATCGTGGAAAATATTCAGATTGGAGCCGACTGCAATCCTGAGGAAATTGCGTCCTTCACATCTCTTTTTAAAGAATTCCGTGATGTCTTTGCTTGGTCTTATGAAGAAATGTCCGACATAGATCCTTCTATTGTCGAGCACGAAATCAAGACTTATGACAATGCTAAACCTGTCCGGCAACGACTCAGACCTGTCCACCCGCGCAAAGCAGCCGCCATTAAGGTCGAAGTAGAAAAACTTTTAAACGCTGGCTTCATTTACCCCGTTCCCTTAACTGAATGGGTTTCCAATCCGGTTCCCGTTGATAAAAAACAAGGCACTATTCGAGTTTGCGTTGATTATCGCAATCTGAACGCCGCTTGTCCAAAAGACAACTATCCTACGCCATTCATTGATCAAATTCTCGACGATTGTGCCGGATGCGAATCTTTTTCCTTCATGGACGGATTCTCGGGATACAACCAGATTGCCATAAAAAAAGACGACCAGCATAAAACTGCTTTCATCTGTCCTTGGGGCATCTTTGCGTATAAAAAGCTCCCATTCGGCCTGAAGAATGCTGGAGCAACTTTTCAACGGGCTATGGACTATGCTTTTCATGAAATTCGACATATTGTACAAGCATACTTGGATGACCTCCCGGCTCATTCCAAGAAGCGAAGAGACCACCTGGTTCATTTAAGAGAAATTTTTGCTAGGTGCAGGTTCTACAATATATGCTTGAATCCTCATAAATGTGTATTTATGGTCGAGTCCGGACGATTGTTAGGGTTCATTGTTTCCAAGCACGGGATTAGGGTTGATCCCGATAAGGTAAAAGCAATTATTGAATTACCGGTACCACAATCCATCCTTCAACTCCAAAGCTTGCAGGGGAAGGCAAACTTTTTGCGATGTTTCATCGTTAACTATGCTGAGATGACGAAAGGCTTCATGCGATTATTGAAGAAAGGAACACTATACTTGTGGGATGACCAAGCTCAACGGTCATTTGATGCTTTGAAACAGGCACTTGTTTCAGCCCCACTCCTTAGTGCCCCCGATTACTCACGTGACTTTCTCCTCTATCTCGCAGCATCACCATCCTCACTTGGAATGGTTTTGGTTCAAGTACACGATGACGACAGCGAACATGTGATTTACTATTTATTAAAAGGTCTAATCGGACCTGAATTACGTTATTCACATGTGGAGAAACTCTCTCTGGCGGTAGTTTTCGCCGTCACCCGGCTCCGACATTATATATTGCTGCGACAGACTACGGTGATTGCTTTGGAGAATCCCATGCGACATATCTTGTCTAGACAAATTATTGGAGGGAAATATTCCAAATGGATCGTCATCCTCCAACAATTTGATTTGGTGTTCACGGCTGCCAAAGCAAAGAAATCCCTGGTCTTCGCCGAATTACTATCGGACCTTCCCAGAATCGAGCCAGCAGAGGTAGCTCATGATCCATTCCCTGATGAATCTGTCTACTTGGTCGACTCTTCGGACCCCTGGTATGGAGACATCTTAGTCTACCTACAAACTCAACGCTTCCGCCTAGCTCTCACGTCTGATGACCGTCGTCGTATCCGCCACCAAGCAAAGCACTACCTCGTGCTAAACGATACACTATATCATCATGGTGTTGATACTATTCTCCGACGTTGTCTCACTATCGATGAGGCAGAACGCGTTTTGAATGACTGCCACGCGGGGGCATGTGGTGGTCATCTTTCGGGCATAGCTACTGCCCAAAAAATCTTGCGCGCCGGTTACTGGTGGCCCACTTTGTTTAAAGATTGCATTGCAGCAGTCCAGAAGTGCCATCCATGTCAAATTTTCGCAAAGAAAATGCGCGCACATCCTGCCCCCCTTCACCCGATTATCTCCGTCGGTCCTTTCGCTAAATGGGGAATTGACTTCGTCACCTACAATCCCGCTTCGGAAAATGGACACAACTACATCGTGGTTTCGGTCGATTATTTTACGAAATGGGCTGAAGCCCTTCCCACTTTTAAGGCCGATGGCGAAACCGCCGCTCTCTTCTTGTTTAATCAGGTCATCTGTCGTTTCGGCGTACCCCTATCGATTGTCACAGATCATGGATCTCACTTCCAAAATCATATGATGACCGAATTAACATCCATGCTAGGTTTTCGACAAGATCAATCTTCGTCTTACTATCCTCAAGCCACTGGTCAAGTAGAAGCCGTAAATGGCGTCCTCAAAGCCATGATTCGTAGATTGGTCGGAAACCATAAAACTACATGGCATAGGAATTTATATTCCGCGTTATGGGCATACCGAACGTGAGTTAAAACTTCCACAGGCTTTACACCTTTCCAACTTGCTTTCGGCCTGGAGGCAGTACTTCCGTTTGAGTGTGAGATCCCATCGCTTAAACTAGCCGTTGAACTCCTGCCCGGCACAACCGCCATAGAAGAGCGCTTGCTCTCGCTCGATCACTTGGACAAAACTCGTCGAGATGCTACACTAGCACTCGAAGCTCACCAGCGCCGAGTTAAAGCCCAATACGACAAATCTGTCAAGCCTCGTTCTTTCCAAGAGGGCGATCTTGTTCTACTTTATGATCAAAAACACGACCTCTTGGGGGCAGGAACGCTCCAACCATTGTGGCTCGGTCCTTACATCGTTACTAAGGCCCTATCAAAAGGAGCTTACAAACTACAGGACTGTAATGGAATTCCACTCAACGAGCCCTGCAACGGGCTCTATCTGAAGAAGTATTTTGCCTAGTTTCACACTAGGCATATGCTTTGTAATTTTATGTATATCAGTTTTGCCTATTTTTATTTTGATGCTTCTGGATTATTTGTTTGGTTTGAAGTGTTTTTCTCATGTAATCTTTTTCTTTCGCACAGATGTCATCACACTCATTATCATACGTCGGGTATGCAGACGGTGCTAGTCGTCACACTAGGCACATTGCTTCAGCTGCTTGGGTTCTCTATACGCCTGAGTCAGACCTTCTTGGCTCCGGGGGGATCTTCCTGGGTAACTCCACCAACAATTTGGCTGAGTACATGTCAGTGATCCAACTCCTCACGGAAGCGGCATCTCGTGACATCTCCGATTTAGTGGTCAGGTTAGATTCCCAACTCATCATTATGCAGCTAAACAATCATTACTGCATCCGCCACCCTGTATTGTTGCGTTATTTTTTACGAGTGCGACTTTTAGAACGTCAATTTCAAACAATCACATTTGAGCACGTTCCTAGAGAATTTAATGCATTAGCTGATTCTTTGGCAAATTACGTGTTAGATTGGCATTTGTCACATTTATTGTAAAAGATTTACTCATGAGTACATATATTTTTATCACATCAAAAAATGCATAAAAATTTAAAAACAAAAAATCACCAAAAAATATATATATATAGATATATGTCGTGTCCAGTACATGGAAAACATCAAAAAGAAAAATCTCCCAAAACTCGGGGTGTTTTACAAAATTTGGCTCACTAAGCCATGCTCTGACACTAATACATCTACTCCAAACAGCTAAGCCTGATGCTCATAATAGCATACAACTGCTCTAGCCATCCTCCTCAGAGGAACCAGATATCTCTCTGACACACCCACAGTATGCCGCTTCAGACGAACTGGAACCTCCCGCATAGGAAGCGGTGGTATACCCATACTCAGACCCTCCAGGTTCCTGGAGAGTTCATGTAAAATCTGGGTATCATCGCTGTCGCCGGCTTCCGCCTCCTCTATAGGTGCGCCAGCCGCGGGTAGCTGCAATCCTCGCCGTGCATGGCGAGGGGCCCGAGCTGGACATTTTCAAGAAAACAAAAGTTTCATGTCAAAATTTCATTTTCACCCCTTTTCAACAAAATTTTTTTACATAAACATTCAAAAGCTAAAAAAAAAAAAAAAAAAAAAAACTTCTTTGAAAACAGCTGATCATTTTTTCTTACCATCGGACCCCCACTGGGTGCCAGGGGGCAGGACTAGCTCGGGATTGCCTGTGAAGTTCATCCCTGCATAGGGATAATCCTCAATCATGATGATCTGAGAGTCCAGCCAATCAAAAAATCCCTCATCTAAACAGTGACGAACAGGACCCTCTCCAGTCCGTGGAAGCAAAGTGGCCCACCGAGCCTGCCTCGGCTCGCGTGGACCCAATGGCGCTGTTGGGATCCTGGGCCTCATCAGTGGTATCCGCTCCAGTATGAAAGAAGCAATCAGTGTTTCGTACCCAAATTCTCTTTGAGTACGGGTCTTGCATGCAGTAAGCTCTGCTCGGACTCGACGGACTACACCGTCACACCAGTCGAAAACCTGAGGCTGCATACAATCCAAGGCTAGGAGCATCTGGGCCTTGGTAGCCACATGCTGACTCTTGGCACCTGCCATGCGAACAATCATCCATAGAATAGACCGCAAGGGTCTCAAAGTCACTTGTGCAATAGGTATCCGGTTACTTACAGCCTGGGTGCCACGTATGCAGTGCGCATGGATCAAATCAGTAGTAGAACAAGGGTCAGCTCTGGACCCCGTCAAGTTGGGCCTTGCCCCACGACATGACAAGCCGGTCAAAAAGTAAACATCATCTTTTTCGATGGCGAGCTCGTTGCCACCAATCCGAAAGACATGATGTCTCTCATCCCACTGCTGGATCAGCCACCTCAGGAGGTCCTCTTGACCCCTCATCAGTTCTAAACGGGCATATTTGAGCAATCCGCATCTCCGGAGAGCCATTAAGCTCACTGCATCCGTTACCATTTCTCGTTCTTCCCGCTCATGCTCTCTTTCTCGCCAGATACTCATGATTAACAGCTGAACACCTGCAAATGCAACATTTTCAACCAATTAAAATTTGCCTGGACCACTTCAAAAATGAAAAAATTGAGTTGCTAGAAAGCATGTTGCGCCTAACGCGGTCACTAATACAAAACAAAGCGTTCTAACGCTTACATACCTCACGGGTTGTGCGCTTAACGCGGCTGTTGTACTCCTGACCCGTATTAGGCGCAAATATTTTTCTAGGGCCTCAAATTTTTCTAATTTTGAACCAGTAAAAACTAAAAAATTGGCAATTAAATGATAACAGGAGGTTCTAGCTCTTACCTGGATCTCGCGGAATAGAAAACTGTTGCCCGGATCAACCGTAATCACCAGCTGAAGTTTTCACCCCTTTTCCACTCCAGAGCTTCTTCACAGCACTTGAAACAGTGAAAATGAATGTCTTCTGACCTTCTTATAGCTAATTCTGGGGCATGACTCTCTTAAGTCAGTCAGCAAAGTCGTGATTCCTCGCTCTGCACATGTCGCAACTCTTGAGATTTGGTACTGATGATTCTAATAAGGGCTCAAGATTTATGAGCAGACACACTCATGTTTTATCGAGCATTCTTTTTATGGTATTTTTCTTGCTCGTTAATCCGAAAAACCGTGAGTTCTCTTCTTCGGACTCGTTAAACTTACACGAAGTTGGCATCGAGCGTTCTTTTTTGGTCTTTTCTTGCTCGTTAATCCGAAAAACCTAGAGTTTTCTTCTTCAGGCTCGTAAAAACTATGGAGAATCACTGAGCATTCTTTTTAGGAATATTTTTCTTGCTCATAAAACCGAAAAAATCCCGAGTCACCTTTGTCAGACTCGTTAAACTACTGAGACAAAGAACAAGGAGCCATTCTTTTCCTCTTTTTCAATGCTCTTTAAACAGAAAAAGTGAATTCGAGTTTTCTCCGCGTGACTCATTAAAATTTCACGGAGGTACCGAGTTTTCTTTGTTGGACTTGTTAAAATTTCACAAAGAAGTTTGAGTTTACTTCGTCTCCTCGTACTCATAACAAAATGAGGTAGACGTCCATTGAACATAGATTTCTCACTTTTCCAGATTCAATGGACTAACTTACGGAAAATGAACTGTTTCGGGCTTACTATTACCCCTTTTCCGTGCCCGGTTATCAAGACATGACAAAGGTACCCCAATGGAGCCGTCTTTTACGACATTTTTCAGACTCCCTAAACATGAAAAATTCACCGAGTTTTCTCGTCTGGACTCGTTAAACCTAATCAGACAGAACATGGAGTTGTCTTTCCTGACATTTTTCAGACTCTCTAAACATGAAAAATTCACCGAGTTTGCTCATCTGGACTCGTTAAACTTAATCAGATGGGGCATAGAGTTGTCTTTCCTGACATTTTTCAGACTCTCTAAACATGAAAAATTCTCCGAGTTTACTTGTCTGGACTCGTTAAACTTAATCAGACGGGGAAAAATTTGGACAAGATGGATATTACCTCTATTACATTTTCAAAAAGGTCGATTTGGCAGCAAAATTCTTGAACATGGCACTTCCCAGAAAACTCTTTCGCAGTTAGCCGAACCCTACCATATATGAGTATTAGCCTTCATTTCCTAGTGTCCCTGCACTGGTAAAATCCTAACACACTCTTTGGTGTTCAACACGCTTCAGCTGCCTAGTACCCTGCTAGAGTGCCTTCTATTGTTCAAGCAGATCTCGCTATCTACTGCTCCTGTTATCAACCAAACCGTTCATTATGCCAGAAATTATTTGTCGTCTGACATTCCCATTCACTCTTCCTTATCTCAAATCATAAACAAAATCGTTGGTTTCCGTTTCTTGTTGACTGATGTAGGACTCCTCAGTGCCTACCTCTCAAAATATCACTTCCTATCGACTTCAACACCTTATCTAGGAAGTTGATCCAGAAACACATCAGTACCCAGATACTTGCAGACATCAGTGGCAGGTAGTCTTGTGTTTGATCAAGGGTCTTCATCATTGGCTCTTGGTCGAATGATTCTACGAGTGTTCGACTTCAACTCCTTTTATTCACACTCGCTAGATTGTACTGGGCATCTTAGGGACCATCATCATTATCGTTGGCCACCTTCGCGTCTGTTAACAGTTTTCATTATTGACTGGTAATCAGACGATTTCTCACATGTTCGACGACAACTCCCTCATTCACATGTTGAGAAATATGCAGTTTAAGTGAATCGGCAGTCAAGACCTTGGGGCAAAAGGCTACACCATTAAAGTTGTGTTCCCTTCCCCAAGCTGCGATATTGTTTATGGAGACAGCTTTTTCAGCCTGATCCTGTTATGACAGACACTTCCACATTGCGCCTATTGGTGGATAGATTCTTCATATCTCTATTCTAGAGAAATCATGTTGTTTAAAGCTACAGAGCATGGGACATGCCCGAATCTTGGCAAATACTATATTTTCTGACATATATTGTTGTTTCAGGTTTTTCCTCAGTCTTTCAATCTCTCTCTCTCTCTACAAATTATAAAGTATTTCGGCCATCGTCTTCGTCTCTGACCTCACACTTTAGGGGGCATCTGTTACAAGTCAAAATACCTCCTCATCAGCTCAGAGGGGAAGACAAATATGGAAGAAGTACAAAGACCTAAATTAAACCTATTTCTGCCAGGGTAACGCATATATAGAACAGAACAAGAGCGTTATAACGCAGGCAAGAAATACATTTGCCGCGTTAGTGGCTAGGGCAACGCTCTGTTTACACTGGATGGTCGCGTTACCCGTGTTTTAAGTTTGAATTGGGAAAAGAGCGCGGAGAAAGATTTGAATCTCCGACTTTCCCTCACGAAGGAGTCAGTGCACAAAGGAAACTGCAGAAGCACCAGTTCATTATTGGTCATTGCCATAGAAGACTGAACTCCAAGAGAGGCAAAAGCATGGAGATCAAGGAAACATCTAAGCCTTTTCCATTCCAAACTAGTGGAAAGAGAAGGGCAACAATGGCTTTCTCCCTCTCCTATAAGAAGGAGCTTAAGGCTCTTAATTGAAGGTCGAAGGATTGCTCAAAAGTTCTTGCATACTTGTGGAATAGAGAATAGTGTGACATTGTGAAGGCCAAGAGTCAAAGAGGCTCCTAGAGAGCGTGTTGGCTTGGACTTCTTCACTTGATAGAGAAGAGAGATTGGGAGACTGAGGAGGGCTTGGTACAACCGATGGTTGTAATCCTCCTTCTTTCAAAATCAATAGAACTATGTTCATTTTGTCCATTCGATGCTTAATGTTATATTGTTATTTCAATATTTGTTTAGTATGATATGAATGGCTCAGATGTGTATAATCTAGATGTTTATCGTTGATTTAATTGATAGAATACTTGTTATATCAGAAGTTACGCGGGTGCTTTGACTGATTGCAGGATTCAGATTTGGAGCCGGTGGAGGAAGGACTCTTGCTTTGCTGCGTAGTGCTCTCCAAAGGATTCTAAAGTTGTCAAAGAGGTAGTTCTCTATTGTATTCCTTCAAGTTATTTCAAGCTAATATGAACATGCTCATACCATCTTTGTGAATAGCATAGCTAATCTGACTGTCTGCCTCGGGCACTGGAAAGCCCTGAGAGGGATATACGAAAACCAACCACCCAGGCAGTTTACCCTATAGCAAGACCATTGCAATTATTGGTCTTCAACGAGGAATTCCTAGTAAGCGCGTGTCATCAACTCGTGTTGACTACGTCCCTACCCTTTGTACACACCGCCCGTCGCTCCTACCGATTGAATGATCCGGTGACGTGTTCGGATTGTGTCGACGACGGTGGTTCGCCGCTGTCGACGTCGTGAGAAGTTCATTGAACCTTATCATTTAGAGGAAGGAGAAGTCGTAACAAGGTTACCGTAGGTGAACCTGCGGTAGGATCATTGATAGCAGGGTTTTGTTTTTTCGTTTAGGTTGTGTGTGGGTTTCGATTGTATGTAATCTAGGAACGTGTGGTGTGTCTCTAGGTGAGCGGGTTTGATGCTTTGTCGGGGTGGTGCCTCTTGCGAAAGAGACTCGCAACAT
Organism: Pinus albicaulis; assembly: GCA_034641835.2. Classification (NCBI taxonomy): domain Eukaryota; kingdom Viridiplantae; phylum Streptophyta; class Pinopsida; order Pinales; family Pinaceae; genus Pinus; species Pinus albicaulis. Next base: position 649,425,300 of record CM076573.1, on the reverse strand, counting down.
TTTTAGTTGCCTATCTTGAGTTCACTCTTGTTGTTTCGTGCACTTGCAAGCGATGCTTGTGCTTGTCCCATCCTTTGTTATTATTTCCCCTAATGTGTTTTTTGTATGGGGTTCGGAAGCTCGTTGCCCGGGAGGCCCCTCTCCAACGGTCCATTCGGCGGGGCATGGTTGCTGCAGTCGAGGTGCTTGGGAAACACGATGGAAAAATTCAGACTCGTTCGTAGCGGCGGTGCTCGGTCCTTTGTTCGTTGGAAGATGTGGGCCTCCATAGTTGGTTCTCTCCAAAAGGCGGCGGTGGTGGTTTATGTGTTTGCTTGGGCGAGCCTTTTTGTTGGTGGTTGGGTCAAGGGAGTGGTTGCGCGTGCGCTTCCTACCTCAACCCTTTCGCGAGGGGAAAATGTCGGGGTGGGGTCAAATATGGGATGGATGAAGAGCAGAGAAATCCGTTGGGCTGGCCACCCTAGTCCTCTCGACTGTTCCTTGACATGCCCTCGCGGAAGGGTTGGGTCTAGGTAATTAAATAGCCCTCCCTTGGTTCGAGCTCCATCAAAATTGCAAGTTTCCTCGTCAATGGGCACGAGGTAGCATTCTTTTCTCGTACCCCTTTGGTGTCGATGGAATTCCTCGTCCTTTCTTGAGCCACTCCCCCCTTCCAGGGAAAAGTAGGAAGCAGGTTATGATGTCCTAGTTCTCACCATTTGGATTGTGGGTTTTTTTGCGCGACTTGGTCATTTCTTGGATTGTTGCAATAGCGTTGTGGTGTGCGCTTTGGGGGCTTCCCTCTTTTTAGGGTGTGACGTTGCACTACCGGCATATTTGTGGCCCTGGGCTTTATCCAGCGTTGAGTGTCAGCCTGCGATAACTCCTCTTTGGAGTTTCGGTTGTTTGGGCCCCCTTGAATTTTTTGCTGGAAAGGTTGTCGGGTGTCCTGTACACGGAGGGGTGCAATAGCGGGGTGGGTTTGCTATTAGTGAATTTTTTTTCTGAAGCCTTGTGTGGGTTGGGGGGTTGTTTACCTCTCAGTAGTAACGTGCTCTAGGCACTTGTCTCGTCGGGGCCCTCGGCTTTTCTAGTGGTCAGGTTTAGGTTGTGGCTTGTCTCTGCTTGGTTTTTTGATTGCCGCTTGTTATGTCGTGCAGATAGAAAGGATGTTGCATCGCAATGTAGTATGTGGAAGGGTGCGAGAACGTGGGATGCTTTTGATTGGGTGCCTTGTTTTCATTCTTTTTGGTTAAGCCAATGTCCCCTCGCGCGGCGGTGGACCTCTGTTTTTCTAGCTAGCGTTGCTTGAAATTTGGCCCCCTTTCTCTCAAATTGGATTTTTGTTGTGAGTGTTATGGTGGCTAATGCTTGGTTTTTATTTCTTTCCTGTCGTCGTTTGCTTCCCTTCCAGTCCCCAGCTTTATGGAGAAAAGCGAGAATTGTTTTGGGTCGGTGTCGGAGAAGGATGAAAAGCAGTGCAAACTCCCGGGTTGGCCACCCTAGTCCTTCTCGGTCGTCGTTCCTTGCAGTTCACCCCTTTTTTGCTAAGGCACAGGGCTTGGAAAATCTTGTACTGTTGTGTTTGAGCCTCCCCTTGTGATTCGTTTTGTTCCCCCTTGCTTTACGGAGAAAAGGTGGGATTGCCGTGGATTTTGACGTTTTCGGAAGGATGAAAAAGCAGTGCGAGTTCCTGTTGGGGTGGCCACCCTAGTCCTTCTCGGTCGTCGATCTGTGCAGTTCCCGACTTTTTGCGAGGGCACAGGGCCTTGAAAAGCTGTTTTGTGTTTGAGCCTCGGCCATGTTTTGGTTCTCTTTTTTCTTTTTTCTTTTTGGGTTGCTTTTTTCTCTTCCTCCTTTCGGCCCTAACTTTACGGAGAAAAGGGTGAATCGTTGAGGATTGGCATTTGCGAAGGATGAAAGGCAGTGCGAGCTCCTGGGTTGGCCACCCTAGTCCTTCTCGATTGTCGTTCCTTGCGATTCCCCCCCTTTTGCGAGGGCGCGGGGCTCGCGAAGTGTTTGTTATCTATTTGGGCCTCCTCCTTTGAGTGGGTGGACGATTTTTTTTCTCTTTCTTTCATGTGTTTTTCTTACTTTCCTCGTTCTGACCCCCATCTTTACGGAGAAAAAAGGGGGAGTTGTAGTGGGCTTGATGTTCGTGAAGGACGAAAAGAAGTGCGAGTTTTCAGGGTGGCCACCCTAGTCCTTCTCAGTCATCGTTCTTTACAATTCTACCCTTTTTGAAAGGCACGGGGTTTGGAAAGCAGCTATTCTTTCTTGTTCGAGCCCCTTCCCTTTGGTGAGTGGGTTATGGAGTGCGGTTGTCTTGAGGGGGAAGGGGGCTTGTTGCGACGCATTGTACGTTGGGTTGGCTTTTTAGCCATTTCTCGTGGGGGTGCGATATTTTGGTAACACACGGAAACGACTCTCGGAAACGGATATCTCGGCTCTTGTTATGATGAAGAACGTAGCGAAATGCGATACTTAGTGTGAATTGCAGAATCCCGTGAATCATTGAGTTTTTTAATGCAATTTTCGCTCGAGGCTTCGGCCGAGGGCACGTCTGTCTGGGCGTCGCATCCCAATCAAACGCGCTCCTTGCAATATGGTAGGGAGCAGCGG
>CM076573.1:649402699-649417699 GCA_034641835.2 Pinus albicaulis | reverse complement strand
TAACCGCACGGGGCGCGGGTGTGTGGCGGCGAGTGGCACGGGCGCGTCGCACATAGCCAGCGGTGGCATTGGAAAAAGCGACGTTACAGGCGAAACGTCACAGCGTAGCCGGAGTCATAGAACCGACGCACGAGTTGAGCGGCCGACGCTACACGAGTGGGCGGACAGCTGAACGATGGGGGTCGTCTCGGGTCGACCGAGTGACCCACGACACGCACATGATACGCGTATTAATGCGGCGTGCGGATGACGGAGAAGTCATCCAACCAACGATCAAGCAAGCATCTGAGTGCGAGCGCATTGGAGCACCACGAGCTAAGCCAACAGCTCGTTGGTGAAGGAAACACGGCGGCGGTGAACGCAGGGCGAGCGCGGGTCGAGCCAGGTTGTTGACGTGCAGGGCGTGCGGAATTCCTCCGCAGGGCATCCGCACCGCAGGACGGGTCGAGTCGGGCAGCGCGCGGGTCGAGTCGTGCGACATACGTGCAGGGCGTGCGGAACTTCTCCGCAGGGCGTCCGCACGATCCGAGCTTCAGTTCAGAGGTCGTTCTGAAGGCATCGTGAGTCGAAATTGAGTGCCGAAAGTTGAAGCAGGTGCGTTTTGATGGGACGGAGCTAACCACATAGATGGGGGAGCGGATTGGACAGACGGAGAGCTCGCGGGGAGGTCTGAAACCATTTGCAGTGCCGACCCGAGTGACACGGCAGCACTTGGGCAGTTTTATGCAGGATATTCCCGAGGTGAATTCTAGTGCTGTAAACGATTGTTGTGGGCTAGTTAATGATTGTCAAGCATTGTAAGCTTGGACAAAAAGTGACTTGCCTTGCCAAAGAGCAGAGGGGGTCTTTTGCTGGATTGGAACTTATACTCTATTTCGTATTTATAAAACATATTATCGGGCAGACCCATTATTAACTGGGAGTTGCCCCTCCCTTGTATGTATGGGCGTACACTGTGGATGTGATGATGATGTTCATGTTTTCCGCACATTGAAAGAACATTTGATTAACTAATTTAACAAGTGTTGCTAAAGGCATAGTCTACATACTTGAGTATTACGAAAAGGAGAAGTACGGTAGTGCTGCACCCCATCTATAGCATGGTTGAAAGATCACCGAAGGTCTAGGGGCGTGACAGGTTTCCTCGGCCCGCCATGACGACAGTCGCCCAACTATGCGAAATGTAAGGTTTCCATGTCCCTTCTCAATGGACACCGTCCAATTATACGCCCGCCGCGATGGAAACCGCCCCTGTAAGACCCACGATCCAAGGACGACGATGGAAGGCATTGGAAGTGTTCGGTGGACATGCGACGAATGACGAAAACCACGACGGAAGGTTAGACGGGCGCGCCGACGGACGAAAACATCGTTCGGCTACTATGCAACGTTATCATGGTGACCGTGCGACGTTTAGGAGTGAGGTGCATAAACGCGTCCAAAAATGGCCGTGTGTTGGATTGGAGGTTTTATAGGCCAGCCGTGGTGGCAAGCCGACGTTAAGGAGGAAATGCCACGTCGTAACCAAGGCTTTATGGGCGTTTACTGGGTCGGCCTTATATGGGTCAAGCCCCACCCATGGAAGCAATGTTTGGGCAAAGGCACATACGAAAGGAGGACGTGAGATGGACAATAAAGGAAAGAAAGAAGGACATCAACATCTTATTTGATTCCACCGCATTGGCAAGCTAATGCTCGGAGACGAGGCGAGGTCGAGGGTGGAGGGCGAAGCCGCAGCCGAGAAACGGACAGCTAGGTCGAGTCGATAAAAAGGCGTTCGGCGTTCACATGAGTCGGAGTCGGAGTTCCTCCGCCGGGCGCGTTCGTTGCGGTCATTTTAGTGCATGAGGTCGATCCGGGTTCCTTCGCGAGGACGCGTGAAGCAGTGTTGAGCGGGCGCGTTGGTCGAAGTCGAGTTTCTCGGTGCGGCGCGCCGCGTTCGGACGCGCGGAACAGTGTTTGAAGGCGCGGAGTTTGTTCAGCAGGGTCGGGTCGGGTCGAACGCATTCAGGAAACGCGTGCAGACCGTGACCCCGGTGACCCGCGTGCGGAAACGCGTTCAGGGTGCCGAGGGCGTCTGTGACCCGAGTGACCCACTCGAACCAGAATTCGCGCAGACTTCAGAAACATGTTCTGAAAGGGAATTTTGGGGTTCCTTTGGATTTTTTGCACTGTTGGGAAGCTGTTAAGGCTAGACCCGGGTACAAGCACATTTGGCAAGAAGCATAAATGGTTTATGGAGGCTTGGCTGTATAGTTATTGCAGATTGTACATATTTATTGAAGCATAATACTGGGCAGACTTATTAACGGGATTTGCCCCTCCCTTGAATGTATGGGCGTTCATGTGGTTTGATATTGATGTTTATTGCTGTTTTATTTCCGCACGGGAGCACTTTGGAAGATTAATTAAACAAGTGTTGAGTTAGGCGTAGTCTACTTATTGAGTATTTGAAAAGAGAAAAATAAGGTAGTGCCGCACCCGTCTATAGGGCGGTTGGGAGACTACCACAGGTATAAGGGCGTGACAGTTGGTATCAGAGCTACATTTTTGTGGCTTTTTTATTATTATTATTGAGCAGGGATACCGTTGCAGCGTTGCAGGTGGTATTGAAGCTTGATGGATGAGTTTGTTTCATTGGAAATGAACTTCAAAGAAATTAAAGAGAAGTCGAAGGAAGTGGAAAAGGAGTTTGATGAGGCGAGTAGGACCATTGATACATTGTGCAAGAGGAGGACATCTGGCATGAGAAAATATGAAATGTTTCGACTTATGAAGAAAGTGAGAATTCTCCAAGCAGAAATGGACAAGGTGGAAGAAGAGCGAAGGAAGTTAATTGATAAGCTTCTCAAGCTTAGAGACCTTGGAAAGATGAAGCATGGTGGCATGAAGCCCACTGTGGGCAAACCAAAGGATGTTGCAGATGTGGTAGAAGTCAAGGACGAACTTGATGAACAAGTTGGACCAGGGCCAAGCACATCGCAAGCATCGGTGATGGATGATTCTGGGGGGGATGTTGAGGATGCGGATATGATCGAGGAAGAACTCGTGGAACAAGTTGAACCTGGACCAAGCACATTGCAGGCATTGGGGGATGAACCACATGAAAATTTTGCAGAAGTGACAATGATCGAGGAGGAACTTTATGAGCAGGCGGTACCCGGATCGGAAGCATTGCAGACATTGATGAGGACGGAGGACACTCGCTTAGAGATTCTTCATGAAGACATGGCTCGTGTTTCAATTGAGCATCTGGGAGATGGACCGCATGCAGGGATGGGAAAGAAGATGACTTATTTTCCAATACCATGGAGGACCTTTCCTCGGATGACTATGATGGAACCTTGTACATTGGAGAAGCAAGGGGAGCATTTCTTGTTGTAGGCCTTGATAGAGAAATTTGTGACCTCGCTCTAGTAGGTTCAAATTCCCGTGACAAGGGTGGAACTTGATGATCTCTGTGATAGATACGGGTCATGCTTAGCCACATGGAAACTGGCCAGGTGCCCGGCATGACTCATGGACTGCCTTGGTGGTAGGGCACATTGTCTGGGTAGACTTCTTCATGGCTTACAACCAAGAAGGAACTCTTGGTGCACCTTTAGCGGGGAGAAGCCTTGGAGGAAGTACCCATGATGATGATGGTAGAAGTGACCGAGGGCACTTAGCCTGTACACTATACACATGATGGTGACTGGGGTTGAGGCAAGTCTACTCTTGATGGACACATGGGCAACCAAAGTCATGTACATTGACACGAGGGCATGGCAGGACATTATGTGGAGACATTATGCAGGTGCACTTATTGGGTGCCCACTTATGAGCATCATGGAGGAGTGTCAAGAAGGAATATGCTGAGCATGATCGATTGTTGGTGCTACATGGAGATCTTTTATAGATGGGATGATGGACGTTGTTCACTTTGAGCAACAAGACATTGGTTGGATGAGCAGCCTACGAGCACATTCATATGACTTGCAGGGTGAGAACAACTTGTGGTGGCACTCGTGGGCAATACAAGTATGCTTGCCAACGCTTTGCATAGGATGATGCGTGGGAGTTCATGATGGAGTTTCATTCATTGGAGGCTTCATACTACAATGATCTTGCAGTATCTGGTTCACTGAGGAACTGAGATCGAGACTGGTCTTGATTTTGATGCACTATGGGATGCATACCTTCGAGCAGGGAAACGCGTTCGGTCGGGTCGGGTCGCGTGAGGGCGCCCAAGGAAACGCGTTCGGGTCGGGTCGTGTGAGGGAGGCCGTATAAAAAATGCTAAGTTGTGACCGCCCGCGTGCCTTGTGCACGTTCGCGCGACCAGTTTCCGATTTGCTCCCTTGTGCCTTCGTTCGGGCGGGTCGGGTCGGGTCATGTCGTGCGAGGGGGGCCGTATAAAAAATGCTAAGTTGTGACTGCTCGTGTGCCTTGTGCACGTTCGTGCGACCCATTTTCCGTTTTCTCCCTTGTGCCTTCGTTCGGGCGGGTCGGGTCGTGCCGTGTGAGGGCGCCCAAGGAAACGTGTTCGGGTCGGGTCGTGTGAGGGAGGCCGTATAAAAAATGCTAAGTTGTGACCGCCCTGTGCCTTGTGCACGTTCGTGCGACCCGATCGCCGTTTGCTCCTTTGTGCCTTCGTTAGGGCGGGTCAGGTCGTGCCGTGTGAGGGCGCCCAAGGAAAAGCGTTCGGGTCGGGTCGTGTGAGGGAGGCCGTATCGAAAATGCTAAGTTGTGACCGCCCGTGTGCCTAGTTGTCACGCCCCTATACCTTCGGTGTCTTTCAACCACGCTATAGACGGGTGCGACACTACCGTACTTTTTTCTTTTTCCAAATACTCAAGTATATAGACTACGCCTTTAGCAACACTTGTTAGTTATTAACCAAAGGTTCTCTCGATATGCGGAAATAAACATAAACATCATTATCAATCCACAAGTATGCTCATACATACAAGGGAGGGGCAATTCCCTGTTAATAATGATAAATATGAAATAATAAGTTCCAATCCAGCATAAGCCACTTCTGCTCCTTGGCAAGGCAAGTTAGCCTTTTGACCAAGCTCTAAGGCTTGTCAACCATCAAACTAGCCTACAGCAATCATTTACAATCATCAGAATAAACCTTGGGAATATCCTGCACAAAACTGCCCAAGTGCTGCCGGGTCACTCAAATCGGCACTACAAATCAGTTTAGACCGTCCCTCGAGCTCCCTGTGTGTCCAATCCGCTTCCCAACTATACGGTTAGATGCGGCCCATCAATACGCACATTCTGCAATTTACGGCACTCAATTCCGACTCCGGACGCTCCCGGAATGGCTTCCGCACTGTAGTGCAGTTCGTGCAAAGGCGCCCAGTCGTGGGTCACCCGACTCGCCCAGCCAAACGTGTTCGGGTTGGGTCGGGCGCGTCGGTTGAGGGCGCCCGGCCAAAGGCGTTCGGGTCGGGTCGTTTGGGCTGAGCGCGCCCGTATCAGATTTGCTAAGTTGTGACCGCCCAGGTGCCTTGTGCACGTCCGAGCGACCTGTTTGCCGTTTACTCCCATGTGCGTCTGTTCGGTCGGGCGGGCCGTGTGGCACCAGGTGAGGGCGTCCGTCCGGGTCGGGCCGTTTGGTCGGAGGGCGCCCATGTTAGATTTGCTAAGTTGTGACCGCCCGAGTGCCTTGTGCACATCTGGGCGGCCCGTTTGCCGTTTGCTCCCATGTGCGTCCGTTTGGTCGGGTCGTTTGGTCGTGGCGGGTGAGGGCGTCCGTTCGGGTCGGGTCGTTTGGTCGTGCCAGGTGAGGGCGTCCGTTCGGGTCGGGTCATTTGGTCGTGGCGGGTGAGGGCATCCGTTCGGGTCGGATCGGGTCATTTGGCCCAAGATCGTCCGTTCGGGTCGGGTCGTTTGGTCGTGGCGGGTGAGGGCGTCCGTTCGGGTCGGGTCGAGTCGTTTGGCCCGAGGGCGTCCGTTGGGGTGGGCGTCCGTTCGGGTCGGGTCGGGTCGGCGTCCGTTCGGGTCGGGTCGGGTCGGGTCGTTTGGTCGTGTCGGGTGAGGGCGTCCGTTCGGGTCGGGTCGGGTGGGCGTCCGTTCGGGTCGGGTCGGGTGAGGTCGTTTGGTCGTGCCGGGTGAGGGCGTCCGTTCGGGTGGGCGTGCCGGGTGAGGGCGTCCGTTCGGGTCGGGTCGGGTTGGGTCGTTCGGTCGTGCCGTGTGAGGGCGTCCGTTCGGGTCGGGTCGGGTCGGGTCGTTTGGCCCGAGGGCGTCCGTTCGGGTGGGCGTGCCGGGTGAGGGCATCCGTTCGGGTCGGGTCGGGTCGTTTGGCCCGAGGGCGCCCGTGTCAGATCTGCTAAGTTGTGACCGCCCGGGTGCCTTGTGCACGTCTGGGCGGCCTGTTTTCCATTTGCTCCCATGTGCGACCGTTTGGTCGGGTCGTTTGGTCGTGCTGGGTGAGGGCGTCCGTTCGGGTCGGGTCGTTCGGTCGTGCCGGGTGAGGGCGTCCGTTCGGGTCGGGTCGTTCGGTCGTGCCGGGTGAGGGCGTCCGTGCGGGTCGGGCCGTTTGGTCGTGCGGCACGATGGCGTCTGACCAGTGGGCGGTCTAACGGGGCTCGTTCGGGTGCGAGTCGGGTTTTGTGACGAGGGCGCCTGTGTCATATTTGCTAAGTTGTGACCGCCTGGGTGCCTTGTGCACGTCCGGGCGGCCCGTTTGTTGTTTGCTCCCACGTGCGTCCGTTTGGTCGGGCGTGCCGTGTCGCGCCGGGTGAGGGCGTCCGTTCGGGTGGGCATGCTGGGCGAGGGCATCCGTTCAGGTCGGGTCGTTCGGTCGTGCCGGGTGAGGGCGTCCGTTCGGGTGGGCGTGCCGGGTGAGGAGGTCCGTTCGGGTCGGGTCGTTCGGTCGTGCCGGGTGAGGGCGTCCATTCATGTCGTGTCGTTTGGTCGTGCGGCACGATGGCTTCCGTTCGGGTGGGCGTGTCGGACGAGGGCGTCCATTCAGGCCGGGTCGTGTCGTTTGGCCCAAGGGCGCCCGTGTCATATTTGCTAAGTTGTGACCGCCCGGGTGCCTTGTGCACGTTCGGGCGGCCGTTTGCTGTTTGCTCCCATGTGCGTCCATTTGGTCGGGCGCGTCCCGTGTCATGTGGTGAGCGTCGTTCGGAGGTGGCGTCTTGCGACGAGCGTCCGGGTTCGGGTGGTCGTTCGGTCGTCTTGGGAGTGAGCGTCGTTCGAGATTCGGGTCGTTCGGTCGTGCCGGGTGAGGGCGTCCGTTCGTGTCGTGTCGTTTGGTCGTGCGGCACGATGGCATCCGTTCGGGTGGGCGCGTCGGGCGAGGGCGTCCGTTCGGGCCGGGTCGGGTCGTTTGGGCCAAGGGCGCCCGTGTCATATTTGCTAAGTTGTGATCGCCCGGGTGCCTTGTGCACGTTCGGGTGGCCGTTTGCTATTTGCTCCCATGTGCGTCCATTTGGTCGGGCGTGCCATGTCACGCCGTGTGAGGGCGTCCGTTCGGGTGGGTGTGCCGGGTGAGGGCGTCCGTTCGGGTCGGGTCGTTCGGTCGTGCCGGGTGAGGGCGTCCGTTCGTGTTGTGTCGTTTGGTCGTGCAGCGCGATGGCGTCCGTTCGGGTGGGCGTGCCGGGCGAGGGCGTCCGTTCGGGCCGGGTCGGGTCGTTTGGCCCGAGGGCGCCCATGTCATATTTGCTAAGTTGTGACCGCCCGGGTGCCTTGTGCACGTCCGGGCGTCCTGTTTGCCATTTGCTCCCATGTGTGTCAGTTTGGTCGGGTGTGCCGTGTCGCGCCGGGTGAGTGCGTCCGTTCGGGTGGGCGTGCCGGGTGAGGGTGTCCGTTCGGGTGGGCGTGCCGGGTGAGGGCGTCCGTTCGGGTTGGTCGTTCGGTCGTGCCAGGTGAGGGCGTCCGTTCGTGTCGTGTCGTTTGGTCGTGCGACACGATGGCGTCCGTTCGGGTGGGTCAGGTCGGGTCGTTCGGTCGTGCCGGGTGAGGGCGTCCGTTCGGGTCGGGTCGTTTTGCCTGCCCGTGGGCGTCCGTTCCCGGCCGGGCCGGGTCGGTCGTTTGGTCGGCCGGGTGAGGGCGTCCGTCGGGCCCTCTGGTCGGGCAGTCGCTGGGCTCCGAGGGCGTCCGTTCGGTGGGCGTGCCCGTGAGGCGTCCGGGCCGGGTCGGCTCGCCGGTCGGGTCGCCCCGCCGTGCCGGGCGACGGTCCCCGCCGGCCGGTCGGTCGGGTCGCTCTCGGCCTGGCGTTCGTTCGGTGGGCGGCCGGGCAGGGAGGGCGTCCGTTCGGCCCGGCCGGCTCGCTGGCCCGGCGGGCGCCCGTGTCGTACGGGCGGCCAGGGACCGGGCGGGTGCCTTGTGCACGTCCGGGTGGCCCGTTTGCCGTTTGCTCCCATGTGCGTCCGTTTGGTCGGGTCGTTTGGTCGTGCCGGGTGAGGGCGTCCGTTCGGGTCGGGTCATTCGGTCGTGCCGGGTGAGGGCGTCCGTTCGGGTCGGGTTGTTCGGTCGTGTCGGGTGAGGGCGTCCGTTCGTGTCGTGTCGTTTGGTCGTGCGGCACGATGGCGTCCATTCGGGTGGGCGTGCCGGGCGAGGGCGTCCGTTCGGGCCGGGTCGGGTCGTTTGGCCCGAGGGCGCCCGTGTCAGATTTGCTAAGTTGTGACCGCCCGGGTGCCTTGTGCACGTCCGGGCAGCCCGTTTGCCGTTTGCTCCCATGTGCGTCCGTTTGGTCGGGCGTGCCGTGTCGTGACGGGTGAGGGCGTCTGTTCGGGTGGGCGTGCCGGGCGAGGGCGTCCGTTCGGGTCGGGTCGGTCGGTCGTGCCGGGTGAGGGCTTCCGTTCGGGTGGGCGTGCCGGGTGAGGGCGTCCGTTCGGGTGGGCGTGCCGGGTGAGGGCGTCCGTTCGGGTCGGGTCGTTCGGTCGTGCTGGTTGAGGGCGTCCGTTCGTGTCGTTTCGTTTGGTCGTGCGGCACGATGGTGTCCGTTCGGGTGGGCGTGCCGGGTGAGGGCGTCCGTTCGGGCCGGGTCGGGTCGTTTGGCCCGAGGGCGCCCGTGTCATATTTGCTAAGTTGGCGACCACCGGGTGCAACGACCGTCTGGCGCTTGGGTGTCGTTTGCTCCCATCTGCGTCTGTTTGGTCGGGCGTGCCGTGTCGCGCCGGGTGAGGGCGTCCGTTCCGGTGGGCGTCTTAGGAGGTGAGGGGCGTCCCCGTTCGGGTCGGGTCGTTCGATGGGCGTCTTGGGAGCGAGCGTCCGTTCGTGTCGTGTCGTTTGGTCGTGCGGCACGATGGCGTCCGTTCGGGTGGGCGTGCCGGGCGAGGGCTTCCGTTCGGGCCGGGTCGGGTCGTTTGGCCCGAGGGCGCTCGTGTCATATTTGGTAAGTTGTGACCGCCCGGGTGCCTTGTGCACGTCCGGGTGGCCCGTTTGCCGTTTGCTCCCATGTGCGTCCATTTGGTCGGGCATGCCGTGTCGCGTCGGGTGAGTGCGTCCGTTCGGGTGGGCGTGCTGGGTGAGGGCGTCCGTTCGGGTGGCCGTGCCGGGTGAGGGCGTCCGTTCAGGTTGGTCGTTCGGTCGTGCCGGGTGAGGGCGTCCGTTCGTGTCGTGTCAATTGGTCATGCGGCACGATGGCGTCCGTTCGGGTGGGCGTGCCGTGCGAGGGCGTCCGTTCGGGTCGGGTCGGGTCGTTTGGCCCGAGGGCGCCCATGTCAGATTTGCTAAGTTGTGACCGCCCGGGTGCCTTGGGCATGTCCGGGCAGCCCGTTTGCCGTTTGCTCCCATGTGCGTCCGTTTGGTCGCTCGTGCCGTGTCGCGCCGGGTGAGGGCGTCCATTCGGGTGGGCGTTCCGGGTGAGGGCGTCCGTTCGGGTCGGGTCGTTCGGTCGTGCCAGGTGAGGGCGTCCGTTCGTGTCGTGTCGTTTTGTCGTGCGGCATGATGGCGTCCGTTCGGGTGGGTGTGCCGGGCGAGGGAGTCCATTCGGGCCGGGTCGGGTCGTTTGGCCCGAGGGCGCCCGTGTCATATTTGCTAAGTTGTGACCGCCCGGGTGCCTTGTGCACGTTCGGGCAGCCCGTTTGCCATTTGCTCCCATGTGTGTCCGTTTGGTCGGGCGTGCCGTGTCGCGCCGGGTGAGTGCGTCCGTTCGGGTGGGCGTGCCGGGCGAGGGCGTCCGTTCGGGTGGGCGTGCCGGGTGAGGGCGTCCATTCGGGTTGGTCGTTCGGTCGTGCCAGGTGAGGGCGTCCGTTCATGTCGTGTCGTTTGGTCGTGCGACACGATGGCGTCCGTTCGGGTGGGCGTGTCGTGCGAGAGCGTCCGTTCTAGTCGGGTCGGGTCGTTTGGCCCGAGGGCGACTGTGTCAGATTTGCTAAGTTGTGACCGCTCAGGTGCCTTATGCACGTCCGGGCGGCCCGTTTTCCGTTTGCTCCCATGTGCGTCCGTTTGGTCGCTCGTGCTGTGTCGCGCCGGGTGAGGGCGTCCGTTCAGGTGGGCGTGCCGGGTGAGGGCGTCCGTTCGGGTCGGGTCGTTCGGTCGTGCCGGGTGAGGGCGTCCGTTCGTGTCGTGTCGTTTGGTCGTGCAGCACGATTGCGTCCGTTCGGGTGGGCGTGCCGGGCGAGGGCGTCCGTTCGGGTCGGGTCGGGTCGTTTGGCCCGAGGGCGCCCGTGTCGTTTGCTGTGACCGGGGCCGGTGCTCTTGTGCACGTCCGGCCGCCCGTCGGCTGCTTGCTCCCATGTGCGTCCGTTTGGCTCGGGGCGTGCCGCACGCGCCGGGTGAGTGCATCCGCCGGTGGGGGGCGTGCCGGTGAGGGCGCTCCGTTCGTGGGCGGCGGGTGAGGGCGTCCGTTCGGGCTGGTCGTTTGGCCGCGCCGGTGAGGGCGTCTCGTTCGTGTCGGTCGTTGGCCGGCGCACGGCGGGCGTCTGCTTGGGTGGGCGCACGTGCTAGGCATCCGCCCGGTCCCGACCCGGCCGCCGGGCCCGTGGGCGCCCGTGTCAGATTTGCTAAGTTGTGACCGCCCGGGTGCCTTGTGCACGTCCGGGCGGCCCGTTTGCCATTTGCTCCCATGTGCGTCTGTTTGGTCGCTCGTGCCGTGTCGCGCCGGGTGAGGGCGTCTGTTCGGGTGGGCGTGCCGAGTGAGGGCGCCCGTTCGGGTCGGGTCGTTCGGTCGTGCCGGGTGAGGGCGTCCGTTCATGTCGTGTCATTTGGTCGTGCGGCACGATGGCGTCCGTTCGGGTGGGCGTGCCGTGCGAGGGCGTCCGTTCGGGTCGGGTCGGGTCGTTTGGCCCGAGGGCGCCCGTGTCAGATTTGCTAAGTTGTGACCGCCGGTGCCTTGTGCACGGCCCGGCGCCCCCGCCGTTTTGTCGTTTGCTCCCGCGGTGCGTCTGCTTGGCCCGGGGCGTGCCGTGTCACGGTGTGTGCATCCGTCTGTGTGGGCTCGCCGGTGAGGGCGTCCGTTCGGGCTCGGTCGGCCGTCGTGCCGGGTGAGGGCGCTCCGGCGGGGGTCGTGTCGTTTGGTCGTGCGGCACGATGGCATCCGTTCTCGGTGGGCGTGTCGTGCGAGGGCGCCTGCTCGGCCCAAGCCCGTGGTTTGGCCCGACGGCGCCCGTGTCAGATTTGCTAAGTTGTGACCGCCCGGATGCCTTGTGCACGTCCGAGCGGCCCGTTTGCCATTTGCTCCCATGTGTGACCGTTCGGGTGGGCGCGTCGTGTCGTGCCGGGCGAGGGCGTCCGTTCGGGTTGGGTCGTTTGGTCCTGCCGGGTGAGGTCGTTCGTTCGGGTCGGGTGGTTTTGCCCGAGGGCGCCCGTGTCAGATTTGCTAAGTTGTGACCGCCCGGGTGCCTTGTGCACGTCCGGGCGGCCCGTTTACCGTTTGCTCCCATGTGCGTCCGTTTGGTCGTGCGCGCCGTGTCGTGCCGGGTGAGGGCGTCCGTTCGGGTCGGGTCGTTTGGCCCGAGGGCGCCCGTGTCAGATTTTCTAAGTTGTGACCGCCCGGGTGCTTTGTGCACGTCCGGGCGGCCCGTTTGCCGTTCGCTCCCATGTGCGTCCGTTCGGGTGGGCACGCCGTGTCGTGCCGGGTGAGGGCGTCCGTTCGGGTGGGCGTGCCGGGTGAGGTCGTCCGTTCAGGTGGGGTCGTTTGGCCCGAGGGCGCCCGTGTCAGATTTGCCAAGTTGTGACCGCCTGGGTGCCTTGTGCACGTCCGGTCGGCCCGTTTGCCGTTTGCTCCCATGTGCGTCCGTTCGGGTGGGCGTGTCATGTCGTGCCGGGTGAGGGCGTCCGTTCGGGTCGGGTCGTTTGGGCCGAGCGCGCCCGTGTCAGATTTGCTAAGTTGTGACCGCCCGGGTGCCTTGTGCACGTCCGGGCGGTCCGTTTGCCGTTTGCTCCCATGTGCGTCCGTTCGGGTCGGGCGTGCCGTGTCGCGCCGGGTGATGGCGTTCGTTCGGGTGGGCGTGCCGGGTGAGGGTGTCCGTTCGGGTCGGGTCGTTTGGCCCGAGGGCGCCCGTGCCAGATTTGCTAAGTTGTGACCGCCTGGGTGCCTTGTGCACGTCCGGGCGGCCCGTTTGCCATTTGCTCCCATGTGCGTCCGTTCGGGTGGGCACGCCGTGTCGCCCCGGGTGAGGGTGTTCGTTCGGGTCGGATCGTTTGGTCGTGTCGGGTGATGTCATCCGTTCAGGTCGGGTCGTTTGGCCCGAGGGCACCCGTGCCATATTTGCTAAGTTACGACCGCCCGGGTGCCTTGTGCACGTCCGGGCGGGCCGTTTTCCGTTTGCTTCCATGTGCGTTCGTTCGGGGGGGCGCTTCGTGTCGCCCCGGGTGAGGGCGCACGGACGGGGGCGTTCGGGTCGCCCTGTTTTGTCCGAGGGTGCGCTTATCAGATTTGCTTTTCGTGTGAAAGGTGGGTTGGTAATTGAGTTGTTTTGCTCGGTTGTGCCTGAAGAATGGCCTTGGGTCATTTGTAGGGTCGTTGAATTTCTTCTCTCCATCACCACTCGGTAGCATATGAGCGGTAATGTTGGCCATGATTGTCCTTGGAGGCATGTTTGAACAATCTCTCCCGTCCACTCTGTTTTCTAGCATTTGGATGGGGTTGTTGTGTGTGGCTCTTTGAGATGACTGGCCGCCTGTTGGCGTTGTTGAAATCGGCTCTCCGATAAATCTCTCTCGTGCCCCTTGGTTGCACGTTTGCTCTGTTGAAATCAGCGTTTTGCTATGTCGCTCATTGGCTCCGTCGATGTCGGCTCTTCTCTATATTCTTCTTCTCCTCCATTTTTGCTTGCTTGTGGGGGGAGGGGGTTGAATTTTCTTATGAAAGGTGGGTTGGTAACTGAGTTTCTTGTTCGGGTGTGCCTGAAGAGTGGCCTTGGGTCATTTGTAGGGTCGTCGACTCTCATCTTCTCTCCATCCCCACTCGGTAGCGCATGAGCGGTAATGTTGGCCATGCTTGTCCTGGGAGGCATATGTGAAAAGAGTTGCCCTTCCGCTCTGTGTTCTTAGAGTTGGATGAGGTCGCTCTGTGTGGCTCCTTGAGACAACTGGCCGGTCGCCTATGTCGCTCTCGTGCCCCTTGCTCGCTCGTTGGCTCCGTCGATGTTGTCTCTTCGCTATATTGTTCACCTCCTCCCTTTTTGGTGGGTTGGAGAGGTGGGCTTTTGTCTCGTTGGCTTTCGTGAAATCGGCTCCTCGCTATATTGTTCACCTCCTCCCCTTTTGGTGGGGGGAGGGGTTGGATTTTCGTGTGAAAGGTGGGTTGGTAACTGAGTTGCTTGTTCCGGTGTGCCTGAAGAGTGGCCTTGGGTCATTTGTAGGGTCGTCGACATCCATCCCCACTCGGTAGCGCATGAGCGGTAATGTTGGCCATGCTTGTCCTGGGAGGCATATGTGAAAAGAGTTTCCCTTCCGCTCTGTGTCCTCAGAGTTGGATGAGGTCGCTCTGTGTGGCTCCTTGTGACAATTGGCCGGTCGCCTATGTCGCTCTCATGCCCCTTGCTCGCTCGTTGGCTCCGTCGATGTTGGCTCTTCGCTATATTGTTCACCTCCTCCCTTTTTGGTGGGTTGGAGAGGTGGGCTTTTGTCTCGTTGGCTTCGTGAAATTGGCTCCTCGCTATATTGTTCACCTCCTCCCCTTTTGGTGGGGGGAGGGGTTGGATTTTCGTGTGAAAGGTGGGTTGGTAACTAAGTTGCTTGTTCGAGTGTGCCTAAAGAGTGGCCTTGGGTCATTTGTAGGGTCGTCGACATTCATCTTCTCTCCATCCCCACTCGGTAGCGCATGAGCGGTAATGTTGGCCATGCTTGTCCTGGGAGGCATATGTGAAAAGAGTTACCCTTCTGCTCTGTGTTCTCAGAGTTGGATGAGGTCGCTCTCTGTGGCTCCTTGAGACAACTGGCCGGTCTCCTATGTCACTCTCGTGCCCCTTTCTCGCCCGTTGGCTCCGTCTATGTTGGCTCTTCGCTATATTGTTCACCTCCTCCCTTTTTGGTGGGTTGGAGAGGTGGGCTTTTGTCTCGTTGGCTTCGTGAAATCGGCTCCTCGCTATATTGTTCACCTCCTCCCCTTGTGGTGGGGGGAGGGGTTGGATTTTCGTGTGAAAGGTGGGTTGGTAACTGAGTTGCTTGTTCGGGTGTGCCTGAAGAGTGGCCTTGGGTCATTTGTAGGGTCGTCGACATTCATCTTCTCTCCATCCCCACTCGGTAGCGCATGAGCGGTAATGTTGGCCATGCTTGTCCTGGGAGGCATATGAGAAAAGAGTTGCCCTTCCGCTCTGTGTTCTCAGAGTTGGATGAGGTCGCTCTGTGTGGCTCCTTGAGACAACTGGCCGGTCGCCTATGTCGCTCTCGTGCCCCTTGCTCGCTCGATGGCTCCGTCGATGTTGGCTCTTCGCTATATTGTTCACCTCCTCCCTTTTTTGTGGGTTGGAGAGGTGGGCTTTTGTCTCGTTGGCTTCGTGAAATCGGATCCTCGCTATATTGTTCACCTCCTCCCCTTTTGGTGGGGGGAGGGGTTGGATTTTCGTGTGAAAGGTGGGTTGGTAATTGAGTTGCTTGTCGGGTGTGCCT
>CM076573.1:649360199-649390199 GCA_034641835.2 Pinus albicaulis | reverse complement strand
CGACAGTCGCCCAACTGTGTGAAATGTAAGGTTTCCAGGTCCCTGCTCAATGGACACTGTCCAATTATACGCCCGCCGCGACGGAAACCGCCCCTGTAAAACCCACGAGCCGAGGACGACGACGAAAGGCGTTGGAAGCGTTCGGTGGACATGCGACGAACGATGAAAACCATGACGGAAGGTTAGACGGGCGCGCCGACGGACGAAAACATTGTTCGGCTACTATGCAACGTTATCATGGTGACCGTGCGACGTTTAGGAGCGACGTGCATAAACACGTCCAAAAATGGCCGTGTGTTGGCTTGGAGGTTTTATAGGCCGGCCGTGGTGGCAAGCCGACGTTAAGGAGGAAATGCCACGTCGTAACCAAGGCTTTATGGGCGTTTACTGGGTCGGCCTTATATGGATCAAGCCCCACCCATGGAAGCAATGTGTGGGCAAAGGCACATACGAAATAAAGAAGGACATCAACATCTTGCTGATTCCACCATTGGCAAGCTAATGCTCAAGCCAGAGCGAAGGTCGAGGGTGGAGGGCGAAGCCGCAGCAGGGAAACAGAGTCTGGGTCGAGTCAGGTAAAAACCCGTTCGGCTCACTCCGTGTGCCCGGTCAGGTTCCTTCCACAGGCGCGTGCAGAATAGTCAGTTTAGTACATGTTTGTGTCCGGTTCCTTCCGCAGACGGTGGAGAACAATGGGTTGAGGGCGGCGCGTTCGTGCCTAGAGTCGAAACCGTGTGTGGCCGCGCCTGCCCCGACGCGCGGTCGCTGTTTGAAAGCGCGGAGTTTGTTCAGCGGCCCAAGTCGGGCTTCTAACGCGCTAGGAAACGCGTGCGGCACGGTGACCCCGTGACCCGGCGGCGTAAACACGCGTTCGTGGTGCCGAGGGCGTCTGTGACCCGAGTGACCCACTCGAACCGTAATTCGCGCAGACTTCAGAAACATGTTCTGAAAGGGAATTTTGGGGTTCCTTTGGATTTTTTGCACTGTTGGGAAGCTGTTAAGGCTAGACCCAGGTACAAGCACATTTGGCAAGAAGCATAAATGGTTTATGGAGGCTTGGTTGTATAGTTATTGCAGATTGTACATATTTATTGAAGCATAATACTGGGAAGACTTATTAACGGGATTTGCCCCTCCCTTGAATGTATGGGCGTTCATGTGGTTTGATATTGATGTTTATTGCTATTTTATTTCCGCACAGGAGCACTTTGGAAGATTAATTAAACAAGTGTTGAGTTAGGCGTAGTCTACTTATTGAGTATTTGAAAAGAGAAAAATAAGGTAGTGCCGCACCCGTCTATAGAGCGGTTGGGAGACTACCACAGGTATAAGGGCGTGACAGTTGGTATCAGAGCTACATTTTTGTGGCTTTATTATTATTATTATTATTATTATTGAGCAGGGATACCGTTGCAGCGTTGCAGGTGGTATTGAAGCTTGATGGATGAGTTTGTTTCATTGGAAATGAACTTCAAAGAAATTAAATAGAAGTCGAAGGAAGTGGAAAAGGAGTTTGATGAGGCGAGTCGGACTATTGATACATTGTGCAAGAGGAGGACATCTGGCATGAGAAAAGATGAAATGTTTCGACTTATGAAGAAAGTGAGAATTCTCCGAGCAGAAATGGACAAGGTGGAAGAAGAGCGAAGGAAGTTAATTGATAAGCTTCTCAAGCATAGAGACCTTGGAAAGATGAAGCATGGTGGCATGAAGCCCACCGTGGGCGAACCAAAGGATGTTGTAGATGTGATTGAAGTTGTTGTAGCTCCTAGAGACAGCCTAGAGTTGCTATAGACCAGTGCCTAGGACATCTTATAATGTATAGAGAGCATGGGGTCTAAAACAGCATTTTAGCAATTTAACAAAACAAAAACTCTCATACTGTTTCTTCACAAACAGAGAATGACACTTGAGTGGGACCAAACCTTCCGATAGTTTGATGCATAAGAGAGTAATGACGAACGGATGCAATGCTATACTCAGATACTGCAGTATCAGACAACTTTAAGACAATCCACAGTAAACAAGGCCGGATTCATGGTATATGGCAGACAAGGTATATATAATGATGAATAATGAGCTGTATAGAACAAGGAGATATTAACTATCAGAAAGACAATACCAAGAAAAGTTTCACAGCATATAATGGGCTTATACGACTAAGAATCCATATGTGCAGGCAACTTTCATCAATAGTACTTCCACGATAGCCACTATAAGCGAGAAATATGTATGAATGGAAGGTGAAACAACGTATTATATACGAGCTATTTTAAAGTACCGGGAAGCTAGTGATATAAGTCTATAAGTATCGAATTGAAATCCCATTTATATAAAAACAACGGAAGTCACTCGCATTCCAGAATATAACACTAGAAACATGGATGTAGATACTGAAATGAATAATGACATTGCAAAGCAGGAGAAATCACACACTACCATAAAACAAGTCAGAATCCATTAGGAAGTGTAACTCCTTATCATTTAGACCCCACAGACTCTTCACATTAGTATTTAGTCATTCTGAGAAACACACACACATAAAATCTCTAGACGATCAGTTTCTTGAAGAATGGAACCTTTCTTTCTTCTTTTTTCTGTCTTATATAGGATACCTTTGCCTTGAAGTGAGAAGATATTTCGGGGGAAATATCTTCTTCGCATGAACAAAATTTGTTACAAGTCATTATCATAACAACAAAATTTCATGATGGGGGAAACAGCCCTCCCATCATGCAAAAACAAGCCCCGGGCCAATTTCAAAACAGAAACTTAGACCAATGTTTGATGTAAAAAAGTAAAAACGCCAGAGTGAGGGAAAAACAACCCACTCTGAAATTTGAAAACATAAACTAAATGAAAGTAAAAGGCCGTTTAGGCCATATCATGAGTAAACTGAAATGTCATGGGTGCAGCTGAGTGGAGGCTGTTGCGGATACTGGAGGAGGCACGTTGGCAGAGGAACTAGCATGCTGACTCAGGAACTGCGTCAACCTCTGCTGGCTATCGGGAGTTTGTTCTGGCATTGCTGAGAGTTTCTCCACTCTGATAAATGCTTCGCCAAGGGTGTGAATGTTTGCCTTAGTTGGGAGCCGATATCTGATCATGTGAAGGAGACTAAACTCCCAACTGAGGACTGTGATGATGGTAGTGGCCTTGAGCTGAGTTGATTTCCCCATTTGAAGGTAGGACCGATCCCTTTCCGTTTCTAGAAGTGCTGTGTATTGATCGGGGAGCATGAGCATGGCCAGGGCGTTTGGTTCCCAACAAGAAGGGAGGCCAGCTGTGATGATCTCATCCCACACCTTGTCGAACTGTTCCACACTGTCAGCCACCTGTTGGAGAACCCTTGAAGCTGCTACTCGAGCTTCCTCTTTATCAATGATTTTCTGACACTCGTTGATTTCCATAAATCGACTGGGAATGCCATGTTTTCCCACGTCGTTCGCCCTTAGCGCATAAAGAAAAGAGATATAGCTGCCGACGTGTTGAGCTCTATTAGACAGATTACCCCCTGCCTCCTGTAACCTTCTATTGAGATAAGGCGGGGTGGACTTGAGTTCCCCTACCATTGTCAAAAATTCCCACTGCTCGGTTACAGCCATGATTATGTCTGACCAGATCAGGCTTCTGGCCTCGAGCAAGGTGAGATTTCCCTTCGCTCGACTCTTCAACTCAGCAATGGTTTGATGTTGATCAGCCGTGACCCTTTTTCCTTCCTCAACTTCTTTTTGTAGTCCTTCAATTGTTATGGCTTTTTCAGCCAGGGCGCCTTCCAACTCTGCCACCTTTTGCTTGGCAGTTGATGTTTGCTTCTCCAACACTTATATCTCAGCCATAGCTGTGGATAGTTGTGCTGTCGCTGAACCAGTTCCGCTTGATGTTTCGGGTGCATGGCAACTGTGTGTATCTCACCGAGTCTGTAGCTCGGTGGCTCTGCTCTCAAGCTCTTCAATCCTTTTAGCCATCTTTTCCTTCTCTTCTCTTTCTCTGAAAAGTATAGCAGACAGCTCATTTTTCTCTTCCTCCACTCGCACCAGTTCATCAGTCTGTACCGGATGTGAAGCCGGTATGCGAGCCTGTTTCTTAGCAGCTGTAATGTCCTTCTGCAACTTGGCTATCAGTGCTGCTTGCATTCCCTTCCCTCCTTCATCTGATTTTCTGATCTGCTCTTGAAGAACACGCACCTAATGTGCATTGGCACGACAAGCACTCTGTTATGCTGTAAAGGAATCCCTTAGGTTTTCATGTTTCTGTTCTGTCTTCCTTAGTGCGAGGGTGATCTGTGAAAGCTTATCTTTCATCATGTCGCAGACTGTCTGGAACAGGTCAGTCATGTCCTGTACCGGTACCTTCTGCATATCGATAGCCAATTCAAGCACCTTATAACTCAGAACGTCTGAATTTGGATCCAAGATGGCCTCGGTCATAGACAGTACCAGGCTTTCGGTGTCTGCATTGACAGAAGCTGAGAGCCTGGTATGGTATTTCTCAACGAAACCTCCCAATTCGGCCCTGTATTTGTCTCGGACAGTTTTATTTATCAGCTCCCTTTCATTCGTCTTGGAAGGAGTGGGCTCGACGATGGCTTGCATGACTTCAGTGTAGTTAGAGGAGGCGACACTGTCTCTCAGTACCACTATACCCGCCTTTCCCTTATCGAATTGACCAAATTTCGTAAAGGGCTCCAATATTATCCCTTCCCCGATGACTTCAGCTTCGCTGGTGGCCACCTTCTGCCTCTTGGGTGGTGGTGGTGCTGTTCCTAAAGTACCGACCTCTTGCTCATTGGTGCCTTTGTTCACTTCTTCTTCTTCTCCTCCTGTAGCAGACGAGTCCGTCTCCATCTGTGAAAACATAGGCCAGACCTCAAGGTTAGCCCTCCACTCCAGAAATGGCCTGGACTCATGAATGTAGGGCGCAAACCTGTTTCTCTTTCTTTTATTTGAAATGATTTCCCGTGGGTCATAAGCCCAGCTCTCCCCCAACTTCAGGTCCATGTTCTGCAACATTTTTTCGGCAATTGGGAGGGCATATCTAGAGTTTACCACAAAGGGGCCAATTTGGTCAGGAAGCTTTAAGATGTAGCCTTTCTTAGCAGGAACAAAATGGAGCTGGTCAGCTTTGAGGGCTTGCCAGATATACTCGAGGGCGTAAACTCGTCGGACGGGAAAAGCTGGCAGCCGGTATGGGGCAACTTCGGCTCCATAGACCCGAATTTCGGTATACTATTCAGACAGGAACCAATCACCGGTGCACTGGTATTTCCCAGCCTATAGCCAACGTTTCATCTCTGGGAAAACCCTAGGGGAAGCCACGTCGTGAATGATGGTATAGGCAATAGACATGAAGGTGTTCACGAAGTTGGCATAACCCTCTCCCCTAGGTAACTGGCGAACAGAGCAATTCCAATCGAAGACTGGTCTGGGCTGGGAATTCTCAGAGTACACCCTATCTAACCCCAAATGGTTGAACTTATCCGCATGGTGGAACAAGAAGAGGTAGAACACCAAGGAACAGAAGTGAAACTTTCGGGCTTGGGCGAGCTCCCAAAATTGGGTCCGGATGGTCGAGGAGAGGAAACCTGGAATATCCAATGTAACCCCATTCTGTGACATAAGCCACAAAAAGCGAATGCATACTGAAGAGATGTCTTCTGAGCTCCCTACCCCCAAGAGGCCGGCGATGAGGGACAGAACGGGTCGAACTTCTTCGGAAAACATACTCAAAATGGCTCCAATGGAGGCAAGGCAGTTGCCTGGTCGATGGTTATGGAGGCTATGAAGGCACGGCGGGCTTCTCTTGACAGCTTATTGAACTGAGCGAGCAAGGTTTCATCTTTGAAACTGAAGTATGTGTCGTTGGAAGGGAAACGGAGGGCCTGTCTGATAACATCGGGGGAAAGGGAAAGAATTACGTTCCCCTGAGGAGAAAAGAAAGCGTCCCAATGTACATCATAGGAGTCTCTGAGCCAGATGATGAAATCGACACAGGAATGGACCTGGGGGGTGATATGGTGATAGAAGCCAGACGCGACAACTCGGAAACAGTCGGCATTTTGGCAGTGGCGACCAAACAGTAGGGGCTTGATACTGCGTATGTCAAAAGGATATTTAGGGTCGCAGATACCCGACTGTAAATCGCAGAGGGGTTCAAAACCAGGGGGGTTTCTGGACTCACGGAGTTGGGGGGTTTCAGGTTCGTTTTTCTTGGGCGTTCCTCTTCCCATGGCAGACATTCAACAATTTCGAAAAGAGACAAAAGGAAAAGAGGGGAAACAGAGAATGGAATACATGAACAGAGGGTGACAATGCTCGGGAAAGCGACGAGGGGAACCGTGACAGTGACTTGGATATACTCGGCGTTCTTTCCCACTCGGTATTCACCGTAGAAAACTACCTGTGACGATTTACCAGAGAGAAATACGGGAGTTTGTTACCATTGGGGTGAACTGTTTGGGTGAAAAGGTGAATAAGTAAGACGACAAAAGGCAATTGTCATAAGGACACTGACACTGAGACATGTGGCGCGTGGGGATTGGGTATATCAAGGTGTAGGTGAGCGCCTCGTGTCGGGTTAAAAGCTGGTACGGGTCTTAGTACCAGCTGACCTACTGGACTTACCTTACCTTTTATCCACATACGCTGTCCAATCTTTACCGCACATGATTTCCTTTTGCCGGACTAACACTTGTCTTTCTCACCTGCGCGGGCCCATCTTTATTTTGCCACGAGATCACGTCCCGCGGCCTACCCTTACCATTCCTTTCCTACCGTGAGACCTTGCCGTGCCACGTGTCGTAAGTCCGCGGGGGTATGGGTCTCGTCCTTTCCCCGCGGCTCGACCCCCTCGGACTTTCTCCACATGCGTTCGTACATAACCCGAGGCCCTTTTTAATATATGGGTTGTCATATAATGCCGCATCCCCTTAACTTTTGTATTTGATGTTCGTGTATTATTCCGCCTTTCACCGCTTAGTGCTGTTTGTTCATTGGTTTTAATATGTGTGTGTTCCACCACCCTTTCTCTTTTCGGCCCGATTTAGCTTAATACTTGCCACTTGGTATAAAACTTTAATATGAGGTTTGTTCATCCTTTTGGTACTCCCGTGGCTTATGCTAAGGATTGAACCATTGGCTCCACCTGGGGACGGCACGTTTGTCCCTGAACGTGTCGAGAACTACGCAGACCGCCTGTACATCTTCTTTGAACAACACTTTACGGTTTTGGAGCTTTGCCCTGTACAGATCATCGTGACTCACGCATAATCTATGATAAGAAAAAGAAAAACAACAACTAATATACAATATAATACAGTCAGGCTTTTTCAGCCTGCTTCAGAATTGGAAATATGGTTTGAGGAATTGCCCGTTCACAGGGGCTTCCAACAGATCTCCCTGTAAATTCTCCAGCTTAAATGTATTGTTTCCTCCCTGCTCTGCAATCTTTAAGGGGCCGAACCAAAGGGGGTAAAATTTACCATGCTTACCTTTATCGGCCCTGCGTACCTCCCACCTGAGAACTAAGTCTCCCACCTGCAGCTTTCTATCCTTCGTATGCTGATCAAACAGTTCTTTCATCTTCTCCTGGTAATCCACAAGTTTCTGGTTCACCTGAACAGGCGTTTCTTCAAGTTCAATCAACTGATTGATTCTTCTGGTCATACCATCCGGTTCTTCCTGGGTCTCCTGCATGAAGCGAGCAACAGGTAAAGCTAACTGTATAGGGAATATAGCTGCCCGTCCGTATACTAGTTCATAAGGAGATCTTCCCGTTGCCCTTTTACTGGTTATCGTGTTTGCCCACAGAGCAAATTTCAGCTGGGAGTCCCAGTTCCTCTGATTTTCATTTATTGTCTTCTTCAGGGCTCGGACGAGCGTTTTGTTTGATGACTCTGCCAAACCATTTCCCTGTGGGTAGTAAGCTGTGGAATGGCCCAAAGTGATGTTATATTGCTGACAAAAATTCATCATTTTAGCAGATTTGAAAGCTAGGGCATTGTCTGTAACTATTCTAGCAGGACATCCAAACCTAGAGATAATGTTCTCTTCCATGAACTTTATGATCACTGTGTCTGTGGCATTTCGCGCAGGAATGGTCTCCACCCACTTCGTGAAGTAATCTGTAGCGGTCAAAATCCATTTGTGTTGCCCACTGGAGGGTGGGTGGATCTCACCTATGAAATCAATTCCCCATTGCTTGAAAGGTTCATCAACGTGCACAGGAATCAGGGGTAGGGCTGCTAGCTTTTGTTTTTCAGCAAACTTCTGGCATTTGTCACATGCTCTGACCCAAGTGAAGACATCTCCGAACAATTTAGGCCAGTAAAAACCAGCCTTCAGGATTTTCTGGGCTGTACTCCTCCAGCTATAATGCCCTCCACAGATTCCCTCATGGAATTCGGTTATTATGTTTCCTACCTCACCTTCGATGAGACATAACAGCAGTA
Source organism: Pinus albicaulis (assembly GCA_034641835.2). Lineage (NCBI taxonomy): Eukaryota > Viridiplantae > Streptophyta > Pinopsida > Pinales > Pinaceae > Pinus > Pinus albicaulis. The sequence continues at coordinate 649,381,750 of CM076573.1, read as the reverse complement.
TGCCTGAAGGATCTCTCTAATATAATTGGCCATTTGCCACAGCATACTTCTGAGATTTCAGCCTCAAGGCCCTGTATTTGGACTTATCACAGCTGGGTGGGCAGCTGAGCGTCAGGAGGTACTCAACAATTTCTTTGTACCAGGGGCTAGTAAGATACTTCATCTGTATTTTTTGAGTAGCCATTTCTACCTCTGGTCTCCCTGTTTGCTCCTCAGACTCCTCATTTGCGATCATGGATAGGTGGATGCCCAAAGCTTGGTGGTTTGACTCTGATAGAATCTTTGCTAGCCCCTGTCCTTTAATTAACTTGGTGGGTCTGATATCCAGGTCGTATTCTTGTATCTTCGCAATCCACTTTCCCCTTCTACCTTCACTGTCTTCCTGAATGAGGATGTCCTTAACTGCTGCTGTGGGTACAAAAGCAGTAACTTGAGATTGCAGAATGTATATGCGAAATGCCTTCAGGGAATTTACCAGGGCATAAGCCTGCTTCTCCAGTATGTTGTATTTTAGCTCTGCATCATGAAGAACTTGACTAAAGAAAGCAATGGGTTGCTCATACCCATCCCCATTCTTCTGTAAGAGGACCCCTGCCACCGTGTGAGGTGATGCAAAAGAGAAAATCATAAAAGGTTCAGTGAAGTCAGGCTTTACCAGCACGGGAGCTTCAGCAAACGCATTTTTTATCCTGGCAAAGGCCTGTCTGGACTCTGGTGCCCATTTTACCTCATTATCCTTCTTTAACATATCTGTGATGTGTCTAACTATTTCAGCATAGTTAGGAATAAATCTTCTGAGAAAATTGATACGCCCTAGAAATACCTGGACTTCTTTCTTATTTCTGGGGAGAGAGATACCGTTTATAGCTTCCACTCTTTTAGGATCAATTTTGACCCCATCTTTAGTTACTATATGTCCTAGGAGTTTACCCTCTTCTAAGGCAAAGAAAGATTTTTGAGGGTTAATAGAGAGTCCATACCTCCTGCATTTCTCAAAGGTCTTTTGTAAATGCTGAACATGCTCGGTATCGTCCTTTGAAAAGACTGTTATATCATCTAGGTACACCACCAGAAACTTATCTTGTTCTCCAACAAAGGTTATGTCCATCGCTCTCTGAAACGTGACCCCTGCATTGATCAGTCCGAATGGCATCCTGGCATACATAAATGTTCCCCAGGGCATGGTGAAAGCTGTCTTTTTCTGGTCCTCCGGGAATACAGCCACTTGATTGTAGCCCGAGAACCCATCCATCATGGACATTCTAGAGGCTCCTACCACCTTCTGCAGAATATGATCCATCTTCGGTAGGGGGTAGTTATCTTTTAGAGATGCCCTGTTCAGGTTTTTGAAATCCACACACAACCTGATTTCGCCATTCTTCTTTCGTACTAGAACCAAATTGGCCACCCATTCAGAATACCTTAGTGGCACTATAATTTTAGCCTTTAGTAACTTTTTAATTTCTTGCTCAATCGAGGGTAGCAACAGGGGGTTAATCTGTCGGAGCTTTTGCTTGTGGGGTTTTTTATCTACCCTCAATGGAATTTTATGCTGCATAACACTGACATCAAAGGTTTTCAAATCTTGATACGACCAGGCAAAGACGTCTTTGTAGGTTTGAAACAGCTTTTGGTACAACTGTTTGTATTCATCTGGAACTTTCTTAGATAGCTTCACAATCTTTGGATCTTCTGTTGTGCCCAGATTAAGATCTTCGACCTGGTCCTCAGTCACCATTTCGTTTGGCTGTAACGGAACATCATCTTTATTGAACAATCTCTCCAAAGGTACCAGCCCTCGGGGAATGACATTCCCTTTCAGCTGCAGGAATCTGTGACCAGCTATCTTTTCTTCTAGCTTGTCTTCTGGGACGTCTCCGACTTCTTCTTCTTCGCAACTGTCAATCTCTAGATTGGAAAACTCCCCCACAGTCTCTAAGAACCTCTTCACCTGCTCCTCATCTTCAAAGACCTGCCAGTGCTTGACATTATCAGGGATTGAAGGCCGGTATCTTACTTCAATTTCGTATCTCAGAAGAGGGTTCTGAGGTGGGCGGAATGTACTAGCAGCCACAGCCAAGGAGTCTGCCATTCTGTTCTGTTCCCTGGGCATAAACTGGATGTTAAATGCCAGAAAAGAGTTCTCCACAAGATCCCAAACTTCTTTTCTGTAGGCCTTTAGCCTCAGATGTTTGGCTTGACACTGGTTTTTCACTTGCCTCACCACCAACTCGGAGTCTCCCATCACCTTTAGACTCTGTATTCTCATACTCCTAGCTGTCTGCAACCCCAATATCAGTGCTTCATATTCGGCCACGTTGTTCGTGGCCTCATATTCCAATTTGAAGGATAGGGGGACCCATTGACCCATAGGTGAAATAAGCAACACTCCAGCCCCATTTCCCCCTCTGGAATTTGCTCCATCAAAGTGGAGCGTCCAGATGTCAGATTCAGAGCCCTGCGCTGATGTCTCAGTCTTTATCTGGCAGAATGAGGGCTCATGAGCATACTCCTGGTCTTCTTCCAACATTAGACAGGAGAAATATCCATCTCTGCTGTAAACTAGGGAATTCACTGAATCACCTACCTTCGTGACCGTCTTGACAAATCTGGTCTCTCGGTACAGTCTCCTCTCTTGGCCACCGAAGACAAGAATGGTAGCGTATGACAGATCTAGCTTAATTGATCCACCGATTCTAGTCCCCCAGGACCTTGACAATAGCATACCGAAGCGAGCTGGGATGTCAGCCACTACGATATCCATCACCACACTCTTGGCCGGAATCTGAGCCAGGGTGAATGCTAGGTCCTTGATCATACCCAAGCATTTCACTCTTTTGGAATCAAAAGAGTAAAGGTCTTTATATGGGCGAGTGATTTGGAGTCCCAATTTCTCCATGACAGACAGGGGCATCAAGTTGTGGGACGCTCCTGAATCTAGCATACAGTTATGCAATAGTAGATCATGGATCACTAGAGATACGTAAAAGGGGGGGGTGGAGGGATCTAATTCTTCGACATGGGGGCCGAACACTACCATGGGCCTTTCTTCTTGCAAATTGAGACTGTCTGGAATATGTGGGACCTCAGGAGCAGAAATGAAAGAGGAGACTTGTGACTGATAGGCAGGCTGTTTCAAAAATTCAGACAGAGGGACAGGTATTTTGACTTTTTCGAGTTCTTTTTGCAAACTGAAAGCAGATGCAGGCTTTTCGATTGGCACTTCCTTTTCTTTTAACTCTTTGTTTGTCAAGGGAGACTTAACTTCTTTAACTGGAGGTTTATTCACAGGGGATACAGCTACTTGAGAGGACGAAGGCATGTGACTATCAGCTTGCAGAGATTGGTTAAGGGGCTTCTTACCTTTATCTGGGGAATCTTGAGAATTGGCCTCTTTCTATGCAAGTGCTGATCTTTGGGGTGTATCTTCCTCTTCATCTTGAGTACGTGTCCATTTCCTGGATGACCGGAGGTCATATTTTCTGTTGAACTGGGCTTGCATGAAATCGACGAACTGTTTGCAGTAGTCATCAATTTCTGGCTCTTCAGCATCCTCGTTATTCTTCGCTTCTGAGTGAGGTTGTAGTTCCCCTTCCTCACTTTCTTGCACAGGGCACTCTATGTCATCATTGTCTGAAAAGACAGGACATGTTTCATCTTGCTCATAGGAGGGGTCTTCATGGGAAGCCTCCATTTGTCCTTCCAAGTACAAAGGATGCGGTACTTGGTCTTGTTGCTCCTTCTGTCCCCTCTGCAGTATTTGCAAGGGTGGTTTTCTATATTGAGGATTGAACCCTCTATTTGGAGCATTCTGAAAATTCTTTGGTGGTGAATTCTTGGCTTCCATCTCTAGCTTGACCAACTTGCTAGAGAGGTTCTTGATCATTTTATTCATCTCTTCGATCCTGTCATTGGCTGAGTCTCTGTCTTGACTTGAAGTGGATACTTCTTCTTTGCCTCTTCTTTTAGTATCATGTTCTTGCTTTAATTTGGACTTACCAGTCGAGACAAAGTTTGCTTCTATTTCCAATGCATCTGTCTGTGCGTCATCCAGAGTGGCTGGCTTTCTTTCTCTTAGCGAGAAGCCAAACTCGGAATCGAATGCTGCCACGAAAACAACCTTGGCAGCGGTCTAGTGGGGCTTCATCTCATTCGGGAGGCTGAAATACAATTTGTTAAACCTTCTGATGAACTCTGATACCCCTTCATTGTGCTTCTTTTTAAGGGTGTTGAACTCGGTTAGGGTATCCCCATGATCTTTTCTATCTCCCCACTTTTTCACGAAAGCTTCTTCCATAGCCTCCCAGGTGTTGATGGAATTAGCTGCGAGAGTTTTAAACCATTTTCTAGCCTCTCCATCTAGGGACTGCACGAACAATCTCAGAACCACATCCAAATGCTCCACATTGAAGTTCTCTGCGAAGGAGCAGAAGATTTCAACATGCTTATGGGCATCAACGCCGTTCTCCCCATTGAATCTAGGCAGAATCTTTAAATAGTCTTGTGGCATATCATTTTTAACTGCAGGCAGCTGTAAAGGGGCGTACCTATTTTGTAAAAAGCCAGGTATATTCGCCATTGGGGGAGGCGGAGGTAGGATGAGAGCCTGAGCAGTGAGTGGTGGGGGAGGTGGTGGTAGTTGAGTATGGATAATGATGGGGATGTAGTGAACAGCAGCTTGGTTGTTTGATGAGAAGGTAGGGCTGTCAACAACAGATACTTCAGTGACTTCTTTGACCTCTTCAGCTTCAGGGGTAGGATGAAAAGAATAATGTGGAGTATAACTAGACTCAGCTTCGTCTTTGATATGGACACCTTCCCGATGTGGGCTCTTTGAATAATAACCAGTATCTCTTATAATATGGCTGGAGCCTTGTATTTGGGCGACTTGAGAAGAGGAAGGCTGAAGATATGGAAAGTTTTCAAGGGAAAACTCGGGAATGTCGGTATGAACTGACTGCCTTTCCCTCCAGCCCCTTCTATGTAAGATTCGTTCTGGGTCAGACACAGAGGGTGTCCTTGAATGAGATGTATCTGACCTTAGGTGTGGCTTACGGGGAGCCAGGACTGCAAATATGTTTATCAGTACTATGAATGTGGAGTCGCCAAGGTGAGGTATGCACAACTCTCAACTCTTCGTGCTCACCTAACTGAAGAGTGGACTGGTTTTGTCGAGGCCCAGGGATTTAAATTTCTTCAACTTCGTTCCCCGGAAACGGCACCAAAAAGATGTTGTAGCTCCTAGAGACAGCCTAGAGTTGCTATAGACCAGTGCCTAGGACATCTTATAATGTATAGAGAGCATGGGGTCTAAAACATCGTTTTAGCAATTTAACAAAACAAAAACTCTCATACTGTTTCTTCACAAACAGAGAATGACACTTGAGTGGGACCAAACCTTCTGATAGTTTGATGCATAAGAGAGTAATGACGAATGGATGCAATGCTATACTCAGATACTGCAGTATCAGACAACTTTAAGACAATCCACAGTAAACAGGGCCGGATTCATGGTATATGGCAGACAAGGTATATATAATGATGAATAATGAGCTGTATAGAACAAGGAGATATTAACTATCAGAAAGACAATACCAAGAAAAGTTTCACAGCATATAATGGGCTTATACGACTAAGAATCCATATGTGCAGGCAACTTTCATCAATAGTACTTCACGATAGCCACTATAGCAGAAATATGTATGAATGGAAGGTGAAACACTGTATTATATCTGAGCTATTTTAAAGTACTAGGAAGCTAGTGATATAAGTATCAGGTAGATAAATTTATATAAAAAACAACGAGTCACTCGCATTCCAGAATATAACACTAGAAACATGGATGTAGATGAAATGAATAATGACATTGCAATAAGCAAGAGAAAATCACACACTACCATAAAACAAGTCCAGAATCCTCTTTAAAGTGTAACTCCTTATCATTTAGACCCGACGGGCTCTTCACATTAGTATTTGAGTCATTGCAAAACACACACACATAAAATCTCTACACAGTCAGTTTCTTCAGAAGAATTGGAACCTTTCTTTCTTCTTTTTTCTGTCTTATATAGGATACCTTTGCCTTGAAGTGAGAAGATATTTCGGGGGAAATATCTTCTTCGCATGAACAAAATTTGTTACAAGTCATTATCATAACAACAAAATTTCATGATGGGGGAAACAGCCCTCCCATCATGCAAAAACAAGCCCCGGGCCAATTTCAAAACAGAAACTTAGACCAATGTTTGATGTAAAAAAGTAAAAACGCCAGAGTGAGGGAAAAACAACCCACTCTGAAATTTGAAAACATAAACTAAATGAAAGTAAAAGGCCGTTTAGGCCATATCATGAGTAAACTGAAATGTCATGGGTGCAGCTGAGTGGAGGCTGTTGCGGATACTGGAGGAGGCACGTTGGCAGAGGAACTAGCATGCTGACTCAGGAACTGCGTCAACCTCTGCTGGCTATCGGGAGTTGGTTCTGGCATTGCTGAGAGTTTCTCCACTCTGATAAACGCTTCGCCAAGGGTGTGAATGTTTGCCTTAGTTGGGAGACGATATCTGATCATGTGAAGGAGACTAAACTCCTTACTGAGGACTGTGACGATGGTAGTGGCCTTGAGCTGAGTTGATTTCCCCATTTGAAGGTCGGACCGATCCCTTTCCATTTCTAGAAGTGCTGTGTATTGATCGGGGAGCATGAGCACGGCCGGGGCGTTTGGTTCCCAACAAGAAGGGAGGCCAGTTGTGATGATCTCATCCCACACCTTGTCGAACTGTTCCACACTGTCAACCACCTGTTGGAGAACCCTTGAAGCTGCTACTCGAGCTTCCTCTTTATCAATGATTTTCTGACACTCGTTGATTTCCATAAATCGACTGGGAATGCCATGTTTTCCCACGTCGTTCGCCCTTAGCGCATAAAGAAAAGAGATATAGCTGCCGGCGTGTTGAGCTCTATTAGACAGATTACCCCCTTCCTCCTGTAACCTTCTATTGAGATAAGGCAGGGTGGACTTGAGTTCCCCTACCATTGTCAAAAATTCCCACTGCTCGGTTACAGCCGTGATTATGTCTGACTAGATCAGGCTTCTGGCCTCGAGCAAGGTGAGATTTCCCTTCGCTTGACTCTTCAATTAAGCAATGGTTTGATGTTGATCAGCCGTGACCCTTTTTCCTTCCTCAACTTCTTTTTGTAGTCCTTCAATTGTTATGGCTTTTTCAGCCAGGGCGCCTTCCAACTCTGCCACCTTTTGCTTGGCAGTTGATGTTTGCTTCTCCAACACTTCTATCTCAGCCATAGCTATGGATAGTTGTGCTGTCGCTGAACCAGTTCCGCTTGATGTTTCGGCTGCATGGCAACTGTGTGTATCCCACCGAGTCTGTAGCTCGGTGGCTCTGCTCTCAAGCTCTTCAATCCTTTTAGCCATCTTTTCCTTCTCTTCTCTTTCTCTGAAAAGTCTAGCAGACAGCTCATTTTTCTCTTCCTCCACTCGCACCAGTTCATCAGTCTGTACCGGATGTGAAGCCGGTATGCGAGCCCGTTTCTTAGCAGCTGTAATTTCCTTCTGCAACTTGGCTATCAGTGCTGCTTGCATTCCCTTCCCTCCTTCATCCGAGTTTCTGATCTGCTCCTGAAGAACGCGCACCTGATGTGCGTTGGCACGACAAGCCCTCTGTTCTGCTGTAAAGGAATCCCTTAGGTTTTCATGTTTCTGTTCTGTCTTCCTTAGTGCGAGGGTGATCTGTGAAAGCTTATCTTTCATCATGTCGCAGACTGTCTGGAACAGGTCAGTCATGTCCTGTACCGGTACCTTCTGCATATCGATAGCCAATTCAAGCACCTTATAACTCGGAACGTCTAAATTTGGATCTAGGATGGCCTTGGTCATAGACAGTACCAGGATTTCGGTGTCTGCATTGACAGAAGCTGAGAGCCTGGTATGGTATTTCTCAACAAAACCTCCCAATTCGGCCCTGTATTTGTCTCGGACAGTTTTATTTATCAGCTCCCTTTCGTTCGTCCTGGAAGGAGTGGGCTCAACGATGGCTTGCGTGACTTCAGTGTAGTCAGAGGAGGCGACACTGTCTCTCAGTACCACTATACCCGCTTTTCCCTTATCGAATTGACCAAATTTCGTAAAGGGCTCCAATATTATCCCTTCCCCGATGACTTCAGCTTCGCTGGTGGCCACCTTTTGCCTTTTGGGTGGTGGTGGTGCTGCTCCTGAAGTACCGACCTCTTGCTCATTGGTGCCTTTGTTCACTTCTTCTTCTTCTCCTCCTGTAGCAGACGAGTCCGTCTCCATCTGCGAAAACATAGGCCAGACCTCAAGGTTAGCCCTCCACTCCAGAAATGGCCTGGACTCATGAATGTAGGGCGCAGACCTGTTTCTCTTTCTTTTATTTGAAATGATTTCCCGTGGGTCATAAGCCCAACTCTCCCCCAACTTCAGGTCCATGTTCTACAACATTTTTTCGGCAATTGGGAGGGCATATCTAGAGTTTACCACAAAGGGGCCAATTTGGTCAGGAAGCTTTAAGATGTAGCCTTTCTTAGCAGGAACAAAATGGAGCTGGTCAGCTTTGAGGGCTTGCCGGATATACTCGAGGGCGTAAACTCGTCGGACGGGAAAAGCTGGCAGCCGGTATGGGGCAACTTCGGCTCCATAGACCCGAATTTCGGTATACTCTTCAGACAGGAACCAATCACCGGTGCACTGGTATTTCCCAGCCTGTAGCCAGCGTTTCATCTCTGGGAAAACCCTAGGGGAAGCCGCGTCGTGAATGATGGTATAGGCAATAGACATGAAGGTGTTCACGAAGTTGGCATAACCCTCTCCCCTAGGTAACTGGCGAACAGAGCAATTCCAATCGAAGACTGGTCTGGGCTGGGAATTCTCAGAGTACACCCTATCTAACCCCAAATGGTTGAACTTATCCGCATGCTGGAACAAGAAGAGGTAGAACACCAAGGAACATAAGTGAAACTTTCGGGCTTGGGCGAGCTCCCGAAATTGGGTCCGGATGGTCGAGGAGAGGAAACCTGGAATATCCAATGTAACCCCATTCTGTGACATAAGCCACAAAAATCGAATGCATACTGAAGAGATGTCTTCCGGGCTCCCTACCCCCAAGAGGCCGGCGATGAGGGACAGAACAGGTTGAACTTCTTCGGCAAACAGACTCAATGAAAATGGCTCCAATGGAGGCAAGGCAGTTGCCTAGTCGATGGTTATGGAGGCTATGAAGGCACGGCGGGCTTCTCTTGGCAGCTTATTGAACTGAGCGAGCAAGGTTTCATCTTTGAAGCTGAAGTATGTGTCATTGGAAGGGAAAGGGAGGGCTTGTCTGATAACATCGGGGGAAAGGGAAAAAATTACGTTCCCCTGAGGGGAAACAAAAGCGTCCCGATGTACATCGTAGGAGTCTCTGAGCCAAATGATAAAATCGACACAGGAATGGACTTGGGGAGTGATATGGTGATAGAAGCCAGACGCGACAACTCAGAAACGGTCGGCATTTTTGTAGTGGCGACCAAACAGCAGGGGCTTGATACTGCGTATGTCAAAAGGATATTTAGGGTCGCAGATACCCGCCTGTAAGTCACAGAGGGGTTCAAAAGCAGGGGGGTTTCTGGATTCATGGAGTTGGGGGGTTTCAGGTTCGTTTTTCTTGGGCGTTCCTCTTCCCATGGCAGAAATTCAACAATTTCGAAAAGAGAGAAAGGAAAAGAGGGAAAACGGAAAATGGAATACCTGAACAGAGGGTGACAATGCTCGGGAAAGCGACGAGGGGAACCGTGACAGTGACTTGGATATACCCGGCGTTCTTCTCCACTCGGTATTCATCGTAGAAAACGACCTGTGACGATTTGCCAGAGAGAAATACGGGAGTTTGTTACCATTGGGGTGAACTGCTTGGGTGAAAAGGCGGATAAGTAAGACGATAGAAGGCAAGTGTCGTAAGGACACTGACACTGAGACACGTGGCGCGTGGGGATTGGGTATATGAATGCTTGGTGAGTGTGCCTGCGTGGCAGTTCCCAAAATCTGGCTCAGGTCTTAGTATGGTGACCCTCTTGGACTTCCACCCTTAACTTTATCCACATATCTTGTCAATCTTTCACATACATGATTTTCCTTTTCTTGGGACTAACACTTGTCTTTCTCACTGCGCGGGCCCATCTTTATTTTACCACGAGATCCGTCCCATGGCCCTGCCCTTACCATTCCTTTCCTACTGTGAGACCTTGCCGTGCCACGTGTCGTAAGTCCGCGGGGGTATGGGTCTCGTCCTTTCCCCGCGGCTCGACCCCCTCAGACTTTCTCCACACGCGTTCGTACATAACCCGAGGCCCTTTTTAATATATGGGTTGTCATATAATGCCGCATCCCCTTAAATTTTGTATTTGATGTTCATGTATTATTCCGCCTTTCCTTAGCTTGAGTCTTTGTTTGTTCATTGGTTTTAATATGTGTGTGTGTTCCACCACCCTTTCTCTTTTCGGCCCGATTTAGCTTAATACTTGCCACTTGGTATAAAACTTTAATATGAGGCCTGTTCATCCTTTTGGTACTCCCATGGCTTATGCTAAGGATTTAACAACAGAAGTCAAGGAAGAAGCTGATGAACAAGTTGGACGAGGACCAAGCACATTACAAGCATTGATGGTGGATGATTCTCACAAGGATGTTGCATATGTGGTAGAAGTCAAGGACGAACTTGATGAACAGGTTGGACCAGGGCCAAGCACATTGCAAGCATCGGTGATGGATGATTCCGGGGAGGATGTTGAGGATGTGGATATGATCGAGGAAGAACTCGTGGAACAATTTGAACCTGGACCAAGCACATTGCAAGCATTGGGGGATGAACCACATGGAAATGTTGCATAAGTGACAATGATCGAGGGGGAACTTTATGAGCAGGCAGTACCAGGATCGAAAGCATTGCAGACATTGATGAGGACGGAGGACACTCGCTCAGAGAGTCTTCATGAAGATATGACCGGTGTTTCAATTGAGCATCTGGGAGATGGACCGTATGCAGGGATGGGAAAGAAGATGAATTATTTGCCAATACCATGGAGGACCTTTCCTCGGATGACTATGATGACCTTCTACATTGGAGAAGCAAGGAGCATTTCTTGTTGTAGACCTTGATAGGGAAATTTGTGACCTTGCTCTAGTAGGTTCAAATTCCCGTGACAAGGGTCAAACTTGATGATCTTTGTGATAGATATGGGTCATGCTTAGCCACATGGAAATTGGCTAGGTGCCCAGCATGACTCATGGATTGCCTTGGTGGTAGGGCACATTGTTTGGGTAGACTTCTTCATGGCATACAACCAAGAAGGAACTCTTGGTGCACCTTTAGTGGGGGAGAAGCCTTGGAGGAAGTACCCAAGATGATGATGGTAGAAGTGACCAAGGGCACTTAACCTGTACACTATACACATGATGGTGACTAGAGTTGAGATGAGTCTACTCTTTATGGACACACAGGCAATCAAAAGTCACGTACATTGACATGAGGGCATGGCGGGACATTATGTGGAGACATTACGCAAGTACGCTTACTAGGTGCCAACTTATGAGCATCATGGAGGAGTGTCAAGTAGGAATATGCTGAGCATGATCGATTGTTGGTGCTACATGGTTATCTTTTATAGATGGGTTGATGGATGTTGTTCACTTTGAGCAACAAGACATTGGTTGGATGAGCAGCCTATGAGCACATTCATATGACTTGCAGAGTGAGAACAACTTGTGGTGGCACTCGTGGGAAATACAAGTATGCTTGCCAATGCTTTGGATAGGATGATGCGTGGGAGTTCATGATGGAGTTTCATTCATTGAAGGCTTCATACTATAATGATCTTGCAGTATCTGGTTCACTGAGGAACTGAGATCGAGACTCGTCTTGATATTGATGCACTATGGGATGCATACCTTCGAGCACGGAAACGCGTTCGGTCGGGTCGGGTCACGTGAGGGCGTCGAAGGAAACACGTTCGGGTCGGGTCGTGTGAGGGCAGCCGTATAAAAAATGCTAAGTTGTGACCGCCCGTGTGCCTTGTGCACGTTCGCATGGCCAGTTTCTGATTTGCTCCCTTGTGCCTTCGTTCGGGCGGGTCGGGTCGGGTCGTGCCGTGCGAGGGGGGGCCGTATAAAAAATTCTAAGTCGTGACTACTCGTGTGCCTTGTGCACGTTCGTGCGACCCGTTTTCCGTTTGCTCCCTTGTGCCTTCGTTCGGGCGGGTCGGGTCATGCCGTGTGAGGGCGCCCAAGGAAACGTGTTCGGGTCGGGTCGTGTGAAGGAGGCCGTATAAAAAATGCTAAGTTGTGACCGCCCCTGTGCCTTGTGCACGTTGGTGCGACCCGATTGCCGTTTGCTCCTTTGTGCCCTCGTTAGGGCGGGTCAGGTCGTGCCGTGTGAGGGCGCCCAAGGAAACGCGTTCGGGTCGGGTCGTGTGAGGGAGGCCGTATCGAAAATGCTAAGTTGTGACCGCCCGTGTGCCTAGTTGTTACGCCCCTATACCTTCGGTGTCTTTCAACCACGCTATAGACGGGTGCGGCACTACCGTACTTTTTTCTTTTTCCAAATACTCAAGTATATAGACTACGCCTTTAGCAACACTTGTTAGTTATTAACCAAAGGTTCTCTCGATATGCGGAAATAAACATAAACATCATTATCGATCCACAAGTATGCTCATACATACAAGGGAGGGGCAATTCCCTGTTAATAATGATAAATATGAAATAATAAGTTCCAATCCAGCAGAAGCCACTTCTGCTCCTTGGCAAGGCAAGTTAGCCTTTTGACCAGCTCTAAGGCTTGTCAACCATCAAACTAGCCTATAGCAATCATTTACAATCACCAGAATTCACCTTGGGAATATCCCGCACAAAACTGCCCAAGTGCTGCCAGGTCACTCAAATTGGCACTACAAATCAGTTTAGACCATCCCTCGAGCTCCCTGTGTGTCCAATCCGCTTCCCAACTGTACGGTTAGATGCGGCCCGTCAATACGCACATTCTGCAATTTACGGCACTCAATTCCGACTCCGGATGCTCCCGGAATGGCTTCCGCACTGTAGTGAAGTTCGTGCAGAGGCGCCCAGTCGTGGATCACCCGACTCGCCCAGCCAAACGCGTTCGGGTCGGGTCGGGCGCGTCGGGTGAGGGCGCCCGGCCAAAGGCGTTCGGATCGGGTCATTTGGGCCGAGGGCGCCTGTATCAGATTTGCTAAGTTGTGACCGCCCGGGTGCCTTGTGCACGTCCGAGCGACCCGTTTGCCGTTTGCTCCCATGTGCGTCTGTTCGATCGGGCGAGCCGTGTGGCACCGGGTGAGGGCGTCCATCCGGGTCGGGCCGTTTGGTCGGAGGGCGCCCATGTCAGATTTGCTATGTTGTGACCGCCCAGGTGCCTTGTGCACGTCTGGGCGGCCCGTTTGCCGTTTGTTCCCATGTGCGTCCGTTTTCATTTTGTCATTTAGTCGTCTTAGGAAATATTCCGTCTAGTTAATTCGGGTCGTTTAGTCGTGCGGAGTGAGAGCGTCCGTTCGGAGCAAGTCGTTTCGTCGTGGCGGGTGAGGGCGTCCGTTCGGGTCGGGTCGGGTCGTTTGGCCCAAGAGAGGCGTCAGATTCGGGTCGGTCGTTTGAGTCGTGCGAGTAAAGGGCGTCCGTTCCCGAATTGGTCGGGTCGTTGGCGAGGGCGTTACGTTGAGGTGGCGTCAGATTCGGGTCGGGTCGGGTGGGCGTCCGTTCGGGTCGAGTCGGGTCGTTTGGTCGTCTGGCTGTGAGGGTGTCCGTTCGGGTCGGTCGTTTGGCAGGGCGTCCGTTCGGGTGGGGGTCGTGCCGGGCGGAAGCGTCCGTTCGGGTGGTCGGGTCGTTTAGTCGTGCGATATGAGGTGGCCGATTGGTCGGGTGGAATTTAGCCGAGCGTCCCGTTCGGGTGGGCGTGCCGGGTGAGGGCGTCCGTTCGGGTCGGGTCATTTGGCTCGAGGGCGCCCGTGTCAGATTTGCTAAGTTGTGACCGCCCGGGTGCCTTGTGCACGTCCGGGCGGCCCGTTTGCCGTTTGCTCCCATGTACGTCCGTTTGGTCGGGTCGTTTGGTCGTGCTGGGTGAGGGCGTCCGTTCGGGTCGGGTCGTTCGGTCGTGCCGGGTGAGGGCGTCCATTCGGGTCGGGTCCTTCGGTCGTGCCGGGTGAGGGCGTCCGTTCGTGTCGTGTCGTTTGGTCGTGCGGCACAATGGCGTCCGTTCGGGTGGGCGTGCCGAGCGAGGGCATCCGTTCGGGTCGGGTCGGGTCGTTTGGCCCGAGGGCGCCCGTGTCATATTTGCTAAGTTGTCACTGCCCGGGTGCCTTGTGCACGTCCGGGCGGCCCGTTTGCCATTTGCTCCCATGTGCGTCCATTTGGTCGGGCGTGCCGTGTCGCGCCGGGTGAGGGCGTCCGTTCGGGTGGGCGTGCCGGGCGAGGGCGTCCGTTCGGGTCGGGTCGTTCGGTCGTGCCAAGTGAGGGCGTCCGTTCGGGTGGGCGTGCCGGGTGAGGGCGTCCGTTCGGGTCGGGTCGTTCGGTCGTGCCGGGTGAGGGCGTCCGTTCGTTTCGTGTCGTTTGGTCGTGCGGCACGATGGCGTCCGTTCGGGTGGGCATGCCGAGCGAGGGCGTCCGTTCGGGCCGGGTCGGGTAGTTTGGCCCGAGGGCGCCCATGTCATATTTGCTAAGTTGTGATCGCCCGGGTGCCTTGTGCATGTCTGGGCGGCCCGTTTGCTGTTTTCTCCCATGTGCGTCCGTTTGGTCGGGCGTGCCGTGTCGCGCCGGGTGAGGGCGTCCGTTCGGGTGGGCGTGCCGGGTGAGGCCGTCCGTTCGGGTCGGGTCGTTCGGTCGTTCGGTCGTGCGGCACGATGGCGTCCGTTCGGGTGGGCGTGCTGGGCGAGGGCGTCCGTTTGGGCCGGGTCGGGTCGTTTGGCCCGAGGGCGCCTGTGTCATATTTGCTAAGTTGTTACCGCCCGGGTGCCTTGTGCACGTCCGGGCGGCCCATTTGCCGTTTTCTCCCATGTGCATCCGTTTGGTCGGGCGTGCCGTGTCGCGCCGGGTGAGTTCGTCCGTTCGGGTGGGCGTGCCGGGTGAGGGCGTCCGTTCGGGTGGGCGTGCCGGGTGAGGGCGTCCGTTCGGGTTGGTCGTTCGGTCGTGCCGGGTGAGGGCGTCCGTTCGTGTCGTGTCATTTGGTCGTGCGGCACGATGGCGTCCATTCGGGTGGGCGTGCCGTGCGGGGGCGTCCTTTCGGGTCGGGTCGGGTCGTTTGGCCCGAGGGCGCCCGTGTCAGATTTGCTAAGTTGTGACCGCCCGGGTGCCTTGTGCACGTCCGGGCGGCCCGTTTGCCGTTTGCTCCGATGTGCGTCCATTTGGTCGCTCGTGCCGTGTCGCGCCGGGTGAGGGCATCCGTTCGGGTGGGCGTGCCGGGTGAGGGCGTCCGTTCGGGTCGGGTCGTTCGGTCGTGTCGGCTGAGGGCGTCCGTTCGTGTCATGTCGTTTGGTCGTGCGGCACGATGGCGTCCGTACGGGTGGGCGTGCCGGGCGAGGGTGTCCGTTCGGGCCAGGTCGGGTCGTTTGGCCCAAGGGCGCCCGTGTCATATTTGCTAAGTTGTGACTGCCCGGGTGCCTTGTGCACGTCCGGGCGGCCCGTTTGCCGTTTGCTCTCATGTGCGTCCGTTTGGTCGGGCGTGCCGGTCCTTGGCCAAGGTGAGTGCGTACGCTAGGGTGGCGTCTTAGAATCTGAGGGCGTCCGTTCGGGTTAGTCGTTCGGTCGTCTTGGTGAGGGCGTCCGTTCGTGTCGTGTCGTTTGGTCGTGCGGCACGATGGCGTCCGTTCGAGTGGGCGTGCCGTGCGAGGGCATCCGTTCGGGTCGGGTGGTCGTTTGGCCGTGGGCTTTGTCGGATTTTCTAAGTTGTGGTACTGGGTGCCTTGTGCACGTCCGAGGCGGCCGTTCCGTTTGCTCCCATGTGCATCAGTTTGATCGCTCGTGCGTGTCGCGCCGGGTGAGGGCGTTCGTTTCGAGTGGGCGTCGCGGGTGAGGAAGCGTCATCCGGTCCCGGGTCGGTCGTTCGGTTTTTCTATACTATAGGGGCCCGTCCCGTTCGATCTTCTTTCATTTGGTCGTGCGGCACGATGGCGTCCGTTCGGGTGGGCGTGCCGTGCGAGGGCGTCCGTTCGGGTCGGGTCGGGTCGTTTGGCCCGAGGGCGCCCGTGTCAGATTTGCTAAGTTGTGACCGCTCGGGTGCCTTGTGCACGTCCGGGCGGCCCATTTGTCGTTTGCTCCCATGTGCATCCATTTGGTCGGGCGTGCCGTGTCACACCGAGTGAGTGCGTCCGTTCGGGTGGGCTTGCTAGGTGAGGGCGTCCGTTCGGGTTGGGTCATTCGGTCGTGCCGGGTGAGGGCGTCCGTTCGTGTCATGTCGTTTGGTCGTGCGGCACGATGGCGTCCGTTCAGGTGCGCGTGCCGTGCGAGGGCGTCCGTTCAGGTCGGGTCGGGTGGTTTGGCCCGAGGGCGCCTGTGTCAGATTTGCTAAGTTTTGACCGCCCGGGTGCCTTGTGCACGTCCGGGCGGCCCGTTTGCCGTTTCCTCCCATGTGCAACCGTTCGGGTGGGCGCGTCGTGTTGTGCCGGGTGAGGGCGTCCGTTCGGGTCGGGTCGTTTGGTCGTGCCGGGTGAGGGCGTCCGTTTGGGTCGGGTGGTTTGGCCCGAGGGTGCCCGTGTCAGATTTGCTAAGTTGTGACCGCCCGGGTGCCTTGTGCACGTCCGGGTGGCTCGTTTACCGTTTGCTCCCATGTGCGGCCCTTTGGTCGTGCGCGCCGTGTCGTGCCAGGTGAGGGCGTCCGTTCGGGTTGGGTCGTTTGGCCCGTGGGCGCTCGTGTTAGATTTGCTAAGTTGTGACCGCCCAGGTGCTTTGTGCACGTCCAGGCGGCCCGTTTGTCGTTCACTCCCATGTGTGTCCGTTCGGGTGGGCACGCCGTGTCGTGCTGGGTGAGGGCGTTCGTTCGGGTGGGCGTGCCGGGTGAGGTCGTCCGTTCGGGTGGGGTCGTTTGGCCCGAGGGCGCCTGTGTCAGATTTGCCAAGTTGTGACTGCCTAGGTGCCTTGTGCACGTCCAAGCGGCCCGTTTTCCGTTTGGTCCCATGTGCGTCCGTTCGGGTGGGCGTGTCGTGTCGTGCCGGGTGAGGGCGTCCATTCGGGTCGGGTCGTTTGGGCCGAGGGCGCCCGTGTCAGATTTGCTAAGTTGTGACCACCCGGGTGCCTTGTGCACGTCTGGGCGGTTCATTTGTCGTTTGCTCCCATGTGCGTCCGTTCGGGTCGGGCGTGCCGTGTCGCGCCGGTTGATGGCGTTCGTTCGGGTGGGCGTGCCGGGTGAGGGCGTCCGTTCGGGTCGGGTCGTTTGGCCCGAGGGCGCCCGTGCCAGATTTGCTAAGTTGTGACCGCCCAGGTGCCTTGTGCACGTTCGGGCGGCCCGTTTGTCGTTTGCTACCATGTGCGTCCGTTCGGGTGGGTGCGCCGTGTCGCCTCGGGTGAGGGCGTTCGTTCGGGTCGGGTCGTTTGGTCGTGTCGGGTGATGTCGTCCGTTCGGGTCGGGTCGTTTGGCCCGAGGGCGCCCGTGCCATATTTGCTAAGTTACGACCGCCCGGGTGCCTTGTGCACGTCCGGGCGGCCCGTTTGCCGTTTGCTCCCATGTGCGTCCGTTCGGGGGGGCGCTCCGTGTCGCCCCGGGTGAGGGCGCACGGATGGGGGCGTTCGGGTCGCCCTGTTTTGTCCGAGGGTGCGCTTATCAGATTTGCTTTTCGTGTGAAAGGTGGGTTGGTAATTGAGTTGTTTTTCTTGGTTGTGCCTGAAGAATGGCCTTGGGTCATTTGTAGGGTCGTCGACTTTCTTCTCTCCATCACCACTCGGTAGCATATGAGCGGTAATGTTGGCCATGCTTGTCCTTGGAGGCATGTTTGAACAATCTCTCCCGTCCACTCTGTTTTCCAGCATTTGGATGGGGTTGTTGTGTGTGGCTCTTTGAGATGACTGGCCGCCTGTTGGCGTTGTTGAAATCGGCTCTCCGGTAACTCTCTCTCGTGCCCCTTGGTTGCACATTTGCTCTGTTGAAATAAGCGTTTTGCTATGTCGCTCGTTGGCTCCGTCGATGTTGGCTCTTCTCTATATTGTTCTTCTCCTCCCTTTTTGCTTGCTTGTGCGGGGAGGGGTTGGATTTTCGTGTGAAAGGTGGGTTGGTAACTGAGTTGCTTGTTCGGGTGTGCCTGAAGAGTGGCCTTGGGTCGTTTGTAGGGTCGTCGACTCTCGTCTTCTCTCCATCCCCACTCGGTAGCGCATGAGCGGTAATGTTGGCCATGCTTGTCCTGGGAGGCATATGTGAAAAGAGTTACCCTTCCGCTCTGTGTTCTCAGAGTTGGACGAGGTCGCGCTGTGTGGCTCCTTGAGACAACTGGCCGGTCGCCTATGTTGCTCTCGTGCCCCTTGCTCGCTCGTTGGCTCCGTCGATGTTGGCTCTTCGCTATATTGTTCACCTCCTCCCTTTTTGGTGGGTTGGAGAGGTGTGCTTTTGTCTCGTTGGCTTTGTGAAATCGGCTCCTCGCTATATTGTTCACCTCCTCCCCTTTTGGTGGGGGGAGGGGTTGGATTTTCATGTGAAAGGTGGGTTGGTAATTAAGTTGCTTGTTCGGGTGTGCCTGAAGAGTGGCCTTGGGTCATTTGTAGGGTCGTCGACTCTCATCTTCTCTCCATCCCCACTCGGTAGTGCATGAGCGGTAATGTTGGCCATGTTTGTCCTGGGAGGCATATGTGAAAAGAGTTGCCCTTCCGCTTTGTGTTCTCAGAGTTGGATGAGGTCACTCTGTGTGGCTCCTTGAGACAACTGGCCAGTCGCCTATGTCGCTCTCGTGCCCCTTGCTCGCTCGTTGGCTCCGTCGATGTTGGCTCTTTGCTATATTGTTCACCTCCTCCCTTTTTGGTGGGTTGGAGAGGTGGGCTTTTGTCTCGTTGGCTTCTTGAAATCGGCTCCTCGCTATATTGTGCACCTCCTCCCCTTTTGGTGGGGGGAGGGGTTGGATTTTCGTGTGAAAGGTGGGTTGGTAACTGAGTTTCTTGTTCGGGTGTGCCTGAAGAGTTGCCTTGGGTCATTTGTAGGGTGGTCGACATTCATCTTCTCTCCATCCCCACTCGGTAGCGCATGAGCGGTAATGTTGGCCATGCTTGTCCTGGGAGGCATATGTGAAAAGAGTTACCCTTACGCTCTGTGTTCTCAGAGTTCGATGAGGTCGCTCTGTGTGGCTCCTTGAGACAACTGGCCGGTTGCCTATGTCGCTCTCGTGCCCCTTGCTCGCCCGTTGGCTCCGTCTATGTTGGCTCTTCGCTATATTGTTCACCTCCTCCATTTTTGGTGGGTTGGAGAGGTGGGATTTTGTCTCGTTGGCTTCGTGAAATCGGCTCCTCGCTATATTGTTCACCTCCTCCCCTTTTGGTGGGGGGAGGGGTTGGATTTTCATGTGAAAGGTGGGTTGGTAAATTGAGTTGCTTGTTTGGGTGTGCTTGAAGAATGGCCTTGGGTCATTTGTAGGGTGGTCGACATTCATATTCTCTCCATCCCCACTCGGTAGCACATGAGTGGTAATGTTGGCCATGCTTGTCCTGGGAGGCATATGTGAAAAGAGTTACCCTTTCGCTCTGTGTTCTCAGAGTTGGATGAGGTCGCTGTGTGTGGCTCCTTGAGACAACTGGCCGGTCGCCTATGTCACTCTCGTGCCCCTTGCTCACTCGATGGCTCCGTCGATGTTGGCTCTTCGCTATATTGTTCACCTCCTCCCTTTTTGGTGGGTTGGAGAGGTGGGCTTTTGTCTCGTTGGCTTCGTTAAATCGGCTCCTCGCTATATTGTTCACCTCCTCCCCTTTTGGTGGGGGGAGGGGTTGGATTTTCGTGTGAAAGGTGTGTTGGTAATTGAGTTGCTTGTCGGGTGTGCCTGAAGAATGGCCTTGGGTCATTTGTAGGGTGGTCGACATTCATATTCTCTCCATCCCCACTCGGTAGCACATGAGCGGTAATGTTGGCCATGCTCGTCCTTGGAGGCATATGTGAGCAATTCCCCCTTCGCTCCGTGTTCTCGGAATTGGATGGGTTTTTGTGTGTGGCTCCTTGAGACGACTGTCCTCTTCATTGTTTGGCTCTTTACGGTGCCGGTTTCTTGTGCTTGTACTCTTTCTATGTCAGCATTGTGGGTTGAGATGCATACGTTTAAGAGGAATGTGGAGGGGTTTTCGCTGTAAGCTTCCCCTCTTGCTTGCTTTTTCCATTGGGCGATGTGAGGAGCGGGGTTCTCCTTGTTGTAAAATTAAGGTTTGGAATTCCTTTCAGAGTGCACTTTGTTTGTCCCTGCGTTGGCTTTGAGGTCTTGATAGATGTGGTGGCCCATTTTTTTGCTCGAGTGGTCGGCTTTTTCCTTGCATCTTGCGTGCATTTTAGGATTATGCGGCTTGGAATGTTGAGACACAAGGTGATGGGCATTTCTTGTTTTGTTGATCGCTCATGCGATTGTGGTCCAACGGGGATGAGGCTTGCTACGTTGATGGCGGGGGCTATATCTGGAAGGAGGACTTCAAGGTGGAACGCTCTGACCTCCCTCCTCTGAGTGGAGGTGGCTGCAGGTGAGAAGTTTTCATTGTCCAGTTGGTAAGTCGGTGGGGAAATCTCCCAGGTTGCTTGTATGCAGGGTGTGTGGGGTGCGGGGCTGCCTGATCCCTCCTCTTGTTCGAATATGTTCATGCCTTTTCTAGTGAGCCTCTTGATATGCATTCATTTTTTTTCTCTACCTTCGCATCGAGGTTGTCGCAGGCGATCAAGCGATTGAGGTCCACTGTTGCTGCTGTCCGGGTGGACTCCTAGGTGGTCTCGGTGCGGGGTGGGGAGAGGGTTGGAGGGGGGAATTTTTAAGGGAGGTTGCAAGAATGGTCGTTCTAGTTTTATTTCCGTCCTTTTGCATCGAGGGTGCCGCAGGCGATCAAACGATCGAGGTCCACTGTTGCTGCTGACCGGGTGGACTCCTAAGTGGCCTTGGTGCGGGGCGGGGTGGCATTTCTAATAGAGGTTGTCGAATTGGTCATTCTCCTTCTACTTCCTTCTTTTTCCTTTGCAGTGAGGTTCCCGCAGGCGATCAAGTGATCGAGGTCCGCTGTTGCTGCTGTCCAGGTGGACTCCTAGGTGGCCTTGCTACTGGGCAGGAAGGGTTGCAGGGAATTTTTAAGAGACGTCGTGGGGTCGGTTGCTCTCCCTTTATTTACTTTGCTTTCGCATCGAGGTCGTCGCAGGCGATCGGGTGATCGAGGTCCATCGTTGCTGCTATCCGCTTGGACTCCTAGGTGGTCTTGGTGCGGGGCGGGGATGGTTGGGAGGCGTTTGAGATAGAGAGAGAGAGAGAGAGAGAGAGAGAGAGAGAGAGAGAGAGAGAGAGATTGTGCGGTTGGTCGTTCTCCATTTCTTTGCCTTTGCATCAGGGTCGCCGTA